>OZ026629.1:2645574-2718632 GCA_964020975.1 Hermodice carunculata | reverse complement strand
CTGTCTATGTTCTGTCCCAGTGTGACAGGATTGTGCTTGACTTGTTCTTTCCCTGATGTTTCCTTGATTGGTGTTGCTGTCATACTCTGATTTATAGTTAATCGTTTAATTTCCATATTGATCAACAGCTGACATGAAAATGAATATCATCATAAATGCCAATAAGGTGGTCCCCCTCTTTTAAGGCCACTTTTTGGGTGCATTTGGGGTGGCCTTTTAAGAGGGAGACCACTGTAGTTTTCTTTAAAAAAAAAAAAGGAAAAGCTTCCAAAATGATGAGGATGTACTACAACTCTATGTCAGTTGACCAGATCGAGGTTGTTCTCACAGCCTTTCTAATTTGTTTCACGGGATATCTGTTTTATTTTCAGATATTTAAACATGGCCTTGACAAGAATGTGATTCGCTCTCAGGACACAGCTAGTGTTGTGGTTGCTGTGGCTGTGACCCTGCAGGCAGACTTCTGGCCTGGCACTTTCTGCAGCAGAACTGGGATATCTTCCTGAAGAGGTGATGCTCTCCTCTCTCTCTCTCTCTCTCTCTCTCTCTCTCTCTCTCTCTCTCTCTCTCTCTCTCTCTCTCTCTCTCCTCTCTCTCTCTCTCTCTCTCTCTCTCTCTCTCTCTCTCTCTCTCTCTCTCTCTCTCTCTCTCTCTCTCTCTCTCTCTCTCTCTCTCTCTCTCTCCCCCCCCCCCCATAAGCACAAGACATACTCCAGCTTTGATTGTGTGCTGCATGCAAAAATTGGCCCCAAAATTGAGGCATTACTTTCACAAACAAAAGTTTACCGCTGCCCCACCCCCACACTTGAATTAAGACTAAGTATAAGACTGAGTCACCTGCTTCATGATGTGCTCAGTGCTCAGCCCAGGAATTTAAGCTGTTGACCTGGACTGTTTTATCATCATAGGTTTCATCTATATTTCTCATCCAAATCGTTTTTCATTGCTGTGGAAATGAGTCAAAAACATTGAAGCAGATGACGTTTGACCACTATCTGGGTTGTGCTGGTGTAAGAGGGGAAAGGGTTAAAGCACTGTCAAGAATATAATTCTCGCACTGTGGTGCAGTATGGAAGAACGTGTGCACTTGTTCATTTCTTTTTAAAACTTCAGTAGCCCATTACTTTCAAAATAAATTTTAAGCAATTTAACTTCATGTTAGATATCTACAGCACAAATTTTAGATATGTGTAGTTCGAGTTTTGTTATCAATATGACTTGACCAAAATCAGGTAGCTTAAGATAATTTGCAGTGAATTATAGACAGCTGTAACTCACATTGTAGATGTCTAATATTGAGTTATATGATAGACACTTTAATATCAAAAATTTCATTTTAGATGTCTAGAATTCTGATTAAATGCAATTTATACTGGCTTTCCATACATGTGATCCTACTGTATGGTTGTGATGTCATGATGACATAGAGAACGAGTAGTAATAACAGGGGTCCGTATGTGAGGAAATTGGAACACTAAAGTATGTCGCGAGAACTGACCTTCGTATCTATTGTTCCAATGGATTTCAGACAGCGCACCCTTTCTTTGGATCTTTGAGGGTAGATGCTGTGTTTGTAAATGGCGAGATGTGTGTGGACAGAGATGCTTCCATAGCGAAGTCTTGATGTCCATCCACATTGATTTTTTTTCTGTTTTTATTGTGTTATTTGTATTTATCACCGGGGCCGCTAAGGGGATGTTCACAGTGTAAGACACAGGTTCAACAGGTCTGTAGTTTGAATGTTTTTACATTGCTAATGGCAAAAACTGAGGATATTACCATTATTTCTGTATTTTTTAAGACAGAAAAGTGAAAGTGACACTTAAGGGGGCAGGTCACCAGGCAGGAATAACACAGTAGTCATAGTCGCCAATCACTGCTAAGTATAACTAGTATCAACATAATGTCTGCAGAGTGGAACAGGCACCTTATTTTTACAGCCTGCCCACAAAGCGTGTGTGTGTGGGGTGGTTATACCCCACCCATGAAGTGGGCGGGGGGTATATGATAGTGGGCACCGTCCGTCTGTAAACATATTGGAAACGCTTATTCTGTATTTAATCAAGAATATTTCAGAGGTTGAGAGGACTGGTTTAAAACCACCAGTTGCCTTTTATGGGTGACTGCCTGTCTGAAGTCAGGAGTGAAATTTGTTTCTTCACATTGGTATTGGAAGATGAATGTTGTTGCTTTGGTAACTCTGGAATCTCTTTGCTGGATACTTATGAATATGGGTCATGTTTTTCTACATGAGTGTATCATACTAGACATGTCCCTCCGGACATCCAGAACAAATTTTGTGTGGGCCATATCTTCTAAATTATAAATGCTAGCCCTTTGAAATTTATAGAGTTGGTAGATCAACAGTAGAAGGTGTGCATAGACATTGTTTTGTGTACCTAATTGCCTAATTAACAAAATTCATTATGCAAACTCTAGATCAGATACAATTTTTTCTGGGCCATATCTTTGGAACTCTAAGTGCTAGCTCTTTCAAATTTTCAGGGTGGAAGATCTTAGGTAGGAGGTGTGGATAGGATTAAATTTATTTGGCTGATTACTTTCTTTCATTACTTAATTAATTGACAAAGATTACCGGGTAGTATGTTTTGTTTTCTATTTATCCCTGCCTTCATGGAAGACATTGTATTGGTACATTATCTGTCTGTTTCTTGAATCATCAGCATGGAACTGCAAACATTGAGAAACTCTATGATCATGTATTGTTTAGCTTAGTTTGGGAACAGTTCTGTCAGTTGGTGGACTGAGGTGTAGGGGGAAGGGGGGTAAAATATGAAAAGTGGTTTGTCTGGGGGAACCCCTGCTCAAATTTTTTGTCAAGTTTGGACTTTTTTCAGGGGTGTGGGTTGCTGGGTTTGTGTGGTCTCTGTCTTTATTTCCATATTACCACCAACAGAAACTTTTCACACTTTACTTGTAAACTTTAATATACAGGTGTACCTCGTGTGTATTTACCGCGATGATATTTGTGGGCTGGGTATATGGCTGGCGTCAGCAGCTACTTGTTCCAGTGTGGAGTGCAGTGTTACAAGGTATACCTTGTGATACATATTGTCTTCATCATGTGATGAAAATGTTTAATTTCTCAATTTCTCTCAAATATTTTTGGATGCATGTGAGATATTTTTCTTTTTGTTAATGATGTTAGAATTTGGGCACAATTTCGACATTTTAATAGCATATGTCACCACCAGATGGAGGTATCAGCACATGCATGACACACCACCTCTTGTTGGCTGTGACTGACCAATGAGAAGAGCTAAGTTTCCTTATTCTCCAATTGGCTCAATTTGCACTTGTTGGTTACGTGGTGGTAGTGTACTGCTGGCCCCATCTGATGTGAACATATGTGAACGGCTATTTGCTGATTTCTTCTAGAGTTCCACAAATTCCATTGTATATAGCAAATAAATGTGTGGGAAATAAAAATATGATTTATCATCACTTTCAGATATGGTACGGGATCATTTGATATGTCTCAACTCATCACCAGGACCACTGGGGGATTTCATACTCAATTTGATCATGACCAGGTGAGTTGCTTTCATGCTTTTAGGAGACCACCAAAGTAGTGTCAGAAAACAGTCTGTGCTTCATAAGAATTTATACCATGTACTAAGCATTTAGTCTGTTCTGGATAGAAAAGCCATGCAAATGGTCTCAGCAGTTCTCATCAGGTTAATCCCAAAAAATATCTCCCTTGCCACTACATTGTTGCTCTACAGTATAATGATTTATATTCCTAAGCATGTATATTCTTGATTTAACACCCTCTCACTCCCCACTCCCAAAAAAGTTGTATTTTCCTTAATTGATTGTGAATTGGATGAATATCGGACGTGGCCTTAGCATTCAACCTGTGTCAAGGTCAGCTGGAGACATGGCATATGTTATTTTGATAGGCTCCTGTATAATTCTCAATTAAATTGCTTTTTGTTTTGTGTTAAAACTAGTAGTAAAAACACATTGAAGCAGATAATATTAGACCATCAGTCAATAGTGTATGTGTGTGAAATGCATGAGTGAACATGAAGAACAATAGAAGATACATTTGAATAAAGTATGTATTCCACCGTTGACTGGGCATTTCATAATTTAAGTATGTAAAGCACTAAGTGTGACTGAAAAATTTTCTTTTCAGCATTTTTCATATAAAGTGTATCCCTGGTTTCTGTGGGCAGGTTTTAGGGAAAGTGTACATATTCCTAGTGTATTTCTTTGTAAAATACCCACACCCTTGCAGGACATCAGGCAAGACCATTGGGGCGTGACTTGTGTACAAATGTATTCAGCTATTGACAGGCCAATTAAGCCATTGTTCTTGTATACTCGCACATGGGTTATTCAAAGGAGAAGTGGTTATCAAATGATGTAATTGTCATAATGGTGGCAGAGTTACAGTTCAAAACCCCATCCATGCACAGATTTGACCTATTTTGATATCAAGTGAAGCCTCATTGTGATGGTATTCAAATGTCCCACACGGTCACTTGGCAACACAGGTTTGCTGGAAGGTGAAGTCAAATGGCTCTGACTAATTTATTTCAGATACTGTATAATCATAAATGTTCACGGGGGATAAATATTCCTGATTTTTCCCTGGGAAACTCAGTGCGGGAATATTAATGTAGGGAAAATTAAAACAGATTGAATGTGGAAAGAAAGCCTGCGTAAAATCAGGAAAAGAAAACTTGTGAAATTCTGATTTGGAATGTATTCGGGAAATTTTGTACCCGGGAATATAAGATTAAACAGTATTCAGATAAATGACACATTTTTGGACCAGATGGTATTATCATGGTGAGGTTTCACTCCATACTGTGCAAGCTGCTAGTGGCAGCCTCAGCAGCCATGGTTTACCAGTGAGACTAGACTTGCACAGGCGCAACCTACACATGGAGGAGTTTTGTGTGATGGGTGGACATCTGTTGTCTGTCCATATGACATCATCCACAATTGACATTCTCAACTTCTCCCAAACCGTCAGCCAGTTTTACTTCAAACTTGGTGGAAATGTATCTTGGATGGGTCTCTATCAGGTTTCTTCAAATGGTCATGTTCCATTGATTTTTTAATTTTGAAGGGTCTGCCCCATGGGGGGGGGGGCCTTTATGTTTTCAGGTTGTCTGTCCTGATGTGCACATTCTTGTTATCATGATATCTACTGAATACCTCCATGTATTATGCTCAAAGTTGGCAATATGCTTATCTTACCTGGCAAGATGCACAAATTAAATTCTGGTGTCACCATGACCTAATTTGAGCAAATTGCAGCCTAATTACATGCTCATTAGGGCGTCCCTTCAGTCAATACTTTGCATTGAAGGTATGTCTAATTAATTAATTTTTTGTTCATTTTTTGGCAAAATCTTTGAAAATCTTCTCCGAGACCAGTTAGCCAATTGCTTCAAAATTTCATACGAATGCTTCTGGGGACCCCTAGACCTTAACTTGTTCAACAGGTGGTGCTGTGTTTTTGTCCTATCTTTTTACAAATTTTTGTGTGTTGAAGCTATTTTCAACTTCTCCAAAACAGTCACTCAGATCGTTCTAAAACTTGGTGGAAATGTAGCTTGTGGATGGGTTTACCAAATTGCTCACAATATGGTGATGATCTGAATCCCTGACTTTTAACATATTTTTTGATTCAGGCACCTGTTGGTTAATGCAAACATTCCTATTGATTACTGTGCAAGTCAATGGGGATTTGCAATAGAAATTCACATTTTGGTTCACAATTGACCTTTTTGACTTCTTTTTCAAAACCGTCAACCAGATTCACTTCAAATTTGGTGGAGGTATACCTTAGATGAGTTTACCAAGTTTGTTCAAATGGTCACACTAAAGTAATTTTTGAATATTTATTGATTTTTTCCCCAAAATCATAAGAAATCTTCTCCGTAACGACTCTGCCAATTCCTTCAAAATTTCATAGGAATGTTTCTGGTGACCCTGAGCCTTTTAGTTGTTTTACAGGTGTTTGGTTTTGTCTTGTTTTTCCTATCTTTTTATGAATTTTTGTGTTGAACCTATTTTCAACTTCTCCAAACCCATCGCTCAGATTGTTCTGAAGCTTGGTTGAAATGTAGCTTGTGGGTGGGTTTACCAAATTGTTGACTATGTGGTGATAATCTGGATCCCTGATATTTAACAGATTTTTTAATTTGGACACCAGTATAACAGTTCCTGTTGCCTAATGCAATCATTCCTGTTGATTACTATGCAAGTCAATGGGGATTGGAATAGAAATTCATATTTTGGTCTACAATTGACTTTTTTGACTTCTTTTTTCAAAAATGTCAACCAGATTCACTTCAAACTTGGTGGAGATGTACCTTACAAGAGTCTACCAAGTCTGTTCAAATGGTTACACTCCTGTGATTTTTGTTGATTTTTTTGTGCCATTTTTTTTTTTTTTTTGCAAAATCTTGATAAATCTTCTACTCTGAAACCACAATGCCAATTATTTCTAAATTGCATAGGGACACTTCTGAGGGTTCCCAGACCTTAATTTGTACAACAGGTGGGGTTGCGATTTTTTCCCTATTTTTTCAGAATTTTTGTGCATTCAGGCTATTTTTGACTTCTTTTCCAAAAGCATCACTCACCTTGTTCTGAAACTTGGTGGAAGTGTAGCTTTGAGGGTCAAACAAATCTGTACGCTATGTGGTGATACTCAGGATCCCTAGTTTTTAAGAAATTATACAATTCAGGTAGCTGCAGTCCTGTTAATTACTGTCTAAAGTCAATGGGGATTGCAATGGAAAGTCACATGATTTTACTTCCTGTCCAAAGTCCTCAACCCCCTCCCCCCCCCCCCCCCCCCCCGTGGCACTTATTAGGCCTGTGACTTGAAGGTGGAGGGTTGGCTGTTCACACAGCCCTCTTGTTTCATCTTTTCCAAGTCAAATGGCCAAAAAGTGCTTAGATGGATGTATGTTGTCTGTTTTAATGTCTTTACTTAAAATTCATGTTAATAGAATTTTTTTTTTTTAAATTGGCGGTAAGACCTTTCATGGTGGCTTGCCCTGGGTCAGTGGCTTTGCTTGGTGCCTGTTAGGCACACTGTGCCCAGTGCCTTTTAGGCACACTGTGCCCAGTGCCTGCCAAAGAATTCTATTGACTCAATGTAATTGTGACTTGGAAAGAATACGAGCACGGCAAACCTGGCAGTGTGGGCAGCAAGTGTGTGCTGTATGTTTCAGGTTTCCAGTGTAATCGATAAAGATAAGTCTGAGGCCTGCATTGACAGATGCAATTGATGAACCAGGGTGAGGGGACACTGCTGACTAATAAGATGTTTGTGTTTGTTCTGGCAGGTAAAGAACTTCTTCGCTCACCACAAGGCTATGTCTGGCACCAGGTCTGTACTGCAGGCCTTGGAACAAATACAGATGAATGTGGACTACATCACACGCCATGAAAACGACATCACAAACTGGCTGAAAAAAAACACATAACCAATGACTGACTGGCTAACATGTTCAGAAATTTGTGGGGTTTTTTGTTGTTTTTTTTTAATACAAATGAGGGTCAAGGTATTAAATATGGTGCACACTGTATTGCCAGAACTGTGAAGAATAGAAATGACAGTCTGGCAAAAAAATTTTTGAAAAAAGGAAAAAATCAACGACTACCCATCAAAGTAGCCAACTTTTGTAAAAGTAATGGTTTACTGGACCAAATAGGATGCATGAACAGGTATACAGGTGTAGTAGGCCAGAAGATTGTCTGTCTACTGAATGCTGCACGATGACTGGGTTAGAGAGATGCAAACTTTGCCACAACCATGTATGAGCCAGGTGTTTTAGGTTTGGCATTTTACAAGGCCCAAAAAGCAATTTACATGAAGGACTTGTATTGTTGATGAATTCATGGTCTTTATACTTGTGAATTTAAAGGGCTGGAATAGAACAAAAGGCTCCATAATTATGTCATCAAGTGAAAGTTTTTTTTTTAGGACAGAGACCTGTGCAGTTTATGTTTTAATTTGACATCTTTGATGTTACATTAATATG
Organism: Hermodice carunculata; assembly: GCA_964020975.1. Classification (NCBI taxonomy): domain Eukaryota; kingdom Metazoa; phylum Annelida; class Polychaeta; order Eunicida; family Amphinomidae; genus Hermodice; species Hermodice carunculata. The sequence continues at coordinate 2,710,593 of OZ026629.1, read as the reverse complement.
AGAATCTTCATTATACATGTACGTGCAATTTAAATTCTTGCTGTGATGTGAAAGATTATGCTCCTTGTTACATGTTAATGCATGTGCTGCACCTATATGGTCCTTTTCCTCACCAAGTTCACTGCAAAAGGACAAAACTTACTGCCCAGGAAATAGATAAACTCAAGTGCAGAGTGTGTACCCCTTACGTTTGTGTATTAGCCAGACTATGTTTTTTGGTTTTTTCAAGTTTTACATATATGGTTGTGACAACACCTGTTTCTGCCCTGCCAGCATAATGTTCACAATGTGGTGATACTACAGAGGCTACAGTGTCCTCGTAATATTTTTGGGCTTGGACGTAAAAAAAAAGTGCGCTCTACGTATTACCGCAACCACATTCAGATCCAATTTTAGCTCCTTCCACGTTTTTCCTGTACATTGTGTATGTATGTATGTATGTATGTATGTATGTATGTATGTATGTATGTATGTATATATATATATGTGTGTGTGTATATATATATATATATGTGTGTGTGTGTGTGTGTGTGTATATATATGTGTGTGTGTGTGTGTGTGTGTGTGTGTGTATATATATATATATAAAAGCCTCCCAAGTCTTCCGCCTTGGCAGGAAATCTCCAACTTTTTGTAAAATTTTAAAAAAAAGTAGCATTATTCCCTTGTTGGCTGTTAAGTTTTACTGTTTTGCCCTGTTATTGTACTATATATGCACGGAATATGTCTATGATGGTGCGTGCCTAGAATGGTTCAAAATACAGGAACTGAATGTGCGAATTTCAAATTTTACCTGGAGAAGCAAATGCCTCCAGACCCACTTAGCTTTGCTTTGCGCCTCTGACGCTCCCACTCCCACTTTTCAGTACCTACAGGAGGACGATCTCCCACTTTTAACTTACTAGGCCAGCTTGGAGGCTCTTTATGTATGTATGTATGTATGTATGTATGTATGTATGTATGTATACAATGTAATAATTTTTGTGTTAATTATCTTAATCTTGGTTTATTTTTATTTTAGCTAAGTTTCTGGCACAAAACAGTGAAAATAAGACACAATGAAGTAGTGTTTTAACATACATTCACTAGGAACTGCATCCAAAGTCATGAGGTAACAACTTGTATTAAAAGCCTGAAATGGAAAAAGCTGTAAGACGTTACACATGTGAATATATAAGAACCTGAACAGTTCCTAGACTTGAAGCAAAGACGACATATTCAAAATCTGGATCAAAACAGCTTTCATCCAATGTTCCTAATCCAAAGGTGGTTTTTGCATTGCCTGGTTTGTGGTGCAACAGCTGTAGCATGACCTGCCAGGCAATGCACAAACCACTGACCCAGGCCTGGATCACATTAGCTTGGATTGAGTTCAAATACCAGGTAAGCATCATTTTACTTGTCATAGAAGTCTCACAAAAACGTTACACTGTTCTGGGTTTTTTGTGCAGTTATTGTTGCAATTTCATAATTTATTTTTTAAATAATTAAAATTTTTATTGAGAATCATATTAACTGTTATGGAAAACTCTATTTATGATAGCACTGGAGTGCATAAAGAATCTCAATGTTGAGAATAATCTGGGTCCCTACCATTCCCATTCCATTGGTTACATACTTATCCCGGGACCAGACTAAAGCTGTGGTCACATTTTTCATGAAATTGTGAACAGCTTCTGTCACTTCTGTGTGCACTGTTTAAAATGTAACGGATGACATATAAGTAAAGTATTTCACTGGGACAAGGTAAAGTATTGTGGCTGTTCAACTTTAAGAAAATTGCAACTGAGTGACAGTTTGCATATAGGACATATTGCTGTGTATTTATTAATGAAAATATTTTGTAATCTGTGAGAGGATATATATATATACATGTAAGTGTTTTAAGCAAAACTGGTGACTGCAAATATTGTTGTGTTGTATTATCCTGTAAATTGCCTTATTTTCAATTTCTCCAAAATTTCTCCTGTAGTGTTGACATGTTATAGTGAACACAGCTCCCAAGTATTGAGATGCACATATTGTATTACACTTTTTCAGTAATCACTCATTTTGAGAGTGAAATTTAAAAAACTGCTCAGTAGTTTCAAAATTCAATGGTATTTTAAAATTTGTTTAAGCACAAAAATAAAGCAATTTACAGTAAATGAAATCTTGATGGATGCAGAATATTCAAAATGTTGATGTGTGAGAGGAGGAGGGACAGGGTGAGTTTAAATGATGATGATGACGACGACGACGACATGGACACTTTGCTGTCTGGTAATTGGGTACAATTACAGCTGTCTTGCAGAAAACTGTATCAAGAATGGTATTAAGAAACAGGAGGAAGTTTATTGATTGATACTGTAGCTGTATGGACACTGACTGTTGTCTTCTTCCCTGGAACCAGCGCAAAGTGTACAGTCCAGCTATATGTGGCTTGTTACCTTCATTTGTGGGACTCCAAATTCCAAATATATCTACATTGTGTATTGAGACAAATGGTCACCCCGTCAGTGCTTAGTAGGGGATGAGTCAACAAGTTTCCTCTGTGTGCTTTCAGTGCAATGCACCCAGAGCAGGCTGAGGAAAGTTGTTGATTCAGACTCTTCATGTTTGTGTAGATCTAGCTTCACTGCTACCTGAATCCCAGGTCTTTTTGGGAGGAATTTGAATCTTGAAACCTTGTTATTTGTAGTACTTGAGATGAACATGACGCGGTTGTGATTAGCACTTAAAGAGTTTATATGCAGTGAAACCTGGCTTAAAGACGACCCTTGGAGATGACCAAATTGTGGTCTTTTAAGACAGGTGGTCTCTCGTTGGAGGTAAAGTATAAATTACATGAAGAGTACCAAGGCAAGTATCATGAAAAGATGGTCTTTCAATGACAGTGGTCTGTCATTGGAGTGGTCTCATAAGACAGGGGCCACTGTATGAAGTATTTAAATATTGCATGCCATAATTAAGTTGGGTGTGCATTAAGTACAAATGATGCAGAACTTAACTTGCACTATGTAACCATTTACATGGCAAGTGGTACAAATGTAACAATCTTAAGGAGCTAGGTTTTGCATAGAGCAAATTTCTCTCAAGAAATGGTCATTTAATGGAAACAATGATTTTTTGTATGGTTTGGTTAATGTGTATGTAGCTCCAGGTTACTGGTTTTTAAGTTTAAAAATTAAAAACAAAATGCACAAATTTTGAACAAAAAATGTAAACTTAATGAAACCTGTTTGGCAGATGGTTTGAAAAAAATTTGTGTCGCCTCCAAAAATAGCAGTGACACCACAGTGTTGAATGTCTGTGAATATTTGCTTATGTTAACATGCAGACTGCTTTACCACTGTTGACAAAAAAAGACCATTACATAATGATGCTTTCCTTGCTGCCATTGTATCCTTCAGTGCCCACTGTGTGAACTCTTTCAGTGCCAAATTATGGACTGAGTCAACAGCTTTCCTCAGCGCGCAGTGGGTGCAATGTGCCTGCTGTGCGCGAAGAAAAGCTGTTGATCTGGTGTATTCTCTCTCGAACTATAGGCATACTGGTACTTGAATGAAAGGTCTTTTAATGCGGAATACGAATCTGGGATGCTGATGGCAATTCAGACTAGTTTGACTGAAGTAGATGGACTTTAGATGTCATTGGCACTGACAGAGTTCAGTGGGTCCAATACAGTTGCCCTCGGGACAGACCCAGTGGCATGCTCATGGTGACAGGTCAGAAATTCTTCTGATGGAACTCTACTGTGTGCTGGGAGTTCAGACCTGGTGCCCAGTACTCTAAAGTGGCACCAAGTCTGTCTGCCCTGGCTACACAGCATCTCTGGTGAAACGTGTAGCACTATAGTTTGTAAGTACTCAATTAAGCTGTGCATTCCAATGAAGAAGATGATGATGAATATTTTTGTAAATAGTAGCATTGGTGTCAAATGTCGGATATAACAGTGGATATTGTAGTCCATTGAGAGGGTAATATATTTTATTAGATGAAAGTCGTGTACGGAGTCCTCAGAACGCTAACTCTGCCGCCTGTGTGTACTGTAAGACGGTTGACACTTAGCTTGTTGTGAATCATCACTTACATATGGCACAAAATAACTGACTAAGAGACCGTTTATCTTATGTTTATGTTTATATTTATTGCATAACCATTATCCCAGAATGCCTCGTCCACTGTTACTGGTAAGAAGAATTGGTAAAAGTGGAGCAGCAAAATAAACCTAGGGGCAGGTGTTGTGTGTAAGACACTGCGGTACCTAGAAGATGTAGATGGGACAGTGGTATTATTAGCAGTCTACCTCACATGATGGCATATAGTTCATCACAGTAGATCTGACCACAGGCTTAACAGCCAGGAATTCACTCCTAATGTTTCCAGCATCAGCATGTGCGAAGGAATAAAATATGAATTTGCTTGCAAAGTAATCTCGCTCTTCTTGTCCCAAGTTTTAGCATGAAGTCACTGTGCAGGAAATTAAACGATGCACGGTGAATTTGAAAGTGAATCTCAGATAGAAAATCCACAGTGCAGATTTTCTCCCGTCAGACTGTACTCATGTAATATTGCGGTTGGTATACTTTGTGATACTGTATTGTTGCATGTCATTACTGCCTACTAACGATTTCTGTTCTTGGTAGCCAAACTCCCACGAAAAGGTGCCTATCAGTTTTCCTTGAAGTCCTGGTCAGTGTCAATCGCCAGAAACACCCATAGAAATTGTTTTCATTTGGACCTGCAGTCCTTAACCAGTCTGTGCAAACTTCATTCATGTACATGTACATGTGGTCAGTGGTCTTTCCTTGAAGATGTCAGTGGTCCCTCCTGGGAGAGGTCACTCATAGTTCTGACCCAAATGTGGTCTGTCAAAATAGGTGGTCTCTCGGTGCAGACCAGCAGTGTGACGTGGAGTGACATTTCAAATGTCCCTAGAGTCCTTTGTACCTATATGTACATCACCCTTGGCAAATATGGTTGTTGCTCTTTTGAGAAACACCAGTGCCTTTTAATACCACATTTGTTAGACTCCTGGCTTTCTTTGTCATGTCACTTAATCTCTTTTGAGAGACCACCTGCTTTATATGGTCTCTTTGGGCCTTCGCAAGGGGTGGTCCCTCGAAGGACAGTGTTGAAGTTAACAAACAAACTTGTGTCAGCATATGGTAGTTAGAAATCTGATATATAATTGGGAAGGTTGAGTGCATTGTTGTTTCTCTGGATTACCTTTTATGGAGCATATCGTATGTGAAACATGTTCACTTTAATGGCTGATCATTGCTATAAATTTGTTAAAATAAGGTGCTGTCTGCAATATACTTATGGTATTGTACCCTTTACTTTGGTTAGGTCTGGACTTCAAGTTTCTTCAATGACTTTCGGGTGAATATTTTGGCCTGTCAAGTATTTGGAGTAAGATTCCAGAGCATTTCTCACGGACCTGGCTGTCCTGGCAAGATTTCATTACCGTATTGATCTTAATAAGCGCACACTCTCAAATAAGTGCACCCCCTACCATGAATTATTTGACCAAGCTGAACCACTTTACCTGGTAAACTTGCATAGGAAATTGTGACAGGGATTCTTTATATGTGCATTTATATTTAACTTGTGTCATGTTTGTCTCCTGAAGAGGTTTTGTCCAAAACCATCTCGCAGATTATGCTAAAACCTGGTGTAAATGTTTCTTGTAGAAGGGTCACACAAATTGGTGGTGTTGCTGTGGACCCCTGATTTTAAATGATATTTTCAATTTGGGTATTTACGGTCAAATTGCATACATTCCTATTGATTACACTGTAAATGAATAGGGATTTACAGTGGTAATTCACATTTTCGACTTCTTCTCCAAAACTGTCAGTCAGATTCACTTGAAACTTGGTGGGGATGTAGCTTGGGTGGGTCTCTACCAGGTTTGTTCAAATGGTCATGCTCCAGTGATTTTTAGATTTTTTTATAAATTTTTTTGCTCTTTTGGGGGCAAATCTTAAAAAATCTTTTTCTCTGAAACCGCTCACCCAATTGCTTTGATATCGCACAGGGACACTCTGTTCTGAATTTGTTCACCAGGTGGCACTGCGATTTTTGTCAATTTTTTCTGGGTTTTTTTTTTCTATTTTTGACTTGTTCTCCAGAACCATCACTCCGATTAAGCGGAAACTTGGTGGATATGTTCCTTTTGGAAGGGTCCAACAGAATTGTTCACTAGGTGGCACTGCTGTGGATTTCTGATTTTTAGGGATTTTTTCAATTCGGGTACTTATCTGTCAGTGCAGCTTTCCTGTTGATTACTATGCAAGTCAATGGGCATTCTAATGTTAAGTCACTCTTTCGATGTCTTCTCCAAAACTATCATCTGGATTGACTTCAAACTTGGTGGCAATGTATCTTGGGTGGGTATCTACCAGGTTGAAATGGTCACGCTCCAGTGATTTTTGGATTTTTAATGATTTTTTGGGGGTTGGGGGGTTGGACAAATCTTACAAAATCTTCTGCAGAGCTGCTCACTCAATTGCTTTGATGTAACATGAGAACACTCCAAAGGACTGGTAGGTCTTAATTTGTTCACCAGGTAGTGCTGCAAATGTTTTCAATTTTTCTATGAATTTTTGTGTGTTTTCGTTACTTGTCACTTCTCCACAGCCGTGTGTCAGATTAAGTTTGTGGATATGTTCCTTGCGAAAGGGTCAAGCAAAGATGTTCACTAGGTAGCATTGCTGTGGATTGCTGATTTTTAACGATTTTTTTCAATTCCGGTACTTAAAGGCAAATGCACCTTTTCTATTGCTTACTATGCAAGTTAGTGGGCATTCTAATGCATTCTAGTGGTGATTCACATTTTGGACTTCTCTGAAGAAACTGTATGTCAGATTTACATCAAACTTGTTGTTAATGTACCTTGGGTGGGTCTCTACCAAGTTAGTTCAAATGGTCATGCTCCGGTGATTTTTGGATTTTTTATGATTTTTTTAAAAATATTTTTTAAAAAAATTAATAGGAAAGTTTAACATGGGAATTTCTTGTAATGGTTATAAGTTAAATGATTTTGGCCAGATTTGTGCCAAACTTGGTAGTGATGTACCTTTTATTCACTTATGTGCAAGTGGTTATGCTCTCTTGAATTTTGTTTTGGACCTTGACCTCATTCCCAAGGTCACAGGACAGCTGACATGAAATGTACTCTTCACTTGATAACTTGAGATCTGTTTTGAGTTAAGACCTTGATGTCGCACATGTTAATGTTTCTCTATGGAGGTCAAGGTAAGACAGTACATGAGTGACCTTGACCTCATTCCTGAGATTACAGTGCAACATACATGAATTTTACCCTTCACTATAGCTTGAGAACTACTTGAACTGGGACCTTGATGTGGCACATGTTAGTGTTCTTCCATGAAGGTGAGACTTACCCAGTGCATGGGTGACCTTGATCCTATCCCAAGTTGACAGAGCCACAAGTGTGATGAATCTCTAGGTCAGCTGAGCATGCGCTGCTCATACAGACCTGTTTGGTTAAATTTTGGGCAAATCTTAAAAAAATCTTATTCTCTAAAACTGCTCACCCAATTGCTGTGATATCACAGGAACACTCCTAGGGACTGCTAGTTCTTAATTTGTTCACCAGGTGGGGCTGCAATTTTTTGCTCAGATGACTTGCTTGTCAGACTGAGCTTTTAGGAGGCCCAGTCATCTGTCTTAGAAACACTTCTAAATGCCATGTGCACTTAGCTAAAGCTCAACACAGGTCTATTCAGTTGCAACCTTGATTTTGTGGGACAAGCTTTTTTTAGATGAGCACGGGGTGTTCACACAGCCCTGTAGTTTTCAGCTTTGTGGAGGAAATTTTTTGATAGGGTGCATATTAAGATGAATACGGTATTCCTGTATGAAAGGGGACCCAAGATTACAAAATCATAATGTTGGCTAACTATCACCACTTTTAAACAGTTTCAGTGGGCATGTATCATACCTGAAATGAGGTACATCATAGTGTGTATATTTTCAGGGATGAGTTGCACCCACAACATGCAGAATAATGAATTCGGCTGATTTCTGCTTGTCTGCTTGAACTGAGAGATGCTGTATGTTCGTATATATTTGAGACTGTTGATGTAGATGAATTTCAAGGCGCAAAATTGTGTGTAAAGCAAATTCTTGCTGCTTTGTCCCAGAATTTCACTGGTAGAAGAGGAGCTGTGCCCTTTGAGAGGCCAGTGGTAAAAGTAGCAGGCAGGGATGGTCCAATAAGGAATTCAATTTGGTGGCTGTTGTTTTGAGAGCCACAAGATACACTGATCCAATATCCCAAATAGGGCATCTAACATGGGAACTACAGGGGCGAGGGTACAAAAGGTAAACATTGTATTATCACCCAATGCAGTGATGTATGTGGACTAGCAATATATGGGGATGATGAGAGGAAAAACAGATCATTCAAGGAGAGTAAATGGGTCACAGAGTTGTTTTTCTTCAGATTTAGTGTTTTTGTTTTGCTAGAGCAATTGTTTCACTTGTAGATTCATGCAGGATTATTCACGTACAACTTACGCCCATATAAGTTGCTTTTTTGTGTGCAGAAGATGACGAAGAAGGTCCCCATATGTCCCATGTGTTGTGTGTACTATTGGATAGTCCCTGTACAGTCAACTAATTTTGGTGACCGTACCTTCAGTGGGTGAGACAAGTGTGTCACATTTCTGAAATGTGTCGTACCAGCGTTAGCTATAGTGTTGGTGTTTCTTACATTGATGTTAAAATCTTATGGGGGCGGTAACAGTGAGGCCATTGAATTGTTAATATGTTTAACTCACGTGGCTTAAATTGCTAGATAAAGTGAAATGAGACGTGTCATTTTTTTTTCCAAACTCCTTGCTGAAAGCTGCTGTTGATGGGCAGTCTGTCACTGGCAAATAAGCTATTGTACTTCCTGATTAGAAAGTGCATGCTCATGCACATAATAAAGCTCATGACATGATCCAAGTTCTGCATACATGTACTTTGTAAGTACTTTCTCAGGATGGGCTGGGACTTTGGATGTCTAAGCACTGAAGACCGGTAAAAAGTTTTGGAAGATGAACAACAACAACAAAAATGGTTTTAGTGCAGTACGGTATTTGGCATTAAAACTGAGGGAACTTCCCAGCAAAACTTTTGAATTAAACCCTTTCCCGCTCAAATCGTCCAAAACTGGCCAGGTGTAAGTTGTCATATGCTTCAAGGATTTGACATAAATTTCTAATTACTGGAAAACATTTTTGCTGAGTTTTGTATGTCGGACCAGTCATGATAGCAGGCCCTACATGTAGGTCAATAGTTTTCCTTGGTACAGGTTTGGAGCATTGCACCCAACCCATGGCAAGGACAGATATACTGTGACCAGGAATTTGTTAAAAAGCTAAGAGCAACACAATGTGGTCACTGAACAGCCAGCTGTTGACAGTGTGAGCAATGACACCCTTGCATTTATTTTTTGTTGTTGTTTTTTGGAGTAAACAAGTCTGGCGGTGTAGTCCAGGAGACTTTATACCCATGAAGGTCCTGGGTACATGGTCAGCAGACCCAGACCCTCAGTGGCAGCTTTCAGTTAATGATATAAAGTGGACAACTTGTCCAGCAGTCCTTGCAGGTACACATCCATGCATCGAGGATTACCCTTGACTGAAGCCATTAGGCTGAGGTTAAGGACAATCTGAGGTCTGTAGATGCACACCAGCAATAAAAGGTGGATTAGCGATGAAGTCTGTGCTATTATGTTGTCAACCCGTGTGCTTACAGTCGTACTTATTGTGTCAGTCTTCCTAACCTGCGGAGGCCACGGCAGGTATACACTTTTCAAATGGGTAATTTTTGAAAAGCCAAGTCACAGACATCTCACCACAGCCTAAAGTCCTGTTCTTTGTTCGGTAGGAGAACCTTTAACAACAAAATATACAGAATAGAATTCTCAGTAACATACAACACCTTGGTCAATAGAACCGTGACATTTTAGCACTATAGATCAAGTGAGCATATCATTTAGTAGCTCATTACTGGGGATTCTTGCCTTTTAGCTGGTTATCTTCCCACAGTGGACCAGCTTTGTATGTATAATGGAAGTGATGACACTTCCTCAAGACCTAGGTGTCCAAAAGGAGATGTTTTGCTTTCATAGCAGAATCTGGACCTGTTTGAATTTCAGGTTATAATGGTAACAATAACCTTTGCTGCGACACTGTGTAATTTGCATTTATCTATCGAAAACTTACACTGTGATTTTAATGATGCTTAAGTTGGTATTTTCCTCTTGCCAACCTTTGCAGGGCAAGGGTCAAGGAGAAAGTACAAACAATAGATCCACTTTAATACTGTCTAATATGATGTACAACCAAACTTTGTAAGAGTATGGTGTTCAGATATGTGTTGGCCAATCATGAATGGCAGATTGGTGATTTTGAATTCCATATTTCAAAGCCTGGTGAATTTTTCTTTCCCCCAAGGCAGGCCAAGCCAAGCAACTTTTGTTTCAACTTCAAGATATTAATACTTTTAGTGTTATGTGGTAATATATGTGCTGTTTTTAATATGTTGTCTAGTAAAAAATTTACAAGAAATTGAAGTTGCACCCCCAAATGTATATTTTTCTATCTATATATAGAACTATTAGGTAATGATTTGTGATGTATTTACGAGTTGCAATCAAGATGTGTATAAACTTACATGAACATTGTATGATATATATATAGGTGTAATACATGTCTACCTATAGTAGTGTGAGGTGCTTACTGCGGTATTTGGTTTCATGGACCACATTTTGGGTGTGGCTTGTACTCTGTGACTGACGCTGTGAATGGTGTGCAGCTGTCTTTGGGTGTATATACAAATAAATTTTGAGTCTGTTCACCTGTGGTCTTTGTTTTACAAACATCAAATAGGTAGGTTCACATGAGGGATCTCCCCCCCCCCCCCCCCCAAGAGAAAATGTATTTTCAATATACTGTGGGCTACTGACAGCAGCTTGTGTCTGCACAGTGACCCCCACCGTGTGGTGCAGAAATTGTTAATATACCCTCCAAACTTCTACTGCTTTTGGCATGTCTGAAGCAGAATCCTCAGAAACAAAATATCTCCTGATTCACAGGCAGCATTAAACTCAAATTTGCTTCAAGTGTATCTTGATGCTATTTCTCAACCTAATTACATTTTGGTGACCTTGACCTCATTTTCAAAGCCATGGGATCCATGCGAGTTCAAAGCAGGGGACATCCAATGTGTCAGTAACAATGTTCTGGTTTTATGTGTGCAGTGGTTCTGCAGAAAGCATTTCCCAAAGTACTGGCTGTAAACAGACAGTGGCTGTCCCTTTCAACCCTAGAACTGCTGAATAGTTTTTTTTTAACCTGCGTTTTGGACCGTATAAACACGGACCCCACAGCACTAGGGTTAACCTAGTCACACTTGTCATTGAACGGGAATGTCATTTTTTTTTTTTAATGTAAACCGTCTTTTGTTCCAAGTGTTACCTGAAAGGTGAATCCGTATCCTGATTTAAAAAAAAAATAAAAAACAACAAAAAAAACCCCTTCAGTTTTAACCACAATTGACTTTTTATATTGTTGGCAAGTCTGGTCAATGAGAATTGAATTGGAGTTGTGTTTATAGGTAATAAGGCACAGTTCAGGAGAGATAATGGAGACATCATGGCTTGTGTAACTATAAGAGCATCAGTGATACAATGCATCCTGCCTGGCTTGCTGCATTGCACTCTGGGGGTGTTGCACTTCACTCTGGAACTTCCAAGTCCAGACAACATCCAGAATCACATTACAGAAGATCACTTTTTAGCTCTGCTGACCTAAGGTTGCAGAACTTATATCATCACTCATGTCCGTCCGTAATGAATATGGGTCGCGTTTTTCTACATAAGTGTATCATACTAGAGACGTCCATCTGTAGAACTTCAATTGTATAGTGAGGGACTTGTAGAAGTCTGCTCCTTGCATTTGATACTCTATAACAGTGATTCAATCACATAACTTATTAATTAGATAATGTTCCAGATTCATAGATATCACAAAAATGATATAGGCCTACTTTCTACCTTTGCTATAAAATCAGCTAACGAACTAGTCAGAAGAACTAAAATAGTGATAGGCGTACCAATTCTCTTTTTATTTTTTGCAGAAGTAATATAATTTGGATTTTGAGTGGTTGGGCCTATACATATTGGAAACACAATAGTCTGTATTTAATCAAGAATATTTCAAAGGTTGAGAGGACTGGTTTAAAACCACCAGTTGCCTTTTTGTGGGTGACTGCCTGCCTCAAGTCAGGAGTGAAATTTGTTTCTTCACATTGGTGTTGGAAGATGAATGTTGATGCTTTGGTAACTCTGGAATCTCTTTGCTGTCATTGTTGGGTTTGATATTTATGAATATGGGTCATGTTTTCTGCATAAGTGCTTATTATTTATGAATATGGGTCATGTTTTCTGCTACTAGAGACTTCCGTCCATCTGTGGAATTTTGCTTTTGTGAGCAGGATTATTAAAAAGTTTTCATATTAGCCCAATATAACCTTCAGGACTTTAGGGGTATGAAAATCCAGGATCCTTTTGATATTGGTGGTGCCACCTACAATATTATGTAATATATGGGTCAAATTGTGAAAATCTTGTGAACACTCTAGCATCTTTAATTTTTAGCGGATCTTCACCAAATTTGGTGGGATTGTGTGGGAGGTCAAAGTCTAAGTTACTAGTGATACTACTGGTGCTATCTAGAATTTGACAAATTATGGGTTAAAATGTGTTTTAAGATATAAAATTCCATATTTGGAAGAGTAATTGGATTAGACTTGCCAAATTTATAGGATATACAGACCATAATAAGTAGAATAAGATACCACCACTTTATATGCTGAGCTTTATAGATGGCTCCTTAGGAGTACATAGATGATCCATGAATCATCTGGCAGCACTGTAGTTTGTTTTTGCCAATTCTTCCATCCATTTGGATTTGTAATAATGTAGATATAAATTGGCAGTATAAGGAGCTGGATCAGTGCCCATGGGTATTCCAACTATTTGACGTTGAAATACTTGATTACCAAAGGTAAAGTATGCATTGTTGTTATCACATCAGAACATTCCTCTTTGGTGTAACACTTTCTTTTATCCTTTCCTTGGTCAAATCTTGCATCAGTGTTGGAAACTTTAATGTATTGACATTTGACATTGACACGGATGGATGGACGCGAAGGCGATGACAATACACCTTCGGCCTAAAGGCCGAGGGGTAAAAAAGAATTGGACAACCAGTGAACTAAATTTATGAAAATTATGATGATGGTCCTTTTACTTTGACGAACCTGAAGGGTTTAATTAATGGTAGCAATAACTTTCCAACCATTGTGGTCACATTAATTGTTCTCTTTTGCAAATTATGGGCATATTAGAAATAATCACTAGTTTTTTTTTAATCAAGACATTTTTGCTACGAATATGTTCGGTGGTTCCCATCAAGTTAATTTACCCCAAAATACCAAAGTAAAGTACATTATTCATTAACATCATGAACGGATTCCTTGGATGAACCAAGTATGCCCAAGATTAACCTTGGTCATTCATGATCTAGTCTCGAGTTTCTTAGTATTATATAATATGTACACTTTGATTCAAATAAAAGAAACTGACAAAATCTGTGCCAGGCCAACCACAGCATGGATACAGAATGACACCACAAGCAATGGGGCCAATCACTGAAGGACAGGTTTCACACCAGCAATTAGTTATATAATTCCCCGAGTCTTGGCAAAATGGCTTCATGAGGCCCAACGATGCCCGACACTGTCATAGACCTGCAGCAACTTGATAAAACACACAAACTGCAGGCTCCACTCGGAGGATTGCAGTTATGAAAAGTCTTATTATTTTCATCCTACCCAGCTGCTGTGGTCAGGCTTCACCCTATGACTGCCCTCATACTGGGCCTTTTGGTTTAATTCTTATATTGTATACAAATATTATATATATATGTATATATATATATATATATATATATATATATATATATATATATATATATATATATATATATATATATATATATATATTGGAAAAAGAAAAAAAAAAGAAAAAAAGACTTTAAAAAAACTCCAGATTTGGACATGAAATATGGAGGAAACTGATTTGAGATGCTTCGCAAGCAAAACATGGATATCGATATCATGGTAAAATGGTCAGACAAGCTCCACGGATACAGCTGTCCGCTGTGTCCATGGTTGATCATGATCATCCATGCTATGAAACACCAATGACACAAGACTGAAGAAATCACAGACATGGAAATGATGAGTTTGAGTGAATTTTATTTTGATTTACACTGAATGTAACTAAACTCATTACAACAGTGCTTTTTCTTCGGACATTCCTCCTTACATTCATGTAGATAAAATACAATGTATTACCAAAATAAACAACAGATGAATATGCAATGAGCCTCTCTTCTCTCTGCTGTACAGGAAAAGAATTCACAGTGAGGTCTATTTGTCCAGCCAGTCCCAGGATAAGCCTTTATCTCAACTACAGTCTAATTTGCTCTGGTAAAGCTACTTTCAGAAACAGAGTTCCTCATGCAATTATTTTAATATATAGCCTCATGATTTAAATCCACAAAAATAGGGTTTACTTGTAAACAGTTTCATATCAAGTACACTAGTTTTCTTTTTGTTGACACATCAGAAGTTTTATACCCTTAGCACTGCAAACAATTTTTGATTTTATGTTTATTTTGGTTTAAGTTGCTCAATTTAAAGTTGTTTTTTTTTCAAATATCCAAATTTACTCAAACTTATCGCACTTGTCCAAATAATTCAATTCTGACTCTCTTAAAATCTTTTGTGTCTCAATATACTTAAGGTTCCATGTTGCCAGGTCAGGACACTTTTAGGCCTCTTTGTTCATACTTTTTAAATTCCATGCTCCCTGTTAAGCAAACGTCTTGACCTCTGACCTGGGGGGCCTAACAAGTTCATCACATCATAAAAACACATCCAATCAGACAGACAGCTAAGTAGACCAATTTCCAAGTCCCAGAGGGGCTTTAAAATGTGCCTTTTCAAACCAAGTGTGTATGGCAATAAAATAAACCCATATGGTCCACTATTTCAATCCAAGGCCCTCCTGACAAAAGGGATAGACTCTGCTGTTATTTACCAAAGTAATACAGTGGCATGTTCCCCACAACAAATTGTTGGCTACAATGTTTCTTTTTTTAAATGTTTTTTTCATTATTAATTTCATTATTATTTCTTTACATTATACAGTGACCCTCATTATAAAGACACCCAGACATCTGACACATTCACCTGACAACCCAAGTTTACGCAGACTTAAAAGTTGAATTCTTTTGCTGATGGATTCATTCATTTATCTGACATATTCAGACGTCTGACAAATTTTTCAGGGATAAAATGGTGTATTTTAATGAGGTTTCCCTGTATAAGACAATCTTTTTTCACTTAATTTTCTCAACATGGCAATAGATTCTCAACAAGAGGACTACTCAAGTCCTGTGCCCAGCTGACCTATGCTGAATGACCTGAAAAACTGTTAAGTATTACCTGTGAATATATATATATATATATATATATTTATATACTGCAAATTGCTTTAATTTTGCTGTACTTTTATTTTTGCTTATTTCGCTGATGGCACAAAACCATGAAAATAAAAACATGGTCAAATAGCATTTTAACATTCTTTGAATAGGAAGTATGTCCAAGACACTGAAATTAATACTGCAGTGAAATGTTAGAAATACAACAAACTTTCAACACGCACACAATAAAAAAGCAATTTTCAGTATACACATCCATGTACTGACTATGTTAACATGTACTCCTATTGATCATGGCGAAATTTTAAAAATTACTGCAAAATAACGGCGGGTCCACCAAGCATTTAATTTGGCACAGATTAAGCCAAAGTACATCCCAAAGAAATTTGAAAAAGAATCTACCCCCTGTTTTAGAAGGCAAAAACTTACAGCACACTGTATGTGAAACTAGAAATAGCCAACTGGAAGACAATCATGAAACCAGACCCTCTTTCTCTCACCAAGTTAATTCCATGTTCATGCCAGGTCATCAACACTACCACAAAAGTCTTTTAAAAGTCACTCTAAAGGGTCCCATAAGCTATCTGGAGATAGTTCACAAGATGCAAATTGATTGTCCACACAGTTTTGCAGCATCTTTTTGATATTTAAAAAAAAAATAAAAAGATAAAAAAAGCATTGAAGCAGGACTTGTAAAACAAACTTGGCCCAGACCCGTGTGTGGTATTTTCTCAGTAAGTTTGACTAGGATCTGGCCTTGGGCTCTTCAGACATCTAAAATGTAAATTATGGATCAAGGCATGAATGAAAGATGATGGACAGGACAAAGGGTCCAAAGATTTATAAGCTCAACTGACTGGCAAGTCAGCTGAGCTACACATGGATGTATAAAAACTTATAGAGCAGCTTTGCAAAGTGAACATGTTGAGCTCACTGTGTCTGTCACACTGGGAGTGATATTATCCTGGAAATCTTGGTGACTCATGGGAAGCCTTAAAATCACGGCTGTCTGGATGTTCATAGGCCCATTTCATCAAAACTTGACAGCATTCAGACACATATTCTACAGAAGGATACACTAACATACACACAGCAAATGAAACTTGTGAACAGCAGTCATCACATACAGAATGTAGAGATTAACACCACACTGCGGCATGAAGCCAACGATCCAGTGCTCCACCTTTGTTACGAAATCTAAAAAGGGGCATTACGATACACCGAGAGTTGCCTAACGTACAAGTGCACACAATATTAACTATCATAAGACTGGTCACTTTTGGCTGTGGTCTTCAACTTGTGCAGAAAGTCCAAATATTTGGGGTTTAATTAGCACCAAAAACACATAACATACTGTACTTATGAAAACAACAGACGTCACATATAAATAGTGATCATCAAGAATCTGTTACCTCAAGACACTGTTTCCCATGCATTTAGCAACTCCTTATAGTTTCCTCACTTTATTTCCAAAGATGAATTCTGTTAAGCTGACAGATGCCCCTAGATTAAGACTATATCCATGCATATCAACATTAAAATGCTATAAATGTACTTGCTCCTGATTTATTGGGCACCGGAACATGAAGCATCACCATGAAGAACATAGTCTTTAGTCACTCAGAGTGTGGCCATTTTACTTTTATGACAACTTGAGTCAAAAAAAAAAAAAAAAAAAAAAAAAAAAGTCA
The DNA here is from genome assembly GCA_964020975.1 of Hermodice carunculata. Classification (NCBI taxonomy): domain Eukaryota; kingdom Metazoa; phylum Annelida; class Polychaeta; order Eunicida; family Amphinomidae; genus Hermodice; species Hermodice carunculata. Next base: position 2,693,324 of record OZ026629.1, on the reverse strand, counting down.
GATTTAAACCATCTTCCATTACCAGGTAAACATGCCTTTTTTTACTCCCAACACAAAATTATCTTTTGAAAATGTTCCTACATTTACGTAGTAGCAAATGTCAACATACACACCAGTTTGAGGGATCACATCTTTGCAATCATAACACGTCTCATAAAAATTCCTAATTGTCACACGGGTGCATTTGACACAACACCAAATGTGTGTGACAACTATGCACATGTACTGCCTTGGTCTTTTGTCTCCATATTCTTTCCATGTTACTTAAAAAAAAAAATCATGACTCCTGCGCAATGCCACCTGTACGAGCTGCCACGCAACCCAATAAAGCACAAAGTCTTAAGACCAGATCAGACATGCTCTTAAAATTCAGAACATAAAACATGGATGTACCTTGCTTTAAACCAGCAGGACTAGAGCAATTAAGAGCATGCACTGTCAATAGGGAGCATGAAGTATGTGTACATGTATTTATGTTTATTATGTTGACCAAAAGCTGGTATGCTCCCTGATCTTTCCACTGCATTGGAGCAATGGAACGATGTACAGTGATATGTAAAGTGGTCCCTCTCTTAGAACACCACCCCCAGTGCACCACAAATATGGCCTTATAGGAAAGGTGGTCTCTGTTGAGGGGGAAAACAAAATGAAAATACCATACTTGCGATGCATGAAGAAGTGGCCTCTTGTCGGGGGGCCTTACCAGAGGGGGATCACTATACCCTTACATGTACATATACTCCTGCCATTTTATAAGGTTTACCCCAAAAGAGAACACAGAAAAAAAAATTAAAACAATCCAAAAATCAATGGAGCGTGACTATTTGAACCAACCTGGTAGAAACCCACCAAAGGTACATTGCCACCAAGTTTGAAGTCAATCTGAAAGGTGGTTTCGCTGAAGAAGTAAAAAAATGTAAATTAGCATTAGAATGCCCATTGACTTACATTAAAATCAATAGTAAAGGTGCACTTACTGATAAATACCCGAATTGAAAAAATCCTTAAAAATCAGGAATCCATAGCATTGCCTCCTAATGAACAAATTTGTTTGACCCTCCCACAAGGAAGATACGTACACCAACTTTCAGCTTAATCTGAGTGACGGTTCTGGGGAAGAAGTCGAAAAAAGCAAAAACACACAAAAAATCATATATTTTTTTTAATTGCAGCTCCACCTGGTGAACAAATTAAGAACTAGGAGTCTCTAACAGTATTTTTCTGTAATATCAAAGCAATTGGGTGAACAGTTTCGGAAAAGATTTTTTAAGGTTCCTCCCCCCCAAAAAAACAAGCAAAAAATTCATGAAAAATAAAAAAATCACTGGAGCGTGACCATTTGAATACACTTGGTAAAGACCTACCCAAGGCACATCCCCACCAAGTTTGAAATGAATCTAGACAACGGTTTTGAGAAGATGTCAAAAATGTAAATTGTGGATGTATGAACGACAGACCCTCGCAAAAGCTCAGCTGACTTACAAGTCAGCTGAGCTAAAAATCATGAATCTAGGCAGTGCCACCTAAGGAATAACTTTGTTTGACCCTTTCACAAGGAACATATCCACGTTTCAGCTTAATCTGAGTCACGGTTTTGGAGTAGTCTAAAATAGTGAAAACACACACAAATTCATTAAAAAATAAATAAATTGCAGGCACCACCTGGTAAACAAATTCAGAACTAAAAGTCCCCGGGAGTGTCCCAGTGCAGTATCAAAGCAACTGGCCCAGTTATTTTGAGAAAAAGATTTTTCTAAGATTTGCCCCAAAAATGAAAAAAATTCATATAAAATCCAAAAATCATTGGACTGTGACCATTTGAACAAACTTGGTAGAGACCCACCCCATGTGCATTGCCATTTAGTTTGAAGTGAATCTGACCAATAGTTTTGGAGGAAAAGTCGAAAATGTGATGCACGCATAGATGCACAGATGGACACAAGGACAACAGAAAACAGACCATCCTAGAACCTCAGCTGACTGACAAGTCAGCTGAGCTAAAAATTACCAGAGCACAGCCACTTGCACAAAGTAGGTAGATGCTTATAAAAGGTACATCCCTACCAAGTTTGACACAGATCAGGCAAAAATTATTTAAGTTATGACTATTACAAGAAACTCCCATGTTCAACTTTCATATTTTCCACACAAAAAAACACCTAAAAACAAAAAAAATCACTGAAGCATGACCTTTCAAACAAACTTCGTACAGACCCACCCAAGGGACATTGCCAGCAAGTTTGACGTCAATCTGAATGACATTTTCTTTAGAGAAGTCCAAAATTTGAATTAGCATTAGAATGCCCATGAACTTACACATTGATCAATGGCAAAGGTTCATTTACCGGTAAGTACCCAAATTGAAAAAAAAAATGTTAAAAATCTGGAATCCACAGCAGTGCCACCCAGTGAACAAAATTTTGTTTGACCTTTCGACAAGGAACATATCCACCAAGTTTCCACTTAATCTGAGAGACAGTTCTGGAGAAGTTGAAAATAGCAAAAACACATTTAAAAAATTTTAAAAGGGCAAAAATTGCAATGCCACCTTGTTAGGAGTCCCTAGAAGTGTTCCTGTGTCATATCAAAACAACTGGGTGAGTGATTTCAGAGAAGATTTTTTAAAGATTTGCCTAAAAAAAGAACCCCCCAAAAATCATTAAAAATACAAAAATCACTGGAGCATGACCATTTGAAACAAACTTGGTAGAGACCCACCCAAGGTACACTGCCACCAAGTTTAAACTCAATCTGGATGATGGTTTCGGAGAACAAGTCGACAAAGTGAATTGGTATTAGAATGTCCATTGACATAGTAATCAATAGGAAAGGTGCATTTACCAATAACTACTCGAATTGAAAAAATCGTTAAAAATCAGACATCCATAGCATTGCCACCTAGTGAACAAGTTTGTTTGACCCTTCCACAAGGAACATTTCCACCAAGTTTCAGCTGAATATGAGTGAAGGTCTGGAGACGAAGTCAAAAATAGCAAAAAATAGCAAAAAACACACAAAAAATCAATAAAAAAAAAGAAAAAATAGAAAAGAAATTGCAGCGCTGCCTGGTGAACAAATTAAGAACTATATGAGTCCCTAGAAGTGTTCCTGTGTCATATCAAACCACTTTGGTGAGCAGTTTCAGAGTACAAGATTATGTTAAGACTTGCCACCAAAAAGAACCAAAAAATTTATAGAAACTCCAAAAATCACTGGAGCATGGCCATTTGAACAAACTTGGTAGAGACCCACTCAGAGTCCATTTCCACCAAGTTTGAAGTAAATCTGGCTGACAGTTTTTGAGAAGGTGTCGCGAATTGTGAACAGACAGAAGACAGATGACGGACCATCCTATAAGCTAGGCTGACTGACAAATCAGCTGGGCTAAAAACCAAGCTGCACTGTGTTTTTAAAAACATCCGATTGAGTCTCCACTCATATTAATTACTAAGTAAACCCCATAAATGTTGACTAGATTTAGCTCCAAGAAATATTAGCGAGGCTACCTTGTTTTTGTTTTCTGCTGACAACAGCGTGTGCACAAATACACAGAGACCTCACACTTGTACTTTAAATCTGAGAAAAGACAATTGGGGCAGAATTAATTATGTGAAAAATTACCTGGAACTTGATTACATCCCTTATCTATTTCACCACACATGAAACAAACTAACAAAACGGATATTTTTTGTTGCTCAGCATATGGCAAAATACCTCACTGCAGTTGAAAATGGCACCTTTGCTCACTTGAACACAGGATACATCTGTCATCTGATTTGTTTCAAATTATGATTTGTGTTCTTCTATCCATTTCTAGCAAATCAAATAGAAAAGGATGAAAAAATGACAAATTGACCTTCTTGCTTGAGTTGCGTGTATCATATGGACCTAGTGTCTATATTTAAATACTGTCATGTTTCATAGTTGCAAATTAGTATGATGAGAAAATGAAAACATGACACCTATGCAAAGACTGACTGAAGTGACCTCTATTGGACAAGTACTAAGATAATTGATAGGGATGAACTCCATGGCTTGGGGGTGCTCATGAAGATGGCCAAATGAAGTGTTTGATAAAAGTTACACACACACACACACACACCCCCCTTTTTAACAGGATGTAATACTGTTATATGCCACAAACACCAACCTCAGTATGGCCTGTAAGATACCTGATCATATTTTCTTTTTACATTTATCTGAAATATGATAATGATATATGAGAGCATAGTGTACTGGCAGTGAGGGTGACAGGTACCACCGCAAAACAGATTGAAATTGGCTGCTTATAAGAGCTAATTCTGGGTCATGCTTGATTTGCTTTACGTCTGCACAGTGTACAGCAATAAAAATGCAGTCTCACATGGAAAAATTATTTGAAATCCTGATTTTATGCAAATTACCACATTAAGACAATTCTCACACCTGCAGTTCTCTAGCCACCTCTTACACCAATACCCCAGGTATAGTACTGTCTTGCTCCTTTGTATCTCACCTGAACTACATACATGTATTGACATATAATCAATCCTCTATAGCAACCCTTCCCATAATGTATTAAAAACACACAAAAGGTACCAATAAGATGAACAAGCAAACAGTCGTCAACACCATTTTCTGTCTGCACTGACATTGAACGCACCATCACTTTTTTTACAGATTACTTCCAATTCAATTCTTGCAGAAAATGCAAATTCAGTTATGTACCATACTTTTTTTAATTAGCATCCTGAGCCCTTTGCAAATTAGAAGCGAGTTTTTCTTGCGAAAAACATTATGCATCCCCCGAGCATGACATCAGTGATCAGTGTAACTTTTGCCAATGCATGTCAATATACACCAAGAAAAATGTGAATACTTGAAGCATTTTTATAAGACCTGTCCATTGAGCTTACATGACAAGCATCAATGTATGATTACCTGACTAATGTCTATGAATTTATATAGTTACAGGTAACCAATCAACTGTTTGAGGACTGTGTGACCACCTACAGCCTGAAGATCATCCACATTCATGTGAAAAAAAATTCTCCAAATCCATGAATGATCTGCATTTAAACAGAAGATAAGGAGTCAATAGGGGGCAGAGGTATAATATAATTAAGAAATACCCTATAAAAATAAGAATCACCCTGTGACCTTGACCTTTGGCCTCGAAGTAACCCATTAACATATGATTAAAACTCTGCAGACCCATAGATCATCTGTACCACATTAGGAGGGAATGAGTTAACGGTGATCAGAGATACAATAAAAATAAGGATTACCCTATAAAATTGCGAACTGCCCTGTGACCTTGATAACTGGACCATGACCATTTGAACAAACTTGGAAGAGACTGACCCAAGGTATATCTCCACCAAGTTTGAAGTGAATCTGGCTGACGGTTTTGAAGATGAAGTTGAAAGCGTGATCCACAGATATCCCTATTCACTCACATAGTAATCAACAGGAATGCATGCAGTTTGACCTTTCAAGGTCACCCAGGTTTAAAATAAACCATACAAATTGAAAGCCCATAAGTACTTTCCTAGTAACAATTAATAGTAACCTTAACCTGCGATGCACCATTAAGAAGGTATATAAGCCAATGTGAAAATTGCCGAGTCAGCAGAACATGCAACAAGGATTTGACCTTTGACCTTAAGGTCACATATTATTATATGGGACAAATTTCCCAGACCCATAGACTATCTGTACCATATTAAGAGACAATAAGTCAAGAGGGGACCGAAATATAAAGAAAATAATATACGCAGCAGTGTCGGACGACGACGGGACTAAACACTATTTGCATCCCCCTACGGGGGAATCATTATTATAGTGACATGGACCTCTATTATGAATCATTCGGAACATCATGGTACTAAAAGTTTTTTTTTCTTTTCTCTTGTTGTTGTCTGCATCAGGAAAGTGGTAGGGGCTCTTAAAGGGTCAGAGGCATTAAAAAAGAAAGTAATGTGTAATAAACCTCCCCCCCAGCAGTCCATCAAGGATGAATGCTTAAATGCTCACATAGTCTGCATCACAAAATGAGCAATATGGACTCTGTACAAGTTCTGTTCCATTGACAGCTTATCCAGATCTCTGAAATTCAAATTTCTTTTAATGTATCTTAATCAGCATGAATTCAAAAATAATTTAATAAATATGTTAAGTCACCCAGATAAAAAATATACTAAGCTGCTGGCCATTCATCCTTAAGCTGCTAGTCTGCTCCAGTCAAATGCAACAATTCATCAATAAACCTTTCTTTCTATTGAAAGTCTTTCATACAACTACATTGAATTTTATCATAAAATCAATAACTGATTATTAAAAGACATGGACACACACTTTACTTCCTCTGAGCAGCATCTAGACGCTAAAGCTTAACTGAACCCAGGCCCCAAATTACCACATACATGTGTTGGCATTTGGTCATGGCTCAGTGCCTGCTGCGACCTCAGACTTTCAGTTTTGCTAAAACTATACTGAACTGGAATGTAATTCCATCAATTATGAGATATGTGTTGTTAAAATTCAAATATTCAGTGAAGACAACCTTTAGAATAAGAATCGGTGGAGAACACAACAATTTGGAAATATGGCCACAGATATTTAATGTAGCATGGCACTACATGTAAATTCACCTGGTATTCACCTGTTGCAGGTGCAGACACCTGGCATATAAATCCTGCTTCACTCATTGGTTGAAAATGTCACGTGATACATGAAGCAGGTGCTGCCTGATGTGTCTGACATGTCCTCTTGCCTGTCAATGCTCTCAATTATCTCAAAACTAATAGATTAGTCTAATTAGACGCAAACGTATGCCACTGGCCTGTCTTTAACATGTGCCACTGGCCTTGTCTTCAACATGTGCCACTGGCCTTGTCTTCAACATGTGCCACTGGCCTGTCTTCAACATGTGCCACTGGCCTGTCTTCAACATGTGCCACTGGCCTTGTCTTCAACATGTGCCACTGGCCTGTCTTCAACATGTGCCACTGGCCTGTCTTCAACATGTGCCTCTGGCCTTGTCTTCAACACGTGCCACTGGCCTGTCTTCAACATGTGCCTCTGGCCTTGTCTTGCACTTGGGTCCACATCATCATGACCAGCCCTGGCAGCAGGATGGCATTGCGCTTGGACATGTAATAATGTATTTCTTTTGATGTATCCAATTGGTACAATAATGTGACATGTACATGTCAACAAGGAAGTAGAGTTCTACATATACAGCCCTAAATATATTAAAGTACACATCCATGTTGGGCAAGTGTGCAACAGTTTGATAATTGAACACCATACAGAATTTTGAAAAGTAAAGTTTGATTATCAACACAAATGATTGCATGAACGAATGAATGAATAAATGATTAGACATGCTTGATTTTGAAACAGCCCCTAATGAGCTCCAACCTTAAGCAGCTATGGCTTAACTAGTGAGACTGACATTGGCATCGTTATGGCAGAGTTACACATCTTTTTTTTTTTAATTCTTATATGTTTGGACCAGGGAACAGCCAGGTCTTGAAAGAGCAAGTTTCAGCACCTATCACCTTGCCAAAAATGGGAAATGCATGTCCGCTCAGACACATCCCCAGGCAGTTATATAAGAATACAGCTCACTGAAACCAAACATAATCTGGTGTCTGGCTCAGTAAAGCAATAAGAACCAGGTACAAGGTGCCAGTGTAAAAACAGCTCATCCACGCTCTACTGGAAACAACACCCAAGTCAGACAATGCATAATACCTTGCAGAAACCTACTCCTGGAGAAACGACACGGCTCTGATGTGTAAAGACTGGGTGTCTGTTAGTTGACTTGTGAATCCATAACTTCAGGAGCAATGCCATACACATACATTGCAGTGTTTCTTAAATTTGCACATTATGTTGGTGGTATCAAAACACAAAAACACACAAAAAATGTGCAGCATAATCAAAGACAACTGATCCAAATCATCACCAGAGTGTGGTATCTGAACTTGAAAATGAGTACAGATAGGACAGGTGACCACAGTATAATAATCAGGCAATGAAATGTGTCAACTGTGACCTTAAGGCTGTACCAGTAAAAGCTGTATGTTTTGACATCTTTAATAATAAATATAAAGAGAAATGCTATACAGAGGTCCCTGTCTTAAGAGACCACCTTACTGGAGATCATTTGCCTTGCAATACCATCTTTTCAAGATAGTTTGCTTATATTAGTAGTTTTAACTTTTTCTGCGCCACGTTGTGGCCTGAGTCAACAGCTTTCCATGGCATACTTTTGGCACTGTGTGCCCAAATTGTGCTAAGGAAAGCTGTTGATCCGAACCATTACATTGTATGTAACTACTACAGACATGCTGGTACTTGACTGAAAGGTCTTATTACAAACAACATGAATCTAGCACCCTTATTATTAAGCCAAGCAGTCTGTTCCGAGTGGTTTGACTTCAGTCACAGATGGCACTGAATGAGTTAATGTTATCTATACCTCCTATAGGAGACTACCTGCCTTGAGAGACACTTAAATCCTCCCTATTGGTGGTCTGTCAAGACAGGTTTCACTGTTCTCCGGTGCTACTTGTCATGAGCACCCCCCCTCCAGCCCCACCCCCTTAGTCCCCCCCCCCCCCCCCCCGTCAACATGCTGCAGTAACAAATCTTGAGATAATAACAATATTCAAGTTGACATAAAACTGTTGCACTTGCTTCCACCATGTCTAAATGCATGGAATACATTACAATCAATGTGTATTCCTATCCCATTGGATGTTGATGAGGATGTGAAGCAGTGAAAGGGTAAAAGTACAGGGCATAAAGATGGTCATTTTGGCATAGCACTCAGAACTAAATGTTGAAAATAATGAGACGAGTCTGCATGAGCAGTTTTGCTGTGGATATAGCAGAAACAAGTGTCAAAATTTTATATTCACATAGAATGAAATGCAAACCCTTCTTGTGGCCGAGTACAGTGCAGTACAGAAAATAGAAAAATTTAACCTTCCCACTCCCAAGTCATCAATTCTTTCAAAACCTAGAATATCTCTGAACAAATATTTCAAACTGAAAGGCGAGCATATCAGAAAAAAATTTATTGTTGCTGGTTCTCTTTAAATTTTCATTTACAATGCAGCTTGTGCTCAATGCACACACTGGCTTGTAGGGCTTGCTCTTGTTGCACTATCATCACGAGGAATGACGAGAAATTATGATTGATGCTGATGGACAGATAGAGCTAAACATAGAACTTATTTAGATTTGATTAGTGCTCAGGTTTTTTCTTTTTTTTTCGTCTATTTTAATGTGTCTAAGTCAGCCACAGGATTAAATACTGTTCAGGGCTAATGAAGCTTTTCCCTACTTTGGTATGGCCACCTTCATGTTTACAGACACATGGGTCTCACTTCTAGACATAGACCTATCAAAATGTGTAATGGGAAAACATTCAAAGTCGTGTGTACATGATGCCTCATGGTCCATTACTGTATTTGCAGCTAGGCACAAACACACTCATAAACTGTACCTTCACAAAAACCAAATGGTATTTCTTATAATCTTGTTGACCTATGTATGTTTACCCACCACATTTTTTCCTTTGATTTTGTTGACCTAAATCCATGCTGTGGGAGCACCTTTTTCAGCTTGAACTTGCCAGCTTTAGTTTAAATTCCTGATGCTTGATCTCCTGGCAAGAAACGCTGTTGCAATAAATATGTAGGTAAATGAGGACAAAAATGAAAGTAAATCTTACAGAAAACTGGTAAACTGAGTTAGCAAATACAGACAAGAAAACTAGTCAACAACTGTGCTCAGTAAAACAAAGTTGTATACATGATAAAATACTTAAATAATAATCACACTTGGCCACTGCCCCCTCTCAATGTTTTAATCGTCTCCTCCTTGGATTAAGAATGAATCAACAGATTTCATAATGACAAACGCCAAGGAAAGCTGTTGACATGGGGCATGTTACCTTGATACGTCCCACCTGCATTTCTTGTTAAAATCGTTTTTTCATCACGGTTGAAATTAGACAAAAACATTAAGGTGGGTGACATTTGACCACCATGCAGCCAGTTTTAGCTTGTACAAAGGGGAAAGGTGGAGCAACAAATTTAATGTTGCCGTTACAAAAATATTATTATGCAGGGAAAACAATTTTACATGAATCCATTATTGATATTATGATCCTGTCCAGAGACATTTGTTTTACTAAACATCAACAACATCAATACCAGATGAAAGGAAAAAAATAACACACTTTACTGAAAATGTAAATATATATGGCTTACTTTGATTTTTGTCTATACCGGTATTATATAATATCAAAGGAAACATGGTTGACAATGGGTAATCACAAATACAGAAGTGTATCATAAGACAAGATTGCAGGCCTCTGATTGAGTGTTGTAACTGTAGTCAACCAACATCAGCTGATTGAATTTATCCATCTGCAATTCAGAGTTTTTTCCCCCAGTATTTTGGCACTGCATGACAGAACAACTGGCAGCCAGTTCTTCGTATAACTAGACATTGGAGAGAGGAATATATCTGTAGATGGTAATATGTGGCCTACAGGTGAGAACACTACTGTCAACAAAACATTAGCAGACATTCGTAACCATCATAGATTCACCAGTGACCTAAGCAAACCTCTGCACGCTTTGTTGGGTGAAAAAAAAAAATTGCTTTCCAAATGATACATCTACTATATGTACTTTCATATGTCAGGACAGTATTCGTAATCTGCAATGATGAGAAGTCTGAACAAGTCAACTTTTTCTGTCCTTCCTCCCATCTCCCAGCTTTTCAGCCTTCTTGACTGGATTTGGAGATTATACCATATATTTCTATTTAAAAATATCTGTACATTTGTACCCAATATACATGTAGTTGTGACCCTCCCCTTCACACAGTAAAAATGACAAGAAAACCCACACCCACTTAGATTCATCAGCCTCATTCACACACAAATAATCTGTACATCTTCAATTAATTTATATATTAAGGCTAAAAATGGACTTTCCTCAGTAGAACTTTTTGGCAGCAGCTTCTTGGTTACTCCTGCAAAATAAAGACAGACAAGCCACATTAAGGTCATGTAGATTGTACAAAACTTTAAAGCCCTACAAAACTGTCATCTTATCTTTGTAGAATGTATTGTGTGACGACATTGTGGATTGTTTTCTATCAGGGAAACATAAATTTGAAAACTGTACTTCTGTGTGGCATCACTAGATGGTGCATGCAAATATAACATCTCAATCTGGCTATAGTATGGGCCTCCCAGGCTTTAAATCTTTAATCGATGCATGTTGTCTGCAGATTTGTAAGGTCAAAATGCATCCCATTCTGTTACATCTCTGCAATATCCCACTCAAACATATTAAATCTCTATATCCCCATGACTGCAACAATCTTGACAATACATGTATACCAATTCACCCAAAACATCCTTTGTGTATTCATAAACATAATTATAATTCAATGTGGAAAAATGTTCCATTTAACAATACTTGGATACATCTGAAGATATTTCAAGAGTCACAACAACTTTTGCTTCAACTTAATTTGGGCCAACAATTTTTGTAACATTTCCTAAGGAATATTTTCCTCTTTTCTTGACATAAAGTACCAAACTGTCATCATACTATATGATATGCTTTGATGTTGTTTCAAACAAGACCCCCAAAGTCAGAATATCGTAACCTTTTCAGTATATCCAATAATGATATGATCATTGTACTTACTTATAAACATTATAGCAGATCATTATTATAACCTGAGCAATCATGAAGAGGAAGAAGTAAAATGGTGTGACGCAGTTCGCTGGTGCTGGACAATTTAACGGTGACCCCTGTGGACAGATGAAGAAATACTATTACACAATGTACACACACACACACACACATCCAACACAACAGACGGCACTGTCAACTCTAAGGGCAGCTGCAGCATGACTTGCCAGGTAATGCAAAAACCACTGACTTTACATTAGGCTGACACTTAAATGAGAGGTCTTCTCATAAAGAATTTGAATGTGCACACTCTGTCTTAATTTTAGGTAAACATACCATATTCATTCCAATAAGAGCACATGCTCTAATAAGGGCACACCCCCAATTTTTGTCAGACCATGAACCTTGGTTTTCATAAATACAGGCCTATTTTCAGTCTCAATTCCAGTCCTTTACCTGTTTTTTAGGCATATTTTGCAATTAAATTTTCCTACGGGCACTGTACGCCTATTAGAATGAATATGGTCAAGTAATTCCTGGGGTGGGCTGGGGAGAAACGAGTCCGACACATGCCAACCTGCATAACACAGGAGTGACTTTGTTCCCTAATTTTCCATCACAAAATATTAACTTTAAGTCTTTAAATTGCTGCTCTGTCGGAGTACAACAGTGAATTCGAAAGTTTTATTGTATAACTGTGAACTAAATACTCAGATAATATATACATATGTATTGCTCTGACCAATTACCAAGCCCACTTACTATACGCATAAAAGAAATACGGGATATTTGGAGTTATATCATTATTAGTAAGTACACTTACCTCTCAACCACCATTGCCAAGACCTCTGTGTCTGGGCATGATGCCCAAGAAATCGAGTTGAGTAGCTTACTCACTTGACCTGAAACCTGACAGTCCTGTGGCACCATCTCTCAGTCCATGTGGAACTGATAGTGACGTCATGTGCACAGGCGCCTTGTATCATCCTTCCTCTTTTGGAGATTGGTCAGTTGACATCAGCTATAAGAGGAAGTGGGACTGGTCGGGTGGGCTTCTCTGGTGGCCAGAGGTAACTGTACTTACACACACTGGTATTACTCCAAATATCCCGTTTTAGTTACATACGGTTACTTCTTGACCACCATTGCCACTATACAAAGGTACTGATGGTGGGGTAATCGTCATTGGTACACTGACCTCTATAGACCAGCAGGACCGGCAGCTTGGGGGGGGGGGGGGAACCATCGGTCCATGTGAGGAGGCAACGTCTGTACAGAAGACCTCAGAGCTATGCGGAAATGAAGCCACCAACAACAGAATCTGGCCTAGACCAGAAACCCTCCTTACTGACCAGCATGAGACTGCACTGAAACCCCCCAGTGCTCGCCCGCCAACATGACAACAGTCCGCCTCGTGGGTAGACGTTATCGGTTTCAGCTCCATCTCGCCTGGAGATCTAACAGGACCAGTTGTGAAACTGGCGGGCACCGGGGGGCAGTATATGACATGGTTTCATGGGCAGTGACACCCTTGTCAAACGGGCAACAGGCCAGAACATTGGGACAACTGCCTGATACTGTTTGAGATTAGGTCTGCTAGGCACGAAGCCCTAAAAGGCCCACTAAGAAATGCACCGACCTGTTGGCCTGCATCGGATTCGACCACGAGAGCACCATAAGCGGCAACACAGTGGTAGCTCTGATGGGATCCGGAAGGCCTAACAAACAAATATCGGAACCTAAGCAAAGGAGTCAGTTACGCCCACAAAGGCCTACATGCCATCCTCCAGCACTATCATGTCACGCAAGTAGTGCTCGGTATAGGTGGTAGACAATCACCATTGGCAGGCCCACAGAATGTGGACAACCACAATGTTCTGCAGGGTGTGCCAGGAGGCACTGGAGGCTCACACCTCGTGAGCTCTGGCAGAGAGAAGCTGTAAGGCCTCCGGCCTTTCTAGCGAGGTTCCATAAGTCTTAAGGATCGCCTGCTTAATCCGCGATGAAATGATAATCATGTTTCTGCAAACTTCCTCCTTTGGTGGGTTGTTACTCAGTGGTAGCAGGAGGGCAGACCTCCTTCCTCTGAGTCTGTCCATGCAAGAAAGGTACCAGGGAATAGCTCTCACTGGGCACAGGGCTCTCTCCTCGAGGGGAAGAGCAGCATTCATCGCACAGGGGTAAAACCCTTACAGGCTGTAGCCGGATCTCCAGCCACTTGGTTCTTGGCAAGGAAGCCCAAGTGAGGCTGAGGTCAGGTGACCATTGGAGTTGGTCATGAGCTAAAGCGTGGATCTTGCTTCTCCTAGCCCCCGAAGCGAGTATTAATAGAAAAAGTTTTCCATGCCCAGCGCTTGAGGTAAACCCACTACGGGTTCTCAAGGAATTAAAAGGGCCACTTCTTCAGCATGACTAAAACCAGCGGTAGGTCCCACCTGGCCAGGACCTGTCACGTTGCTGGCCTGTCGGTGTAGAAGGACGCAATGACCACAGACAGGTAAAGATAGCTACCGATGCACACATCTAAGATGTTGGCAAAGGTTGGGGAGAAAGCTGATTGAGAGAGACTTCCCACTGATATAACAGGAAGTCGACAATGTCCGCAACACACGGAGCCCAAGGGTGAATTCGCCTACTGGTGCACCAGTCGAAAAACACCTTCCATCGAGCCAAGTACACAAATAGAGAAGAAGATCGAAGCCCCTCCTCTGGCAGTTCTATCGGAGACCCGACTCCAAGAGGCCTGCCCCGGATGTGTTGTGAGATAACCGCCAAGCATGGAGGTTGAGCACCTGAGGGTTCCCATGGAACGCTCATCCGCACCTGACCCAGAATTTTCAGCCATGCTGACAACCGCAGCGGAGGCTCAACACTTAGTTCCAGCAGGTCTACCGAGCAATTGCCACCAGGGGGCAACCAGGATCAGACTGCAATCATGGGACTGAACCTTGCGCAGTGCCCTTGGAAGGATCTGGCAAGGCAGAAAGGCGGAAAGGCGTACGCCCACAGGTTGCTCCAGTCCATGGCTAGAGCATCCACCGCTGGGGCTTGGGGGTCTGGGACATGCGAAACATAAACCACCAGTTTTCTGTTCTGGCGAACAGATCCACGTATGGAATCATTCCCACATGGCCTGAATGAACATGGGATGGAGCGACCACTCCATCCCTACTGGCTGACCTCTCCTCGAGAGTTGGTCAGCCAGGACATTCGCATGTCGCAGGACGTGCCTGGCGTGCATACGAAGGTCATGGTCGTAACACCATTTGATGATGCATCCGGCCAACCCTGTCAGCATCCGGGACCGCGCCCCACCTTGCCTACTGATGAAGGCTACGGTGGTCCTGTTGTTGCACATTATCAGGACATGTTTGTGCTCCACCAGGTCTCGGAAGTGGAGGAGAGCCAAGCGTATCACCTCCAGTTCCAACCAGTTTATGTGGTGAGCTGCGAACTAGCCGGCCAAGGGCCCAACGCCTCAGACTCTCAATGTGGGCTCCCCACCTGGACCAGGAAGAGTCCATGTTAATGTTGAGCTGGGCCTGAAGAGGCTGCACCGTCCGTCCTCTCATGACGTTCTCCCTGATGGTCCACCACCAAAGGTGTGGCTGATCTTCGATGAGGATCAGCAAATGGGTGTGATAGCCCTGGTCTCTCATCCATCTGCCCCACAGCGCATGCTGCAAGGGACAATGGTGGGGCCAGCCTAACAAGACCTGGGAGTCCATCGAGGACAGGGAGTCCAGCACAGGGCACAGGCGCTTTTAACGTTCAGTCAGTCAAGCTTTGGTGCTAATATATGCGAGGGGGGCATGGGTAAAGAGGGTGGACCTGGAACATCTACGTGTTCAATGACCCACATAGGGCTATATCTGCAATAAAATATTGTGTATTCATCTGTGCAGTCAATTATTTGTGCTAATAAGATGGTGGTGGATGGGCCTAAAACCACAACGTCGTCACATGGAGCTCTGAAATAGAAAGGTTTGAAACGAAGCTCACCTGGATCACCATCCCACTTCACGTTTGGCAAGATTTCTCCGTTTCTGTACACGCCAACAAGCTGTAACTCACCAGTTTATTCCAAAACTGTTTTCTACAGGTATATCGCACAGATAATCCATTGAAATCCACATAAATCCACAGCAACACGCCTATAATTGTGACAAATGTCCCACAAAATCCATTTCGGGCAAAAAGTCCAACATTCCAGCGCCAAATTCAAACGGGTATCTCATCCTGAATCGAGTTCGCTCTGTGACATTAGCCGTATGACAACTGTTCTCAATTGTCAATCAGACCATATTCTTTGATCCACTCGTGTTTTTATCCGGTGTTCATTTCCACAAATCGTCAAACCCGACCAAACTTGATTCCATCAGTGCTTCTATTCATCAAAGTAGTTTTGTGGCCATACTTTTGACTGGCCACAGACTGCCAGCCCAGCTGCTCTCTGATTGGCTGAAAGTCCATGTAACCCATCAGAGAGCAGCTGGGCTACCAGTCTGTGTCCGGTCAAAAGTATGGCCTCTAAAAAACTTTGATGCATTCGAGAAGCACTGGCGGAATCAAGTTTGGTCAGATTTTAGAAATTTAGGCCCATGCATGAGGACTTGATGCAGTCAGACATCTCAGCTTGGCATTTGGCGGCTCTTGCAGCCTGCTGCCTATGCCTATCTCAATGCGACTTCCTCTGTGCCTGCCCAGAAAGCAGCCATTTGTCCTCTCCCCAGCTCTGACAGTATTTGCAAGTTAGCTTGCAAGAGCAAACTTGGCCCAACTGCAGGCAACAACCATACCAGTGTGGATGGTCATGCAAAGCTGCCATGTGGTGGTTCCTGGAATCCAACTTTTGTCAGCGATCCACCAAGGACTACGATGCAGATAAAGTGGTATCCGGATCAACACCTATGGACTGCCTCCAACAGGAAGCAATAGCCTGGTGTGCACTGCTTCCCCTCTCTCTGCGTTCTGTTTGCCAGGAAGCCATCTTAAAAAATCTAAGTACTAGTCAAATAACCAACTTTGCACTTACTATTTCAGTGGTATCCAATCACAGAAATCAGCTATCTAGGAATCCAAAGATTCTCGGACCGCTGAGAAAAGATTTTCCGCAGAATAGCGCGTGTGTAAGCACAAAAAAACAGTGACCTTGAATGAAAGTTCAAAGAGTTTCAACTCACAAGGCAAGCCAGTAATGGCACCCAAAAGAGTAAGGATGATGTGCACATCACATCACCACCAGTTCCGTATGGACTGAGAGATGGTGCAACGTGACCATCAGGTTTCAGGATCAAGTGAGTAAGCAACTGACCTCGATTTCTTGGGCCTCAGACACAGAAGTCTTGGCAATGGTGGTCGAGAGGCAACATAACGTAACTAATTCATCAATTGTCAGCACTCTTTCAATGCCAATCTCTTTTTCAGCACTCGATAAATTACATTACAATAAAATGAAATGACTTTGATAAACTCCATGTGGTTAGGCTCCGTATTTACCTGCTGAGGTCTGTTGACTAAATTCTGCACATCATTCTGGATATTATTTAAATGACTCTTAAGTTCCTGAGTGTGTTTCTGGGCATCGTAGCCCCCACCACCCCCGACTGACTGGGTCGACTGGATTTGTGAAGCCTTCTGTTGGATATCGTTCACTAAATTTCTGCAAACAGAAAAGTGACATTTCAAAAGAAACCACCTTTTTAGCATTACTTCATAAACAGTGATACCAATCATTTAGGGACCATATGCAAATAACAAGAGGGCTATGTGAACAGCCCCTGCTCAGCTGACCTAGATATTCATCACACCTGCAGCTCTGTGAACTTGGGATAGGATCAAGGTCACCCATGTTCTGAGTAGGTCTGACCTTTATAGAAGAACACTAACATGTGCAACATCACGGTCCAAGTTCAAGTAGTTCTCAAGTTATAGTGCAGAGTAAAGTTCATGTATTTTGCACTGTTACCCGAGAAACAAGTTCAAGGTCACTCATGTACTGTCTATGCATAACCTTCATACAGAAACATGTGCAACATCAAGGTCACAACTCAAAACAGATCTCAAGTTATCAAATGAACAGTAAATTTCATGTCAGTTGTCCTGTGACCTTGGGAATGAGGTCAAGGTCCAAACATCACTGGAGCATGACCATTTGCACAAAATAGGTAGACACTTATAAAAGGTACATCCCTACCAAGTTTGGCACAAATCTGGCCAAAATTATTTAAGTTGTAACCATTACAAGAAATTCCCATGTAAAACTTGCCTATTAAAACTTTTTTTTAAAGATTTTTGAAAAAATAATAATGAAAAAATCCAAAAATCACTGGATCATGTCCATTTGAACAAACTTGGTATAGACCCCACCCAAGGTACATTGCTACCAGGTTTGAAGTGAATCTGAATGACAGTTTCTTCAGTGAAGTCCAAAATGTGAATTATCATTAGAATGTCTATTGACTTGCATAGTAAGCAATAGAAAACTTTAAGGTGAATTTACCGATAAGTACCCGAATTGAAAAATATTGTTAAAAATCAGAAATCCACACCTAGGGAACATCTTTGATTGTCCTTTTCACAAGGAACATATCCACAGAGTTTCAACTTAATGTGAGTAACAGATCCGGAGAAGAAGTCACAAGTAACGAAAACTCACACAAATATGAAAAAAAAATGCAGCACCACCTGGTGAAGAAATTAAGAAATGAGTCTCGAGGAGTGTTTCTATGTAGTATCAAAGCAACTGGGTGAGCGGTTGTGGGGAGAAAATTTTTAAAGAATTGTCTTAAAAAAGAATATAAAATTCACTAAAAATTAAAAAATCAATGGAGCATGACCAGTTGAACAAACCTGGTAGAAACCCAGGTACATTGCCACCAAGTTTGAAGTCAATCTAGATGAAGGTTTTGGAGAAGTCAAAAATGTGAATTAGCATTAAAATATCCATCGACTTCCATAGTAATCAAATAGGAAAGCTGCGTTGACCGACAAGTACCCGAATTGAAAAAAAATCGTTAACAAGAGGATCACGATGATCCTGTGCTCAGCTGAAATGCATCTGCTTATTTTAAAAAAAAATACTCAAAAATTTATGCAAAAATCAATGCAGTGTGAACATTTGAATAACATATGTAGAGACCTATCAAAGGTACAATTCTACAAAGTGTGACATAAATATGGCGAAAAATATCTAAGTTGTTTTCCTTACAAGAAATCTCCACGTTTAATTTTCATATAAATTTGTTTTATTTTGTACTTTTTCAAAAAATGAATGAAAATATGAACCGAGTCAACCTTTTGAGCGACTTTGACCCTTCTACAAGGAATATATCCACCAAGTTATAGCTAAATCCAAGTGACGGTTCTGGAAGAGAAGTCAAAAATAACAAAAACACACAAAAAATCATAAAAAAATGGAAAAAATTTGTAGCACCACCTGGTGAACAAATTCTGAACTAAGATTCCCCGGCAGTGTCCCTGTGAGATATCAAAGCAACTGGGTGAGCGGTTTCAGAGAAGATATTTTAAGATTTGCCCCCAAAAAAGACCAAAAAAATTCATAAAAAATATAAAATCAATGGAGCATGACCATTTTAACAAACTTGGTAGAGACCCATCAAGGCATATCCCCACCAAGTTTGAAATCAATCTGGATGACGGTTTTGGAGAAGAAGTCAAAAATGTGAATAAGCATTAGAATGTGCTTGGACTTCCATAGTAATCAACAGGAAAGCTGCATTGATCGACAAACACCTAAATTGTTAAAAATCAGGACTCCACAGCAGTGCCACCTAGTGAACAACTCTGTTTGACCCTTCTACAAGGTACATATCCACCACCTTTTAGCTTAATCTGAGTGACGGTTCTGGAGAGGAAGTCGAAAATAGCAAAAGCACACAAAAAATCATAAAAAAATAGGAAAAAATCACAGCACCACCTGGTGAACAATTAAGAACTATGAGTCCCAGGGAGTGACCCTGTGGGATATCAAAGTAATTGGGAGGGCGGTTTGGGAGAAGAAAATTTTTAAAGATTTGCCCCAAAAAAGAACCAAAAAAAATCATAAAGGAAGATTTGCTTCAAAGCAAATCTGTCTGTGTGCCTTCCAAAGTTGTAAATATGAAATGGTACAACTTTTGTGCTTTGGTACTTCACACTCCATTAAGCTTATGGCAAGATGAAAATTTCCAAGTCCAAATGACCTTGACCTTTGACCTTTAACCTATACAGGTTACACGTGAATTGCAAAAAATGTACAGTGTCATCATACCCACAATTTAAGTCCAACATGATTAGAATTGGATAGAAATTGGCGGAGTTATGGCCGAGTGAAACTTTCGAAGGTCCACATGACATTAACCTTTGACCTTTAGGGGTCACATGTAATTTTCAAAATGTGCAGTGTTGGAATAGCTACAATTTGAGCCAAACATGATGAAAATTGGATAAAAATTGACTAAGTTATGGCTAGAAGAAAGCCACCATCGAAAGTGGCCTTTGACCTTAAAATGACCTTTGACCTTGAGATGACCTCTACCTGAAGTGAACCTTAACCTCAAAAATGACATCTTGGCCTGAAACTGACCTTTGACCTTGGCATGACCTTGGCATGACCTTGACATTTGAGATGGCCTTTACCTTTCTATGATCAAACTCCTATACACTCAGAACCACATCTACTATAGTATATAAGATATTGAAGATTTAAAACTTTAATTAGCCCTTATTTGCATAATTTTGAAAAGCATGACCTCTCATTACAAAAAGGCCAGACTTCATCCATAGAAGTATAATTTTGCCAAGTTTGGAGTTTCTACGTGTAATTCTTTTTAAATAAAATGTCGGACAAATTTGTCTCGAAGGAAAGAAAGAAAGAAAGAAAGAAAGAAAGAAAGAAAGAAAGAAAGAAAGAAAGAAAGAAAGAAAGAAAGAAAGAAAGAAAGAAAGAAAGAAAGAAAAACAGCATGTCTCTGTTGGCACACAAGCATAACTAGGAAAGATGATTTGCTGCATAGCAAATCAGTGTGTGTGTCTTCAAAGCATGTTTGTATGGCAAAGTACAACTATTCCATAAAACAGGAGTAGAAGGTGGAATGGCATCTCTATCTATTATAGCTTTGAAGTTATTCAAAATTTAAAATTTCTAATGGTGCTTTTTTTTACGTAATTTAAATTGCTACAACTTTTGTTTTTAATTCATTAGGTGATTAGGTGCCAATGGTCAACAACCCCCTAGTACAAGTTTGAATGACATCTCTTTTATACTGTTGAAGATATTCAAGATTGAAAATTTCAAATTCAGAAAGAAAGAAAGAAAGAAAGAAAGAAAGAAAGAAAGAAAGAAAGAAAGAAAGAAAGAAAGAAAGAAAGAAAGAAAGAAAGAAAGAAAGAAAGAAAGAAAGAAACAGACAGACAGACAGAAAGAAGGAAGGGAGGCAGGGAGGGAGGGAGGCAGGGAGGGAGGGAGGGAGAGAGAGAAGAAAGAAAGAAAGAAAGAAAGAAAGAAAGAAAGAAAGAAAGAAAGAAAGAAAGAAAGAAAGAAAGAAAGAAAGAAAGAAAGAAAGAAAGAAAGAAAGAAAGAAAGAAAGAAAGAAAGAAAAGTGTGTTGACACACACACACACACTGTAATGATAGAATGCATGATCAGGGATCTTGAGCATTTCCTGGACTGTGTAATTGTATATAAATAATGTAGCCAAAAAATGTTTTCTTTAACAGCCACTGAACTGACTGGTGTCCAGAAAGAAAACATTAACTTGTAATTAAATTACCAAACAGACATAGCCATTCAATCAATGCAGCCAATGTTTATATGACAAAATTAACTCATTCAGTGATGAACCCAAAGGATATGCGCTTTGCTAATTCTTTCAAATTTGCATTGCTAATACAATGTGTGAAACAAATAAAAAAGGTCAGAATATCACAAATCATCAGCAGATATTATACTCTATTATGATTGTCAGAAATTTTAAATCAGAACCCCCTCATTTAAAAGATAAGAATACTCAGTATATCCCTTTGATACAAATTTTACTGACAGTAAATGAAGACTTCTGTCCTGAATGAGTCAAGGGATGCCGCATTTTCAAAGGGTCACTTTGATGTCATATCTTGTAAAATATATACCAGGATTATGGCTTGTTTACAGTTTAATTGAGATGTGACACCCCTGTAGAAATATCCCACAGGTCTTGCAATGTTGATAAAGGCTCTGGATTATGAGTGAAATCTATTGGGGGTAATGAAATACACACAAACTTAAGGAGGAAAGGGTACGGTTTATTTTGATGTGGTTACACTTGCCAGGACCATGGAATTATCTGGCCATTTGGTATTAATCATTCACTGTCACTGGTCATGTGTGTTTGGTGGGGTGGCAGACATATAGGAGGGCCAGCTCCACAGTAAAATGGTGTCCCTTAAGCAGGATTATTTTGTAAAAAATCCAATTATTTGACGCTACAAAATTTAAAATTAAACCCATATAAATGTCTACAGCAGCACCCATGTGGACCTGTTTACAAACACCACTAATTATAGCAGCGGGGTTGAGTGGCAGGGCAAAGAGGTCAGTGATAGGCTGTTTGGCCCACCAGCACTGTGGTCACAACTAATGAGACGGCCCCCAGAGCTCAAGTTCGGTGGAATGGACTGTATAGTATATAAGATATTGAGGATTTAAAACTTCGGCCTCTCATTATAAAAAGGCCAGATAAGTTAAATTGTGCCAAGTTTGGAGTTTCTACGTGTTATACTTTTCAAATTAAATGTCGGACAAATTTGCCCGAGAGAGAGAGAGAGAGAGAGAGAGAGAGAGAGAGAGAGAAGAGAGAGAGAGAGAGAGAGAGAGAGAGAGAGAGAGAGAGAGAGAGAGAGAGAGAGAGAGAGAGAGAGAGAGAGAGAGAGAGAGAGAGAGAGAGAGAGAGAGAGAGAGAGAGAGAGAGAGAGAGAGAGAGAGAGAGAGAGAGAGAGAGAGAGAGAATTCCTAGAAAAACAGTATGTCTGTGTTAGTACACAGACATAATAAAGAATTCCTAGAAAAACAGTATGTCTGTGTTGGCAAACAGACATAATGAAACAAAGTAAAGTTACATGTACAACCAATGCAGACACTCACCTCATATCCCTAACATTCTGTACCAGTTCTCTCTGGTTATTCAATACTGCATCTACTTCATGTCTCTTGATGGTGTCCACATACAACTGCTGGTTCTGGGTTCCTGCACCCTGTAAAGACAGGAAACATTCTACTGGTTATCTACATGCTCTGTGGCAGTCCTTTGAACGACATCTACAACCTGTCTCTTAGTCAACAGATGGTCCTATTTTGACATATATATATATATATATACATTACATATATCACATTACTTCGGAAGCTGTCAGCCCCTTGCCTGTGTTTCCTTATATATCACATTACGTCAAACATTAAGATATTGACTAGAGAGTATTCAAGATACAATGACAGAGAGTTTACCCATTACAAGGTAATGAAATAATGTATCTTGTACAGCTTCTTTTAAATGACGACAATGTAACAAATTTCTAGGGCTGCTTTGTTTGATAAGGCGATCCTCATCAATGCCACACCTAGTACAATGTACAATTTTCTCCCTGGGTGTACTTTTAAAATACACTGAAACGCCATGCACCTTTTGAAACACAGATGGGTTTACCATACGGAAGCTGTCCTGCATGTCAGCCAATGACTTATACCCACAAAATCATCAACCAAATTAAAAATAAAAACAGACCAAGCAGACTGCGACAGTCTTGTGCTCACCGGACCTTGCATACAAGGATCTAAAGTACACCTATAACCTTGGACATTACGTCAGTGTCCCCATATTCATAACCAACCAAGCCCCTTTAATATGGAGGCCTATTGTTATGTGCAAGACAGTCAACAGTCAAATTTTCTTACCTGATCTTGTGATCTAGGTTAGCCATGTGGTCTAAACCTAGCCCTTATAGACGACCATTATCATGAACAATATCAAAGTACCTGCTTTAAGTGTCAGCTTATCAAGTTAATAGTGAAATTCAGCAATTCACCTGGCCCTTGCAGGTCAGCCATCATGTTCAAAACTAAAAAAAAAAAGCCGAGCCATGGAAGTGACACTGTGACTTTGAAAGTAAGGTTTAGGTCATCCAAAGATAGGCCAACCCTTATCATTATATCCGTTTCAAAGCCTTAGTTGTTCTTGTTAACACCAAAACTTGTATCGACTGAAATTAACACATGACCCTGGTAATTAGGTCGAGGTCACCTGTACGACCAAATTAGAACAATGACCTCCAAACGTAAAAATTGTGATATTGGATATAATACGGATGGGGATACAAACAGAAGTTTGATTACCATCCTGCTAACATGAAGGCACTGGGTTAAATGTGCACAGAACGCTCACCTTTTACCAGCTCTGACTAAAAATTTATCTGTCCCGGACAACAGGGCTTGCCTTAGTGTCAAGCATTGTACATCAGGAAACAAGAACAGTGGGTGTTGGACAAATCCTGCCCAGACTGTGAAAAGCATACACTCAATGACATGCAATGATGTAAATATGCATTAATAAGAGGTATGCATATTTATAGGGATCTTGTGCTGCCACCTAGACTGCAGCAAGGAACTTGACAGGAAGGAGGGCACATTCATGTGTTCAGCTGGGCCAAATGAGCTTCTGTGATAAAAGGAGCAACTTGAGAAAGCAAAAAGCTTAAGAAAAGTCATTCATTGACAGTAAGTTTTAAAACAAACAGGATGCTTAACTTATTTACAAAATTTAATTTGTTTGGTAGAAAAAGTGACCTGATCATGGCGGAGGCATAGTTCAGTTGCCTTACTACCGAGGGAACCAGAGCAGGTCTGCAGTTAATACAGTTTAAAATGAATAACTCTTATTATTAACACTGGCACATACCCCTTGCTGAGCGACAGGTGGACGAGAACCCTGGGTCATCATAGAGATTTGTGAGAGTGTCCGTTCCTGGCGTCCAATGACTTCATCCAGTTTTCTGTGCAGGTCCCTTACAGTGCCGTGGATCAAGCTCTGTCCCTCATAGATCTGTTTCAGCTCACGTTCACTTGTGCTCTCAAACTATAATCACAAAAAAAATATTGATTTTCTGTGGGTGGAAGGTAGAGTACTGTAGGAGGATATAATCTGATACCATCCCACTCAAGGTATAACAGAAACTAAAGTGCTTCCAAATTTTGGGACTCAATCTGCCCTGCTGAACGACGGTACTGGGCTAAGTGGTTGGTGTATTAGAAACAAAGATTTGCAGCAGGTACATTTCATCATGGTTGATAATCACAAGGTATCAGTTTTAACTTTAACATAGTAAACTTAATACACCATTTTTAATAAACTCTATCCCTAAGATTCAGGCAGGGTGCATCACAATTTGATTCATACTCCTGCTAATTTACTTTCAGTTTAAGAGCCAGAAATCTTCAGATAGAAAACAAACAAGCCACGTAAACAGCCCTTGCATGGGTAACCTCGACATTCATAACAAAACAAAACAAGATATGTTTGTAAAACATAGATGCCCCCCCCGCCCTCATTACCCTTGCCCTCGCTACCCTATTGATAGTGGTAGATGGGGCACTCGTGACCTTACAAAATTAGTGAAGGTTGATCATACATCAATGTCACATATCTTTAAACTTTAATCTTCGACTAGCCCCGAATATGGACTATAATCTTGTACAATACAAAAGTCCTAGCTTAAAAACCTCTTCAGTTACCATGCAGAAACCAAAGTTAAATCAGGTGAATATGTGACCTTGGAATTTAGATCCAGGTCACCAAACCTTACATTTCTTTTAGCCCTTAACAAGGACTATATAGCCGTGCAGTATCCAAGTCCTTGCTCAAAAACTTCTTCAGTTATTGTGCAAAAACCACAGAAAGTCTACTGTCTGTGTGTGACCCTCAAAACTGGGTCAAGGTCACCCATCTACAAACTCAAACTAGCCCTTATAGGCAACCATAAAGCTGTGCAATATAAAAGTGCTACCTCTAAAAATGCAAGTTCTCTACAGAAACAGTATTTAACCAAGTGGCTCTGTGACCTTTGAAATTAAGTCAAGGTCACCCATCTTCAAACATGACCTAGCCCCGAACACAGACAATTATCCAGTGCAATATAAAAGTCCTAGCTTAAAAACCTCTTCAGTTATTGTGTGGAAACCAAAGTTAACTCAGGTACCACTGTGACCTTGGAAATTAGGTCAAGGTCATCCATCTTCAAACGTTGCCTAGCTTTTGACTAGAATGATACACCTGTACAGTATTAAAGTCCTAGCTCAAAAACTTCTTGAGTTATTGTGTGGAAACCACAGTCTAACTACAATCTCTCTGTGACCCTGAAAACTGGGTCAAGGTCACCCATCTTCAAACTCAACCTAGCCCTTACAGAGAACCATAAAGCTGTGCAATACAAAAGTCTTAGCTCCAAGGTACAAGTTATCATGCAGAAAGCATGAAACCATATTCAGCAAAGTGACTGTGACCTTTAAAATGAGGTCAAGGTCATCCATCTTCAAACTTTGCCTAGCCCCAAATATGGACTATAATCCTATGCAATATAAAAATCCTAGCTTAAACACATCTTCAGTTATTGTGCGGAAACCAAAGTTAACTGAGGTACCACCGTGACCTTGGAAATTAGGTCAAGGTCACCCATCTTCACACTTTGCCTAGCTTTTGACTAGAATGATACACCTGTACAGTATCAAAGTCCTAGCTCAAAAACTTCTTGAGTTAGTGTGCGGAAACCGCAGTCTACCGACAGACAGACCGACCGACCGAGCGACATGTGCAATGCTATATGCCCCACCTTCTTCGAAAGGGGGCATAATAAGTCACAAACTTAGCCTATAACTTGAACTGCACTATGATCACAGAGGAGGTGAGCTACACCAAATTAAACTGAGGGCATGTAGATGTGACCCAGATGCTTGACCTAGTGACCTAGTAGGTGTGAGTCTTTTGAAACAAAATCAAAAGCAAAGTAAAGTTCCAACCCAAAGATGAAGTTCATGATTGAATTAGTGTTACCCAGACACATGGCCTAGTTTTAATACAACATATTTTGGGCCTGTAAACGTATGGTGAACAACAGCAGTGAATACACTTGTTGAAAATCACGATACAGCCATGATACCAACGGTCACTTCTCGTGACATCTAACTAGATTAGATTTTACATCGGGAAATACATGCAAAAAGCAGTACAATCTTGTCATAATGCACCATGCTATTCAATAAGAATCTATGCCTTATTATTGTGTATTGATCAGTAATTTTCTCACATAACACGATGAAAGTGCAAGCCCAAAGAAAATCTGACATCTTTGTTGGTTGGCTGGGACATGAGAATATGATAGGAATAATAGTGACTACAGAGGGCAGCACTTACATTCTTGTCTTCATCTACCTCAGGCTTCACTTTGTCTGGATGCACCTTCTTAAACCTACACAAACACAAACACGGGCATATCATCAGGACGTACATGAGAAGGCAACCACTGTCCCTGCTGTATACATAGGCCTGACTTACTTGCAAAACCACCCTTCTGCCAACCCACAGTGGCCTGCAGCATTTTTACATCAATGTCATGAATACAACGTAATGCTAGGCCATAAAAGTGTCAACCTGCCCACTTCCCAAAGTCAAAGCCCCATCTGTTCTTGGACGACTGCCTATGCTTTTTTAAAGATTGAAAGAATGAATATAAACAAAAACATGTATATTTTCAATGTATTCTCCATGTTATCCCCTTTTGGAAAAGGCACAATTTTACATGTTTTCCGATACAATGATGGTGGCAGATGAACAAGGAGGAGGGGGATACTTCAAAGTCAAAGAGTACTTGCTAGATGGTAAAGTAATTTGCTACATTTCCGCTGTACATGCCCTATTGGACATGCTTATGGGTTATTGTACAATAACAAAAGCACAGAATATAAGTTTTAGAGCAAGCTCAGAGGTTCTTCCACTTATATGTACCAAACTACGAGCAGACTGAAGAAAATGGGTTTTTTATAGTGAAGTGGCCTTAACGCAAAATACAATACATTAAGACATACATAGAAACAGGGTTGTAACATGGTGACTGCAGTAAGCAAACCATCTCTTTATGCACATTTCTTAACAGTGTAGCTTTCAATGCATCCATGTAAAGAATTTATCCACCATAATTCAAAATTGTACTCACTCATCTTTGGCTTCCTGGAGTTTTTTCCAGTATTCGTCAAATTCTTTCTCAAATTTTTTTCGTTCTTCCTCAGACACAGAGGATGGAGTAGTTTGCTGAAGTCAAAAACATGTCCAGATGAAACCAGTCAAGCTTTTCCTTTGCTGAGGTGGACATCAGCCAAGATGACTGAGGGAGCACAGCTTTTAATCCATTGCTCTCCTTGACTATAGGGCAGCCACAACAGAGATCTGTAATCTCTTTAACTTGCTATCTTACCGAAATTTATGTGAACATTGTTTAGCTAATGGCATTGTGGCTCTGTGTGATAAAAGTTTCTTAATTTATCTGAAACCAGCATTATTCATATTATACAAAACTAGTAACTGAAAGGCACTTAAGAAAGTCTATTGCCATATTCCTCAAATTCTTTCTCAAACTTTTTTATTTCTTGCTCGGACACAGAGGATAGAGTGGTTTGCTGAAATTGAAAAGCATGCCCAGATTCCTCTTCCTACCCTTTGCTGAGGTGGACATCAACTGTGATCACTATTTTACCCAGGAAGATATGAGACCATGCCAATACAGTGAAAGAGTGAACAAATTTGATAATGACAAAAAAAAATCTTTACACGAGGATCTACCACTAAGTTTACTATGTCATTATATTCCAAAAATATCAGACTTTGTGACATCCAGCGTGCTACTGATACATACCCCTTCTGTTGGCACTAAGCTATGTGTCAGGAAGGCATGGGCATCATGGTCATCTGCAAAGTAACGTACAACCCCAACATATAGTATTATGTGTCACATTGCATCTCCATTCAGTAACATCAAAATGCTCCCCTTCCCCATGGCATTTCACAACATCATGTACACACTCAAGCTGGTGAGACGTTGGCAATGACAATTACACAACACCTTCCCGATGCCTGAAAGTTATCGGCATTAAACCTTGGGGCAGGAGGGTCACAACTCGACCTATTAAATTCAGTCATACAGATGCCAATCAAATTATGGTGGTCCCCAGTTCACTAAAGCAGTTGTTTTAAGTAAAAGCAAGTTACTGTACAGTTGTGCTACCTCCATCTTTCAAAATTACATATACATGTAGGACCCACTGACCCAGAAATCTGGACGAGATTGCCGGGACAAGATGGTAACATCTGTAACTGACTGGATGGGCAGACAAAATTAAAATACAATTCCTCACAGCCTTATGCATGTAATTATATAAAGAAAAGCATCAAACTTACGGACATTAAAATTGACCCTCTGTGTCTGTTTTTACACTTTACAGTGACCTGGACCGAAGCCTGTGTATATAAGCTATGTCAACTTTGAATCAATTTTATCTTTTTCATTTGATTCCTTGCTGTTACATCACACCTAATGCAATCATTTCAGATATTCATTTTAATATCAAATTGTAACATTTTGAACTGATGGATTAGTTGGTGTGCTTTCTGTACTTTTATCCCAGTACGCACGTCGGTCTTCACTTTCATCCAGGTGAACAAATAAAACAGATTCTTACATGCATCCTTCACTTTTTACACAGACGGCCTGAGACGAAAACATCTGAGCGTTCGATTCTACTCTTATGACTTGTTGGAACTATTTCCTTTACATACACTTTATAATCCTCCTGAATAATGACATAATTTATACAGCAAACTAGTTGACCATGAACGAGAAGCTTCTTTCCGTTCATGTAACATACATTTAGCAACATTATTAATAAATGTTTTTTGGCGAGAAAAAAAACCCAGCAAATGGCCATACACATACCAAACACCCTAACACGGGTGTTCCTAGTTCCATCACTGTTCTGTTGCATGATCATACCCTCAACATGAGATTGTACACAACACAGATTTACACTACAGCATGCATGAAGTGAAAGCTTAGTGATACCTATATTGTCCCAACCCAAGGTACATTTATCATGCATTTTCTGAGTCTTATGGACAAATGGCATAGCTATCTAATACATCCAAGTTATCCTAATACAAGTATCCTCAAATGTGTCTAACTTGTAATTTCTACGCAGAGTTGGACAAGTGGTAAAAGTAATCATGCGTATCACCACAGCTCTTCAAATAACAGTGTACTTTTGTATTTTACACTATATCTTCAACATCAAATGGGTGGAACCATGCTTTAAACTTCCATTTGGTTAACACTCTAAACTACAAAACATGCTGGTAATGGAGGGTTGTGCATACTAATAAGACACAATGAAAAAGCAAAAGCATCAAGGTTGACCAAGATTTGAAGCACAGTTTGGGGCACAAAGACCCTTAACCCTTGACCTGATTCTTCAAACAACTTCACAGTAACATATCACAACTTGCATCAACTTATATAGACTAGTTGTAAAACAAAAACAGACTAAGGAAACATTTACCTGCAACTATATGGGACAGACAGAAAATAGAAGCAAGTTTTCTCAATGTAGACACTTTTCCAAGGATGGAAAAGCCAAGTTGAATAAGTCTTATATCTAGTTTCATTATGAATCAATTATTTGCTCTCCATTTTGGTGCAATTTGTTTTGACTTCATTTTAATCATTTTCTTCTCCTGTACATCTTTTTTTTTTCAAAGTATGATTATCGCATAAAGAAATTCTGAAGATTCCAAAGAAACAGGGCAATACAAAATATTAAGGATTTTGTTTCTGCTGAGTGGTATAAATGATACATGTATGTAAGGCCTTCTTTACACCATTCTTTTGCCATTTCTACTAATAATTAATGCATTCAGCATGTTTAAATATTCACATGCTTAAATGTTTTTAAATCGGTAGATTTCTTCTATATAATTATGTGTGACAATATAACAATATGTTTATTTGTTTATTTTTTTATCTTGAAATTTTGAAAATTCAATAATCACCAATCAGCTTTAAAAACCTTGATGTCACAAAATTTGATCTTAATTTCAAGATAGACACCATTAAATGCAAGTAAATTAACTTATAAACTGACACATGAAAGAGGGACAATGAAGTTTGGTCCACATTTTTTCCTTTTTTCTTAATAAATATATCATTTCATAAGGATAAAACATATGATTATAATTAATAAGGTACACCTTTTAGTTTCTGTGTACATTTTGTGTCCATTAATAAATAACCATACCATCCTTTTCAATAAAAAGGAAATTGTATCCCCTAAAAATGCAAAACGTGGTATAAATGAGTGCCAGCTGTCCATATTTGAAACTTAAGTGTCAATAGTTGTAAGTCCTCTACAAAGCACAATTGTGCAGAAAAAAACAAATATCATTGATTTAAAAAAAATGTTTTTAAAATTTTGGGAAAAGCTGATTGTTACGAATGATCTTAAAACAGGGATCTTGCATCTCACCTCAAAAAAGCTATGACATTATGTATGTTGACGTTCTTCATTATTTTGCTTCTAATTTTTGCAGTCTCATGCCACAACTTTACTCACCAGCTAATCCTCCTGTTGCAGCAGAAATACCAAAGTATCCTTCCTTTGGTAGTTCTACATTTTCTGATCTCAGACACATTTCGTAGTCATCACGGTTGCTGGTCATCCCACTGTTGATGAAGACCTACAGCAATAAATATCAAGGTCAAATACATCTGAGCGACTTATACCTTCTGTGTCAAGGTTGGCCACCTGTACGCAGATGGTTAAAGTTCTTCAGGTGCATTTCAAATTATTCATTCTTCATTTAAGTTAAAGAAGGGGAAGCTAACACTAAATATACAATATTTAGATATTACACTGTATGGTAATTACTTAACATTCAACCTTTCAGGTAGAGGTAAAACGATTCATCGATACATCGATGCAAATGGGCTAACGATCCGTGATGCGGTACAGTGAAAAAAAAAAAATGATACGATACAATGCAAATTTTTTACCCCTACTTTAACGCTTCAAGTGCCAGTCACATCAATTGTCATCCTTATCATCTCTAACATTGCACATATTGATTCTGCAGTAATTTGTTTGAAATGACTGTTACCGCAAGAGACTGATTTCCAAAGTGTCAAATCTTATTAATTTACTTATTTTACAAGTTATTTACAAATTAGCCATTAGCTTTATTGAAGGCAAAATGAATATGTTTGAAAAAAGCGCCAATGCTTTCCGCTGTGCAACTGGGGTCGGGTACACGATGTTACCTTCATCGGTAGCAAATGTACAGTGAATATCCTCCCATACCGCATATGTTGCAATCTTAACAGAAAGCTTCAGAAGAACTATCTGAGTCCTAATCCTATAAAAATATCAAAGTTTTTTTGACTTTAACAACATCAAAAGAGCCGAATTTCCTGCCTTTATAGTGCCTGGCATCCATGCTTTCACCAACGGCATGTTGTTGAGACCTGGGCGGAAGTGCAGGGAACAAGTGACAGTCTGAGTGACCTCTATGCTCCTCCTGGTCCATGTGACAAACCTTCATAGCTAATTACTCAAATAGGTCATATGATGATTTGACAAGGTCATCATCAGCCAATAGAAACAAACGTCCAAATAATATTTCTAACCTTGGAAACAGCGATGTTTTGCATAAATTAACTGCATTGCTGTCACATTTTAGCTAATAAGAAGGCATTTTACTGACATAGATGAAGTTTTGAACTTTCCAATGAATCCAAATATTGAAACATGCATTGTCTAATCCAGTCCTAGGGCCTCCTAGAGGGCAGAAACGAATGCAATTTTACCGCTGTTTTTACACTGTTTTGCCAATTTTTAACCGTGACATTGAAGAACCCTCAGGACAATGCCACAGTGAACATTCCATGTCTACATTTACCCATTTGACAACGTAAGACTAGTGTTGCCAACCTGCAAAACTTAAAATCCGGCAGATGGAAAGTAAAATTCCAGGAGGTTGATATATTAATATGAAATATAGAAGGAAAATTAAATATTGATAAAATTCAGGGAGGTGGCTAAAAACAAGTGACATTATGTCACTTTGAACTGAGATTGACATAATCAGGGTTCCCACTTAAAGGACTAATCAAAATATCCTGACTTTTTCCTGACTTTCTCCTGACTTCACTGCATTTTTTCCTGACCAACAGTGCAATATTTTTATTGAATTTAATGGCCTCCCTACTCCCCTTCGACAGGGATGAGGGTTTACCATAGCATTGGAAGCTCATCAGGATCAATGAAGCCCATCAGGATACATTCTTCCAATAAGAAAATACTAGAAAGCAAAATCTCTTCTGCATATATATCTCCCATGTTAACAAGATATCAAATCAAAAACACTTAGCACAAAGGAATGAAAAAAAAATCAATTGATAATTTAAAATCAAACCCTCATTCCTGCCATAGCCATCCATTCCTCCCTTTTATTTAACAATATTATAAACTAATGATTTTCACTGCTATCAAGTGAAAAAGCAATACAAATATTATCATGCTAACAGTTTTGTCTTTTAAATGGTCACTCATACATTCATCAAAACAAATTTGGTTAATGTATGATTAGAAAAGAGCAGGTCAAACACTTGCTTTACTTCTAATTTTCCTAAAGTTTGGCTTTTTGGCCCATGTTTCCAAGTAGATAGGACCCTTTACAAAGCCTGCATTTGAACTGCTGTTTGTTCTTAGGCTCTTCCTGTAACCATTTACAAAAGTCTGGGTTTTGGAGCCAACTAGGGTTGAAGTAGGTCTGTTTGTTCATGGTTATTGTGCTGAGGCCTATTATGCTAAAATACTAGTATCTAGAAGCCACTACAAACCCATCACCACCTGAAAATACATGCATATCATTAGATGTAAAATTCTAAATCCTAATGATATTATCATTATAAGCTTTTGTGATTGTCAAATGACATAATGGCGTTATCAGCAGGACATATATCTCTGAAAAAAAGGTTAGTTCCAAGGAAAAATCTCAATGCATCGCAGTCGCTGAAAAGAAAGTGTTAGCTCTGGAGGCAAGGTGCGCTAATTCCTTTCAATCTTCTGTCAAAAATGTAATTTCCGTTCATTTCTCTGTACATATTTAGATATAATACCAATCTCACCTGTTTAATGAATTTGTAATTTTGGAAAATGTTCACAACTGCACAATGAGGAAATCACCATTTCTTGAATCATGTTTCCAACAGAAGATTGCCATAGCCATGTTGTGTCACCTACTGACCAATGTACCTAAAATTTCCTGACTTTTTCCTGACTTTTGACAAATTTTCCATTTTTCCTGACCATTTTTGCAATTTCCTGACTTTTTCCTGATCCTGAAAAAAAATAAAAAATTCCTGACTTTTTCCTGACCAGTGGGAACCCTGATAATGTTATTTTAGTCTATTAATTAGACAACTCTTTTGAGTTCCACCGTGACTGATCTACAGGCACTGATCGATATATGTACCATGTATACAGCCAGATGGAGATTTTAACTTAGGTATTGCTAAATTAAAATGTATGATGGCCAGAACACAGGTGTTTATTGAACAGCCCTGTTGTAATTCAAATGGAAGTAAGATTGAGACTGTTGATAACTCAGAGGTTCTTGGTACCATATTTACACACTCTGACTCTGGCAAAGAGCATGGAGAATATGCAGAACTGTAGGCAAATGTCTTTTGGGCATATTAGCGTAGCAATGTGCTATCCTGGACTGTCGACACAGGCTAAAGTGTATCTTTAGTCTACTATGTGTTTTCCTGTTTTACTGTATGGAACTGCACGTATGAATCTTTCAAAAGATGATATTAATAAGCTGGAAAGCACACAGGGTACTCTGGTGAAGCATTTTATGGGACTTGGAAAAGAGTCTCATCAAAGTAATCTATTAGCAGCCCTGTCTTTGCCACGTGTTGATGACATCTTAAAATATCAATTGCATTCCCTTTTTTATAAAATATTTCAGGTGGATTCTCCTCTGCGTGACATAATGATCACATTAGTTTCAAGGTATATCACTTCTGGTAGACTATATCGTGGCACACTTGCATCTTGCCTTGTTAACTTCAGGCTTTCCCCGGTTAAATGTGCCTTTGTCCCCCCCTCATAGAGCGGGCACTGCCAGTAGGCGATGTCCACTGTATAAGGGGCAACATAGTGTGGGCGATCATGTGGACAGCCTTCAACAACTTATCGTCTCTGATAATTACTTCAAGCCCTGGTCGGCGGAACATGTTTTAACTTCACTTTTAACCAGGTCTTTATAGTCATGATGTGATTATTATTTATTTGTGAGTATGTATATGTAATGCTGGTTTTACTGTATGTACTTGTATTATGATTTTTGATTACTTGGCACTATGACTTGTCTGCATATATTTTAATGTATTTTACTTTTCTCCAATAATGGAGGTTTTAATAAAATTATTATTATTATTATTAATGTCACTGTTGCCACAGTGCAACATCACATTTGTACAATCATTTATGATTGATTAAATACAGTTATTAAAAAGGCAAAATTCTTTGTTGATATATTTTATTTCATTTCCAGTCAAGATAGGATTGCAATTTTTGAAACTTTGATGTCATTAATATATCTAACTTCCAGACAAAATAGAACATTAAAATATCGTGATACATATTGTATCGTGACTGCGGCATATCGTTTCACCCATAACATAAAGTCTGGTTCATTGACAAGCTCAAATGACCAGATTCTTGGTTTCCAATTTCTTATACATGTAAATCATCACAAACGCGCCAGTTCACTACTTTTAAATTTTGCAGAAAACGATCCAGTTCGACATTGCTTGAACCACATCTTTCCTGATAATGATTAGTTTTCTGCCAAAGACTTTCATAATGTACAATTGAGTAGCATTGCATGGATTTGCACAGCTGCCAACTCCCAAAGTTTCCAAAATAGCAATTCTTCCTGTGGAAAATAGTAATAAGTGATACTCTTGTATTAATTATTAAAGAAAACTTGTTCTTAATATTTGACTATTTTTAACAAATTTTACACTATTTTGTGTTAGTTGCACCTCAAAATTAGAAAGTATCACTCCCAAATAGTAAGGCTGGGGGGGGGGGTATGGATATGTGGAGTTAATGAGCAATTTTTCACAAGTTCTGATGCAAAACCATTTTCTTTTTTTTTTCAAAACTCTTCCAGAGCAGTTTAACTTAGCAAAATCACACCCTTTTGCCAATTCCCACTCAGGCACTTTGATTCATCTGACACCAAAAACAAGGTCTCACTAGAAATCTGACCAAATCCAATGTTCCCCCCAAATTACCACATAAAAGTCAGATTTGTTTTAGTGGCCCTGTGACCATGAGGATGAACTCAATGTCCTCCATGTACACCACCAACAAAGTTGTGCTAATATATAATCTGAGTAGATTTGGTCAATTTTCATCAAGTTCTTCTTGAGTCAATCTGAAAACACCTTTATCTGAACTGACCGGCTGACCTTGAAAATTACACGCAAGTCAAGGTCATCCATCCCCTGTAGAGAAAAGCTATAAGTTGCTAAGATGTATTTTATTTTCCCAAGTGTGATGACCTTTGGTGAATTCATTCTCCAGTTATCACACAAAAGAAAATGATTTCCTACTAAAAAAAAAACACCTGAGCCCTGTGATTTTGACAATGAAGTCAAGGTCACTAATCTGCATTTTCAAAGTAAGGCCTTGCCAAGATGTGCAACGTTGCCAAGTTTAATCAACTTTTGTCTTATCCTACCCATACTATCAAGTAAAAACATTATCCTTCGAGCAGCTTACAATAAGGTCAGGGTTACCAACCCGCAATCCTTAGCCAAGTCTTCTTTAGGAAGATAATCTGACCAAGCTAAATAATTTTTGGGGTTCTGAAGTTCTTGTAGGTGACTCACTTAGACAAGTAAACTGACCAAGTAGGATTAACTTTCATCAAATCCTTTCTGGGACAGAAATTTGTGAAGAAATGAGAGGAAACAGACTGAAAAACCGTCTGTCTCCCATGCATGGGGAGGAGTGGGGCAGACATAACTGGAGGTGATGAAACCCCCCGCCCAGCAAACCAGTGCTGCTACATCCCTGTACTTTATACTCTGTCCACTTTAGCTCATTCAACACCAGTCCAAAGTTTTCCATACATTAATACATTTAAGATGGTGATTATATGTTCAAATTCTTCATATAAAGAGCTTTTATTCAACTATCCACATGTCTGCAGTCACTAGTTGCTGCTTTGGCAAGGCCCACTGCTGGGCTGGTGCTAACCATTAGCCATACGCTAATGGTTATGAAATTTGGCTAAAATAATTGACAACCTTTTAGCCAAATTGGCTGAAGAATTTTTTCTTCCTCTGTAGCTTCAAAATCAGTTTTTCTGTTTCAACACTGAACTTCTACCTATTAGAAAAGGTTTGTACACATGATCTACCTTTGGCTAACAAAATTTGAGTTTGGCTAAAAGATTTCGATATTTTAGCCTAGGTGGTTTACAAAATAAAATCCCTAGCACAAACCCAGACACTGAACTTGTAGTGTGACTGGTCAGGCAATGCAAAAAGCACTGATCAGTGCATTTACCATCATACAACCAGTTCATTTTTCACATTGAAGTTGATGTGGTTTCTAAGTGCCAGTTTACAAAAAAAATAAATAAATAAATAAATAAATAAATAAATAAATAAATAAACAAAAAATAAAAAACAAAATAAAAATCAAGGGACACAATGACAATGCAGTTACTTATCCCAATCCCAACTTCATCAGTTGGGGATTATAATGCCAGTGCTTTTTGCCAAAAACAGTAACCCATTGACAGCAAGCAGGAAGAAAGTCTATTTTTCAAACACTATTTCATCACTTTTCTTTCTGGGGGAGGGGATTGTTATAAGTTTAATCATTAGGACAGGTCATTGCAAATATATAAACAATTAGCGCAGAATAACACATGCAGACATTGTAAAACTTCAGGTTTCTTACTTACAGTTAACACTTTTTGATAGTACTCGATACGGGCTCGTACAGGATAGGGCTTGTTGCGGAAGTCTCGCAGACAGCCACCCAGCTGTTGGTTGATGCCATCTCTGTTACCATAGTCCACATGAAATGGTGCAGCAAAAAAAGAAAACAGTGTTAAAAAAATCCTACAAGTGTGAGCAATAAACAATCTCTTAAAACACTGATATATGACTCATATACTTGACAATATGGACACACTCAAGAAAATATCTCACTAATTTAGGATAAAGACAAAAATCAGACCCATTAAAATTCTCAATATAAAGCAAAACGTTCAGTAACTATAGTAACCAAGCAATTCTAAGAGTTGTGTTGTGTTTTATGCTTGCTTATAAAACAAGGGCTTTTTTTAAAGCATGTATTGGGTATGGTATACTGTAAGATTTTTTATAGCTTATGCACAAAAATTACAATTGTATTTGTGTCTTTTTGTCCAAAACCACTTCCTAGCAGTCATTACCCTACTCTGCAGTCCAAACTCTTTACTCTCCATAAGCTAACCTGTCCCTGTCTAACTTATAAACATAGAAGTACTATTGTCCATATTGCACACGTACCTCTG
The DNA here is from genome assembly GCA_964020975.1 of Hermodice carunculata. Lineage (NCBI taxonomy): Eukaryota > Metazoa > Annelida > Polychaeta > Eunicida > Amphinomidae > Hermodice > Hermodice carunculata. The sequence continues at coordinate 2,654,889 of OZ026629.1, read as the reverse complement.
TAAAATTTTGACATACGCTGTATTAGCCCAAACAAATTAAAGGGTCTTCCGAGGGTAACCACTCAACATGTTTCGGAGCCTTTTACCTGTACATGTCTCTCTGAGTTGCGGCTCCTTGTCTGAGCTACATATTCAGCAAAGACAACCCACATAATAATGAATAAAAAGAATACCTGTCAAACAAACCATAATTACCAAATTTGCATAGTACAGGTTCAGATAAGAACAATTTGACTTACCCTGAACCAATATGTACCCTTTCTAGCTGGACAGCTTATCCTAGTTAAACCATCCGCCAATGTTTAATTGAAGTGGAAACAAGCTGGGGCATTATATTCAGTCCCAGTGATTGTAAAATAAACAGTTGCAGCTAGACCACCGGTATAAACCAAGGGAAATCTTAACAAGGACTGCAACAATGTACATCCTGCACCAGAGATGTGAAACAAACTCCATGATGACACCAATAAAACTTGAAAGACCACCCAAAGGATGACCAAATTGTGGTCTCTCAGAAAAGGGTATAAATAAGATGAAAAATACTGAGCAAAGTAGCTTTAAAAGAGGTCTTCCAAGACAGGCAGTCTGTTATTAGAGTAGTCTCTCAAGACAGGTGGTCTCTAATTAGAAGGGTCTCTCAAGACAAGTGGTCTCTCATAAGAGGGTCTCTCAAGACAGGTGGTCTCTTATAACAGTGGTCTCTCAAGACAGGTGGTCTCTTATTAGAAGGGTCTCTCAAGACAAGCAGTCTCTCATAAGAGGGTCTCTCAAGACAGGTGGTCTCTTATAAGAGGGGTCTCTCAAGACAGGTGGCCTCTTATTAGAGGAGTCTCTCAAGACAGGTGATCTCTTATTACAGTGGTCTCTCAAGACAGGTGGTCTCTTATTACAGTGGTCTCTCAAGACAGGTGGTCTCTTATTACAGTGGTCTCTCAAGACAGGTGATCTCTTACTAGAGAGATCTCTCAAGACAGGGACCACTGTACAACAAAATGTGGTGCCAGAAAACAATCAGTTCATCCACTGAACTTCTTCACAATCACCCATCCAAGCAAATACCATTTCAATGAGATGATCCAAAGAATCCATGTGCCCTGACACATTTTGTGTTGTAAACATACTGTTTTGGAAAAGAAATAAAAAAATGATAATTTCCAGAGCAATCTGCATTCTCTTACATAATAATCAATAGAAATGTATCCATTTACTGATAAGTACCAGACCTGGGGGAAAAAAATGTTAAAAATCAGGGATCCACAGCAATGGCACCTGGTGAACAAATTTGTGTGACCTTTCTACAAGGAATATTTACACCAAGTTTCAGCATAATCTGAGTGATGGTTTTTGAGCAGAAGTAAAAAATAGAGAAAACACAAAAATTGATAAAAAAAATAGAAAAGAATCGCAGCACCACCTGTTGAACAAATTAAGGTCTATGGGTACCCAGAAGTGTATAGTATAGATGCATCTGTTTTACATGGATTGTGAAGGAAGTCAAGTATTGACTTATCAAGTCACTCTCCATGGCACAGATGTTGGCGTATACTTCCTAACTTGTCTGTGGTGGAGGAACCCGAAGAACTCAGAGAAAACCACCGTGCACGGTTAAAGTGGTAGGAAGTTTTTCCACATGCTGCCCAGGACGAGAATCGAACCCGGGTGGCAGAGGTGAAGGGCAAGCATGTTACCGCTCAGCCAACGGCGTCCCTATGCAATTTCAAAACAATTTTGCCAAGTGGTCTCGGAGAGGAAGATTTTGTAAGATTTTACTTACAAATCAACAAAACAAGAGGCCCATGGGCCTAATGCTCTCCTGGCATAGTGGCTATATTGCACCTGTTCATAGTGGCTGTATTGCACCTGTTCATTTCAAAGTTGCGAGTCCTCAAGTGGCTTCTGAACACATAAAGCTTATGTAGTTTTAGTGTCTTGTTCGACCACCAGATGGCACTTTGCTTCACATGTAATCAAAGTTCATTTGTGCAATTCCTGTGATGGATATTGTTGCATGTGCTGAGACAACAATGAGTGAGTCCTTAACTTTGTGTCCTCAGTGACCTTGGGACAGAAAGTCAAGGTCAAAAATAGGTCAAGGTCACTGATATTATATCAAATTCTAGCTTTGGACATTGTCTATATATCTTACAAATTTGGCAAGTCTAGTACAAATACTTTAAAACACATTTTGGCTCATAATTTCAGTGAAATTTTAGGTGGCACCACTGGTATCACTGGCAACTTAGACTTTGACCTTGCCCACAATCCAAAATTTGGTGAAGATATGCCAAAAATTAAAGATACTAGAGTGTTCACAAAATTTTCATATTTTGACCCCTACATTGTATAATATTGAAGGTGGCGTCACCAATGTCAAAACGAACCTGGATTTTTATACACCCTATACATGTATGTCCTGAAAGTTATATTGGGCTAACTTGAAAACTGTGGACAGTACTACAGTTATGGGGTGAAGAGCATTCACAAGATGACCCCTACATTCAAAATGGCAATTTGGCCTTGACCTTCAACTCGGATTAAAAAATTGTTATGTTTAAAATATGCACCCTACATCAAGCTTTCCATATATAGCCTAGATCTGTTTGTTCAAAATCGGTAATAATTTTTTGAGTTACCAAAGAAATACAACAAATTTGGACAAACCCCAAAGTCCATAATTACTGGGTCACTGTGACCCAAAAAGTGAGTCACCAAGTACAGTTTTACGTATTATGTAATCAAGTTCAATTTTGATCTGGAGGCTCAATTCTCTTTGCCATTGATGTCACAGCTAGACCTTGCCATTATAACATCCCCTTTTCAACTTTACATGCACGGTGACCTCACAAAAATAGGTCAAGGTCACTGATATTACATAACATTCTAGCATTGGACATGGTTTACATATCCTGTACAGGGCTTCCCCTGGAAATTTTAATTTTGTAGCCAAATTTGTGTGCATAATACAATGTTTGGGACACTCCTATTTGTTAACCATCAGCCAATTGTAAAAAATTATAGCCAAAGTGGTATTTTCATAGCATTTTGCTACATTGGCGACTGACAGGGGAAGGCCTGCTATAAATTTGGCAAGTATAATCCAATTACTTATATCTTGAAACACATTTTAGCTCATGATTTCAGTCAAATTATAGGTGGTGCCACTACCATCACTAGTAATTTAGAATTTGACCTCCCGAACAATCCCACCAAATTTGGTGAAGATCCATTAACCTTTTGAACCCTGGGATCCTGGGAGGTTACCATTAGGCTAGCGGCAAATGCTTCAAAAGTGCCCTAAAATAGGTGCAACCCCAACCAAAGGTATAACAAAACACAACCTATATCAAAATGTGCGTACATGTCTCCTCTTTACAGAAAAATAGGTTGTGGAGTCCAAAAAGCGTTTTTTGGTATGTTTACACGCCCGTTTCTATGGCAACCTCTATTTTTTTTGAAAAATGACTACTTTTCACTAATTTTTTAATATATGCCTTAATTTTGTAGATAAGCACTCCAAATTTCATCAGAAGGTAGCACTAACCTTACTCTTTCAACAGGCATGAAGCTTTTTAAAAATTATTTGAATAACATCATAATTATTATAATTATATGCAAAATTTTGTCATCTATTTGGCAATATAAATACCTCTATTTGTTGATGTTGTTTGCTGCAGTTGCCAAATTACCAAAAATGGGGGTAAATGTTAAATGATGAAGGTAATATACTTCCAGGGTTATACTGATACCAAATTTACTGGAGTATATGAAGTGGACACCATTACATGTATGCAAATTAGGCTTCAGATGTTGGGGTTTTTGAAACCATTCTGGAGATGTATATCACATATTATGTGCTGTACCAATGCAAAAAGTTACATTTCCTTGAAAAGCGCTTCAAATCATATAGAACATAGAATCCCAATCGTCTTGTCAACATTTTTTGTTCACAGCTTTACTGAAATTTTATGGGTCCGCCACGGGGGGGGGGGGCATTATGTTTATGGGTTATCTGGTCTGGCTAGCTTGTGCAAAAGTGCTTTCTCCAGTACCCATTGTTGGAATTTGAGCAAATTTAGCATATATATTACCGAAAAAAAAAAAAAGAAGTGAAGACAATTTAGAAACCCTATCATTAAATGTATGCAAATGAGGTCATCTTCAAATTAGGATTTTATAATTTATGTGTTGTGTTGTAGAGGCACCAGAAAGCACAAATCCGGGCACATTTCTGTGATTGTCTCATTATCAGTGTTATTGAGAATGACTGTGCATATTGTCAAAATGCGTTGCATGATTGAAAATATGCACATGATGAACTGGATTATTTTCTAAAATGAAGCTTGGACCTGGTAAGAACACCCCACGTTTTAATGTATTTGCAGGTTAGATAATTTTGTACCGTGAACCTAAAATCATGAACCTGGAACCGCCATTCAAGAAGCCACCCCAAGCAAGCTAAATCACAATACCTGTTTTATGTAGCAAAGCTCTCAACACAGGAAAAGGGACTGATTTCAAAACTACTTTGGAAAAGCTACGATATATGATTGCTTCCACCACAGACCGATCAGCTGCTCAACTACCGCCCACTGAGGATGCATTTGAGCAACATGTGAAAAGGGCACAATACCAATGTGCCATCTGGTGCCAAAATGGCATTAATCAATTACATACAGCTCTTAAAGCACTATCATTTCGAGACATAACAAAAATTAATAAATATTTGGGTCTTACTGATTCAGAACACACATTTCCGCCAAGTTTTTGTGAAATTGTGTACGCTTACACAACAACTATTCGAAAACCAGATTCTAATTAGAAAAAATTAGATCAAATGTTTTGCAGCGTTCCTTTCAAACACAAAATTATTGATTCACTGAACATTCAGTCCCTTTTCAAATTGAAATTTGTTCGTAACATGATTCGCAAGGATTGTAAAATAAAAGACCCCCCACCCCCCCACCCCCATCATTTCCTATAAATATGGCAACAATATTGGACAAAGTATCATGAATTATAAGCAATTTCTGGCTTCAATTACTCTTGAAGATATCGCAGCGAATCAAAATTGTGATGGTATGTCTAACAGTAAATATTCACATTTTGTTGAAGCATACCACAAACATGTATTTACAGGTAATTCAGATATCGTACAAAATTCAAGTTTAAAAGAAATTATGAAAAAAGGTACAAAATTTCGGAAATGCCCCAAGTTGAACATTGACAGTATTTTTTCAGGATACATGTGATGCATTTGATTCCTACTGTATGAGATGGGCAAAGAAAGAAAAATAGAATTGCAGAAACTTAAAGGACGGTTATCAAACTTGAAAAAAGTCTCTAGAAAAAGAATTTATTGTTACAAATCCCACATTAAGAATTTCAATACGGTTAATCTAAAACAACCTGAAGTTTCCAAAGCAGTCAAAGAACTACAAGAAAGTTTTGTAGTCACTAACATAGATAAGGCAGGGAACAATTTTGGGATCATCTGCAAAAAATATTATCTGGATGTTTTGAAAAAAGAACTTGGTATAAACAATATTTCAGACATAAGAGAAAATGATGTATATAAATTACACAAACAATCCATTGATAATTTGATAGATACACATAAAGATGAGACGAAAAGGAATTTTAATACCAAAATTTCTGAAGAGGACTCCTCTATTCCACTTTTGTTCTGGATACCCAAACTACATAAAAACCCTTTTAAATCTAGATGCATAGCCGGTGTTGCAAAATGTACAAGAAAACAATTATCAAAAGAAGGAACATTGTGTTTGACTGCAATTAGGAATCATTTTCGTAAATACTGTAATGCAATTTCTAGAAACAGTGAATTAAATTGTTTTTGGAGTATTAGCAATTCTTCCGAGTTAGTATCTAAAATCAAAGATGTAAAAGCAAAAAATATCAAATGTTTTGATGTTTCTTCACTGCCCACAAATCTACCCATAGATGAAGTTAAAAGTTCACTTTCAGAATTAATAAGCAAAATGTTTAACCATAATGGTAAACCATACCTTAATATTAATTCATATACAAGGAAAGCATAACACAACAAATGTTCAAAAAGTAACATTAAATCGTACACTGTTGAAACTTTGATAGATGCTGTAAAATTTCTTTTGGATAATACTTTTGTTCAATGCGGACCATTGTATTTTCAACAAATAAAAGGCATTGCACTGGGTAGCAACTGCTCCCCTTTCGCTGGCAGATTTGTATTTAACCTGGCTTGAATTTAAGTATATGGATAAACTGATGAAAAAGGACTTTCAAATGGCTACAAAATTATCAAACAACGCAAGATATATTGATGACATTGCTTGTGTAAATGTACAAAATTTCAGTAAAATTGCCAAAGAAATTTACCCAAAAGATATCCCTTTGGAGGGTAACAATTCAGATGGTTTCAGAGATGTGTTTTTGGACTTGGATAATCAGGTCACAAATGACAGGTTTTGTATTAAAGTCTATCACATAATAGATAAGTTTAACTTTGAAGTAGTTAATTATCCTTTCCCAGGCAGTATTATTTCGGATACTATTGGATATTATACGTTTTTTTCACAGACTTTGAGATTTGGTCGTATTTGTTCTAAATTTCAGGACTTTGCATCTCGAACCAAATTTTTATTTACAATAAACTTGAGTCAGGAAGATTCAAAGGTGTACTTTTGATCAAATATTTCTACAAATTTTGCTGTAAATATCCGGAGATGGTTAGAAAGTTTGGCTTCAATAATTTTAGAGATTTTAGACTTGCCTTTTTTTCGACTTAAATTTATCTTTTGACATCATTCTGTTTTAATGTTCACCTTTCAAACATTTTAGGCTAGCTTGATTTCTCTTAGGTTAAACCCCCAGGGGCTATCGGTAGCGAGTAGCGGCCTACGACAGTTAGAAGCTTGCCTAATTGTACTTGATATCTGGTTAATATTTTCATTGCATTCTCTTGACTGAAATACAAATGACTATCGGTAGCAAGCAGCGGCCTACCACAGTAAAATGTTTGCTTAATTGTACTCAAAATCCTGTTCAGAAAAATTGTTTTGATAACATGTTTATGGCATAAATGCTAATGACTTTTATTCTTTTCTGACATGCCTAAATGCACTTTTACTCAATATTAAAACATTACTCAAAAGTGACAGCATTTTTTCAAATATCACAAACCTGACACATTACGTTGATACATTGACTCAGGGTTGGCAATGAAATAGATCTTAATTGTCTGAGGAGTAGGTGTCATCATGGAGTTTTGTTTTACAATTCTGGTGCAGGATGTTCATTGTTGCAGTCATTGTTAGGATTTCCCTTGGTTTATACAGGTGGTCTACCTGCAACTGTTTATTTTACAATCACTGGGACTGAATATAATGCCCCAGCTTGTTTCCACTTCAGTTAAACACTGGCGGATGGTTTAACTAGAATAAGCTGTCCAGCTAGGAAGGGTACATATTGGTTCAGGGGTAAGTCAAATTGTTCTTAACTGAACCTGTACTACACAAATTTGGTAATTATAGTTTGTTTGCCAGGTATTCTTCTTTCATAATGAAGGTCTACATGTATATGCAAAACTTTACGTATTTAGCTAATTCATCATTTGCGCGCCACGTTCATATATATTCATTATTATGTCGGTTGTCTTTGCTGAATATTTAGCTTAGACAAGGAGCCGCTACTCAGAGAGACATGTACAGGTAAAAGGCTCCGAAACATGTTGAGTAGTTACTCGCCAAAGACCCTTTAATTTATTTCGGCTAATACAGCCTATGGCAAAATTTTGCAGAGGAACATGTGCAATTTGGACAATAGTACTTTTATATGTATATAAGTTAGACGGGGACAGGTTAGCTTATGGAGAGTAAAGAGTTTGGACTGCGGAATAGGGTAATGACTACTAGGAAGTGGTTTTGGACAAAAAGACACCAATACAACAGTCACATTCCTAACCCTAAAGTGTGGGATCCCAATGGTAACGGCTGGGAAATGTCTGATGATGGCTACCTCAAGCCTTCGATGAATACCAATGAGCTAGCCCCACTGGAAGTCCGCAACCTGACTCATATGTATTGCACCGATATTGAGTGTACTGTCCCAAGAAAGTACCATTGCCTCCAGACAGGACTTACATGCACAGAATTATGTGCATGCCTTGGACATGAGTGTGCAAATGACACTTTTGACACTGAAACAGACAGTGATGATGAGGAAGATGATGATTGAATCTTGGCGTAGAATCTCCAAACCGTGACCATCATTGATCAGCTTTCTATATTTAGTGTGTACATGTACTTATACTGTTTTCCTTTACTAAAAGGCATCTTGAATTATAGTTTGATGCCAGAGATACTTTAGTTTTGTTGCAGGACTCCAAGGGATGGTTCACTGTAAATTACGTGTAGGTGTGAATACATGGTACAAAGTACTATCTTACTTTATCAGTTTTATTGGCAATTGTTATCACGGTTCCCTAAGCGAAGATGACATATGATAGCCATATTAGCATATTAAGTAATATGCATATGGTATACTCATATGAACATGATAAATAAAACTTGTATGAGTACTGTAATAATAATAATAATAATAATAATAATAATAATAATAATAATAATAATAATAATTTAATAATTAATAATTTTGCCTTTTTTTAAATAAACGAAACTATATCATAGTAAATATAGTATGTTATCCGTCGCACAATACTTAATTTCGATGTAAATTTCATATATTTGCATAAATTAACATATGATAATTAGGCACTTTGAGCAAACTCTGTATTTTTTGACTATGTTTGAGCAATTGAGCACATTTTGATGTTTATTTAGCCTTTCCACAAGCAGTATCACCAAAGTTATTATTTTTAAGGACAAATTTTAGTTGTCTCAGAAATGGCATAGGTTGTTATGGAAACGGGCAGAAATATATATAATAAAACGCTTTTCAGATTCCACAACCTATTTTTTCATGAAGAGGACATATATACCTATAAGAAAATATAGGTTGTAACTTGTTATACCACGGGTTGGGGTATGACCCCCGAAGGGCCCTCTATGCCGCAGGTCTACATGGTTACACATATTCATTTGGCATACGTATATGTAAATTATGATTTGAAAACTGGAACTGACTTAAAACATATAATATTATATATTTTTGCAATCCTCAGACTACAAACAACATTATTATGTACACAAGATACATTATTTTTCAATATTATGCAAGCTAATTAGAATATATATTTGGTTTTCAAAATGGCTGCAATATAATTTCTGAAGAAAAAATTCATATTTTTGACGAAAT
>OZ026629.1:2606374-2645374 GCA_964020975.1 Hermodice carunculata | reverse complement strand
CTTTTATTTAGGGCTTCTAGTTTTCCAAATAAATAAAAATATTAATGATATAAGACCAGATAATAAAGGCAGAGGTCCTTAGCTACATTTTGATATATATAATGTCACCAGTTGCATATCATTCAGATGTATATCATAATTATGACTCTGATAAACAACCTTAGGCATGCAAAGCTATATGCACCATGTTGGTTAAAGATGAAAAGCACCTGACCTTTAACCCTGTTTCAAGGTCATTTGCCACCTGCTTGTATCTTCCCACTCCTGAGTGCATAAAACGAGACATACTTATCAACTAACTTAATTATTAGACCAAGACATATCATAACAATATATTTCGTGCTGTTCAGCTTTTGTTATGTTAATTATATGCAAATTATGTATGTGTGGGTCAAAATTTGGATCTACCGGATTCATAAGGTTCAATATAAAAAGATGCCAAAGTCTTCACAAGATTTTTACATTTTGACCCCTATATTGCACAATATTGTAGGTGGCACCACCAACATCAAAAGGTTCCTTGATTTTCATACACCCTATAAATCCTGAAAGTTATATTGGGCTGACATCAAAACTTTTAAAGTTAACATGCTCACAAACCAAAAGTTTACGGACAGATGGACGGACGGACAGAATAACTGACAGACGGACATGAGTGATGCTATAAGCTCTGCTGACCAAATTCATAAAAAAATCCAAAAAACACTAGATTGTGATGATTATAACAAACTTGGTAGAGACCCACCTAAGATACATCCCCACCAAGTTTGAAGTGAATATGGCTGAAGGTTTTGGATAAGTCGAAAATGTCAATCACCACCGCAATCCCCATCCACTTACATATTAATTAATAGGCATGAATGCATGGGTGACCTTGAGGTCAAGGTCACATATAATCAATCCTAGCCAAGGGTTGGCCTAGATTCATACTCTAACCAGCTTTGAAGGCAGTTGAATAATAACTTGGAAAGTTATTGGCCCTGATGGACACGAAGGCGACTGGACACAGCCCCTGTCCCTAGCCTTCCTATATCCCCCTATACCACCTTCAGTGGTGGGGGACAACAAAGATTATTCATGATAATAAAACAAAAAACAAAAAAAACACACTTACGAGTGGTGGTCAAATTCCTTTGTACCATCATTCACTACAGCTAGAATGTATGGGTTATTGTGCTGGAACAGAGAAACATGGAACATATACATATTTCACAATTAAAGCCCAATTTACACATCAACTAATTTCATTCCAAAAATTTTGAAATATTATCAAACAAGAGGCCTGTGACAGTCCTGTGATCAGCTAACATGTACACATACCCTTGAGATTTTTCAAGATTTGCCAAAAAAAGAACAAAGCAATTCATAAACAAGAGGGCTGTGTGAACAGCCCATACTCAGCTGACCTAGACATTCATCACACCTGCAGCTCTGTGAACTTGGGATAGGATCAAGGTCACCCATGTTCGGAGTAAGTCTGACCTTTACAGAAGAACATTAACATGTGCAACATCAAGGTCCCAGTTCAAGTAGTTCTCAACTGATAGTGAAGAGTAAAATTCATGTATGTTGCACTGTGGCCCCAGAAACGAGGTCAAGGCCACTCATGTACTGTCTAAGCATGACCTTCATACAGAAACATTAACATGTGCCACATCAAGGTCACAACTCAAAACAGATCTCAAGTTGTCAAGTGAACAGTAAATTTCGAGTCAGTTGTCCTGTGACCTTGGGAATGAGGTCAATGTCCAAACATCACTGGAGCATGACCATTTGCACAAAATAGGTAGACACTTATAAAAGCTACATCCCTACCAAGTTTGGAACAAATTTGGCCAAAAAATTATTTATATTATAATCATTACAGGAAATTCCCATATTGAACTGTCTTATTAAAACTTTATAAAAGATTTTTGAAAGAAATCATAAAAAATAAAAAAAATCTCTGGATTGTGACAATTTGAACAAACCTGGTAGAGACCCACCCAAGGTACATTGCTACCAAGTTTGAAGTGAATCTGATTTACAGTTTCTTCAGAGAAGTCCAAAATGTGAATTACCATTAGAATGCATTAGAATGTCCATTGACTTGCATGGTAAGCAATATAAAAGGTGCATTTACCAATTAGTACTGAATTGAAAAAAAAAATGTTAAAAATCAGGAATCCACAGCATGCCGCCTAGTAAACATCTTTGCTTGACCCTTTCACAAGGAACATATCCATAAAGTTTCAACAAAATCTCAGGGACGGTTCTGGAGAAGTGGCAAGTAATGAAAACACACAAAAATTCATAAAAAACTTGAAAAAATTGCAGCACCACCTGGTGAACAAATTAAGAACTAGGAGTCCCTGGGAGTGTTCTTATGTCATATCAAGGCAATTCGGTGAGCGGTTGTGGAAAAGATTTTGTAAGATTTGTCAAAAAAGAATAACAAAAATTCATAAAAAATCCAAAATCACTGGAGCATACCCATTTGAACAAACCTGGTAGAAACCCACCCAAGGTACATTGCCACCAAGTTTGAAGTCAATCTAGATGACGGTTTTGGAGAAGAAGTCAAAAATGTGAATTAGCATTAGAATGCCAATTGACTTACATGGTAATCAATAGGAAAGGTGCATAAATTTACCAACAAGTACCCAAACTGAAACTAGAGGGCTGCGTGAACAGCCCATGTTCAGCTGACCTAAGGGATCACGTACAAATAAATCCACTGCAAAACTGCAATTATCCAATGGACTGAGATGTCCAAAATCACCTATTTTGTGGAATTAGATTACAAACACATGGTGCCACTGGGATCCCTTATAAAAATCCAAAACACTGGAAGGAATAAAAAGAGACACGTGGATATAAATTTACATATTTATTTATGCCAATATATAAACTACAAAAAGATAGAAGAAAGTAATTTTTCTCATCAAAAGTTTAACTTTTAAATCACAAAATAGAATACAGTGGTCCCCCTCTTATAAGGCCCCTCTTACAAGAGGCCACCCATCGTGAAAGGCCAGCACTCTTGTGCAGAAAGTGTGGTATTTCCATTACATTTTGTACCTCAAGAGAGGCCACTCCTCTTATAAGACCACTTTTGGCTCCATTTGGTGTGGCCTTATAAGAGGGGGACCACTGTATATTCAGCTTATTGGTACGACAGTCCTGAAGATCAAGTCAGCATAATGGAGCACCAGACACTGAAAAACAGCTGGTATTAGTTACTTTGCTAATATCCTTATGCACACTCACCAACCGATTAATGAACCTTTCATAATTGTTCTTGGGATTTCTGTGCACTCTGCTTGGGAAATTCAGGTGAAAAATTCCAAATTAAGTTGGCTGCAACAACTTTGTTTTCTTGCCGTCTAGCATGATTACTATCTTGTATGAATAGCGTATCCATTGTTTTACCTAGGCTTTAATCTCTTTTGCCAAAATAAATGCTCTGCACAGTGCTGAAGCTTGCTTGCTATGTGATTTTTGTTCAATATTCGGGGGGGGGGGGGGGGGGGGGGGGGGGGTAGGGGAATGCAGTAGTCAACAAAATCTAAGAAGTGGAAATGGAAATTCAGTCCATTACAGTTTGGAAGATATTCATTTCTAAATTTGATATGCCAGCAACTACCAAACTTTAAAAGCTGAACACTTTGGGTCAGTCCCCAGGGTGTTTAGCCTTGACAAGTTTTACTGCACAAAACAGAGTATCCTGAAAAGACCAGGTCTTTTAAGGCAGGTGATTTCTAAAGACCAGGACAACTCTGACCATATCTGGCTGCAAGAATGTAACCAGGTACTTCAAAATGTTTGAATTTGAAGTCAATTTATCTTGTGAAGTGTTGGATTTTGAGATGCTCATTATAAGCCTGTTTTTATTCACAGAATTATCAAAGATAATATGGCACCTGTCTTTCATTAAAACATTTCATTCAACTTGCTTCATACCCTTCTGCCCAAGCTACCAAATTCCTCAAAAAGTAATTAGTTAACATAGCATGAATGCATGTGATGTTTGTCAAGGCTTACTGATTAGTGTGCCATCTAGTGTCATTTTGAGGCATTACTGAGAATGCCACGCGCTGATCAAGCTTGAATGTGAGGAGATAGCTCCACACTGTTGGAACTTCGAGATTATACATTAAAAAGGATTTTGTGAAAATATGTTCAATGAACATACAAAACAGAGTACTGCATAAGCAAAGCGAAAATTTGAAGCTCTAGTGAATCGATAGGTAAAAACCCCTATCATCGCCCATCGCGATCTTTTCCATGTTGCGTTTTGATAATAAAATTACTGTTTATTTTACGCCTTGAAATTTTTTTTGTGTTGTTTTCAGGTTGTAAGATATTTTCTCTCACAGCACAATTGTTTTCAAGATTAAATGTATCATCTAAAGTCCTAGAAGTGCAGTTTATCCATGGTTTATGCTGGGTCCCACTAGATATCGCATTCGAAAATGTGTGATAAAATGTGTGTTTCCAATAGATTGGTGAAATTTCCATTTTTGTGTTGAGACTCCCTCTCCACTGGCCAACAGGTTATTGAAGTTTTGGAATGGATTTATTTGTACATGATCCCTAAGCTTGTCCCACAAAATCAAGATTGCAACTGAATAGACCTGAGTTGAGGTTTAGCTGAGTGCATATGACATTTTGAAGTATTTTTAGGACAGATGACTGAACCCCCTAAAGTGCAGCCTGACTAGCAAGTCAGCTGAGCTAAAAATTGTACCCCACCTAGTGAACAAATTAAGAACTAAGAGACCATCAGAGTGTCCATGCGTGATATCAAAGCAATTGGGTGAATGGTTTCAGAGATTAGGAAGATTTTTTAAAGATTTGACCAAAAATAGAACAAAAAGTTCATAAAAAATTCAAAATTCACTGAAGCGTGACCAATTGAACAAACTTCATAGAGACCTACCCAAGTTACATTACATTGCCACCAAGTTTCAAGTGACTGACGGTTTTGGAGAAAAAGTTGATTGTTGACGACGGATGACAAGGGAGGAAGGACCGTAAGATAAGCTCAGCTACTGACAAGTCAGCTGAGCTAAAAACCATGTAGATCAGCAATCTGTCTGTCCATGTTTATATGACTTAGCTGTAAACATAAACATTAATGTTAGACAGCACTACCTACTGCTCTTCTCCATCCAGGGTTATGGACAGGTCCATAGGGATGGACATCTCATGGACACATGACATTATGTGACTTTTTGCACGTAGTTCACAGTCAGCTAAGGAACCATGTGGCAAATTTTCACGCATTTTAAAAATTTGCATTATGCGACCAGTCACAGAAAAAAATCACACAAGGTATCACTTGGCACAAAAAAAAGTCGCATAAGGTAGCATTCGTGAGAACAGACACGCGCATGAATGATGAATGCCTAACCACCACATAAGCTTAGCTGACTGACAAGTCAGCTGAGCTAAAAAACATGTACATCAGCTATTTAGTTAGAACAACTCATTTGCAAAAAAACTTTTACCGGGACTTTGCATACTCTTTCAAACTGGCTTCAAAAACAATTTTTTTGTTTTTATTTTGAAAGTGCTATATTATATTTCAAGCAAAATTTAAGCATCTTAATTAATATTTAACAATGGCAATAAGGAAATTTTAAATTAATTGCTAAAATTGTATGCCTGATAGTTATCATACAAAGAAATCTCCTTTTTATTGTCTTCAGTGGCCAACCTGGACATCAAGGAGAAATTTGTATATATGGGAGTCTCAAAGTGCACCAAGCTCTTCAGCAACTAGCCTACAAGAAGATTAGATTTATCTGTTCCTAAGTGGAATACATAGACACCAGAGTAACATATCAATACATGTATCACACAGGTAGAGCTGTGAACACTAACACAAACACTACTTTATAATAATTTTTATATGGTCCAGGATTCAAAATATGGATGTATGATTTGTAGGTCAGGACTAATGGGACCTTACCAAAGAGCAACCATGCATTTTTCTTCAGATGGAATTAAAAGCACAGAAGCTCTTTCAGATTGTAATCATGGGTGCAAGATCCTATCAAAAAGCTGTGAGTCAAATGATAACAATCAAAGGAAGCTATTTTTTTTTCATATTTACATTAATATAAAAAGCACTTTTTCCAATTTTTGTAATGAAAATTATTGATGACAAATGATCATCAGAAGCGTTTTTTCTTGGAGGGCGTACGCAAAATAGATGTGACAGCCCTCAGGCAACTACATTTACCATTAACAGAGATGCATGGGTATTGAGGTCACAGTGATTACCGGTAAATTGAATGCAATCATCAAAACTTGAAATGTGTGTGTGTGTGATGCTGATGATTCAAGAAAATGTAAGGATTCAACAGTAAAGCTGCAAGGACTGTTAAGTTCAAGTCATTGACCATACTACGCACTCACCTGACCATCATTGTCAAAGGAATCAAAGAAGACTCCCAGACCCTTCCATTTATCATTATTGCCAAACACAGGGCCGTCCGTACCCTTCTCCTCTGTGAACCACACAGCCTGCAAGACCATACAAGAACCATGTACACAGCTGGTAACTCTGCACACACCACAGCAAACTAAACAATGTTTCACTACATAAAATCCGGTATTATAAAAAATGAAAAACATGCGCCTGAATTCAAGATTTTTTTCTTTTCAATATATTCTTAATATAAAATTCACATGCACACAGGACAATGTTTGCGTTTTTCTTCTGTTTTACATTAAAATTCACTGACAATAAGAAATAATGTTAAGCTTTTTCTTGCGCTTACACAATTGAATACCCGATACAAAATGAATATCAAAGCTTCAAATTCATCTACCAACACAAGTGTATTAAACACAGGCATACATGTCATTTTTATATGAAGTAAGTAAGGAGGTTCAATGCACCATATTCCTCCTCCCTTTTAGCACCTAAAGTGCTTAAAAAATACAATGTGATAAGCCTTCAATTTAGAACCCTACTTTGAACATTCTACACTAAATGTATTCATTCCAATTGTAGCACCTGCCCTCATAGAAGCACATCCCCTACTTTTTAATCTTGGGGGTTTTACTGAAAATTCAGTATTTTTCAATATTTTCAAAAATTAATTGCTTCTGATGAAAGAGGAAGCTTCACTCTTTTTATTTTGTAAGTTTTATGGATTCTATAAGTGTAACTAAGCCTCCCCCCAATGGGGAGGCGGGGCAGAGGAGGCTTATACTGTTTACATGTTGTATGGTACATTTCAACAATTGGCAGCCCCACAAAAGACCTATACCAATGTAGTCCCGTAGCTAAAAGGTGTCCAAAATTAGATTCAAAAATCAAGTTTTTTTTTTTTAATTTTTGCAATTATGAATTTGCCATATCTTGGTCGCTATTTGTATCTCCACAAACAAATTTCATTCCAAACACTTGCCACATACTCTTGTTCTGGTGACCTACTTTTCGGGTCACCATGACCTAGATTTCCTGGAAATCAGGTCATACTGTCTCTTTTGGAGTTTTTACCATCACTTGCAAAGTTATAATATGATTTGGTCAAACAAACTATATATGGAAACCTTGATGCCCTCACTACACTTTGTCCATTGAAACATATGGGTTCTGAGTAGAAGGTCAAGGTCATACGGCCATTTTTCGAGAATTTTTGAAATTTTCAATTTTGTACCTGCAGATTTTCAGAAAACGTAAAGCCTGCTGAGGTGTCCTTACACTAGGGAGTGTGATTTATAATGGAATTGCACCTGATATTTGGTTAGCAACCTTGACCTACTTTTCTCAGATCCAGCAGCCATGTACAAAAAATCAGGCTTTTTTTGCATAAGTTGAAAAGTTGTCAACAGATTTGAATGATGTTAAGCTTTATGGATAGCTGGTGCCGAGGCAGACAAAAACGTAATAGGACCTACCCCTTCATGTTTGAATGTCAAAGTCAAATTGCCATTTAAAAAAAGGCACGTTTTTAAGCAAAAAAAAAATTTGATGAGCAAAATCTCAAAGATGCCTGGGATCTGCAAGTCATCTTCTAGCAGCATTACACTTGTGTACTGAAGTTTTGCACCTCATGTAATTTGTCATCTTGACATATTTTCAAGGTCATGACCTTTTCTAGTTTTATTTTTTTGTCAGTATGTGGAAGGTCATAACTCTGAGTTGCCAATGACCTTGGAAACACTACTGACCAGCATTAAAACCCCTTGTAACATCCTTTAAGATGATGCATTCAATTTGTGACCTTGACCTAATTTTAAGGTCATCATGATCTACTTATGGAAAACACATTTTGGCCTCTATCTCAAAAAGTTATCTGGGGGATTTCAGCGATGTTGCATAGTTTGTTGCATAGCTCAACTCTAGGCCAAACAATGCAATTTATATTTGACCTTCAAAGGTCAAAGTCATTTGGCGATCTGAAGATTTTCAACTTGACATAACTTGCTAAACTTCCATCACTTTCACCCAATTTTCCCACTTAGGCTTCAAAATATAGAAATTTTAAAAGCACACATTTTTTTGGGGAACAAAATTTGACCTTGAGGACTTAAATGTCAAGGCTGTTCAAGATCTTGAAATATTCAACTGACCATAACTTGGTCAATTCCGTCCGATTATGATCTGGTTGGGCTCAATGCATATAGGGGATGCAATAAAGTACACATCTATAATAGGGGAAATCTGGGTTGGTTTAATTTCATAACACACAGCCTTTTGTTCCCATGATGCATGTTTGTGACACCTAGCAACCCATGGCACTTGAGGTCAGGTAGGTCAGCAAAGCCCATTACATTACAGTGAACCTGAAAGTTTCACCCTGCATATGAGGACGATTTTTGGAATTATCATCTTCTAATCTACCTGAAGTACACATCATTATCTTTCAAATACATCCAGGTGTGATTAAATGAAAGTTTAATGCTTATTTGGCAACATATAGAGAGGTTCAATTTATATCTGCTAATTCCCCATGTTGATCTATGGAGAAAAAGTGAGGGTCATGGAAAGTGACCACAAAATGTGCACGGTCAACCATGAACAGGATGGGCAGCACCACCTTTAGGGAAATTTAGAACTAACCCAGATATAGACCATTAACATATGACCTTTCACGCCGAAGGTCATTAACCCTCAAAAACCTTCATTTTGGCATAACTCGATCAATTTTATCCCATTTCGTTCAGGTTGGGCGCAAAATGTGCGACATGTATCGCTGCACAATTTTGTAATTTACATGTGACCTCTAAAGTTCAAGGTCACTCAAGCTTTGAAACTTTCATCCTGCCATAACATGGTCAATTTCAATTCAATTGTAATCATGTTAATACTCAGATTCTAGCTATTGAAATACTGCACAATTTTCTAATTTAAATGTGACCTTCAAATGTCAAGGTCATTTGGCCCTTTGAAATAATCACTGAGCCATAGATCAATCAATCTACATACGATTTGGACAATGTTGGGGTCTTACTGAAGCTATTATCACACTTCACAATTTTGCAATTGACATGTGACCTCTAAAGGTCAGGGGTTAAGGTCATCTGGCACTGAAATTTTCCTTCAGCCACAGCTTGGTCAATTTTAATCCCATTTGGATCATGTTAGGCTCAAATTGTAGCTATTGTCACACTGCACAGTTTTGTACTTTACATATTAACTGTCCTCTAAAGGTCAAGGGGGTCAAGGTGCTATAAGGTGAGGTGACCGAAGTGGGAGTGTGGGTGGAAGGAGGTTCCCCCTCCCAGCAATCGCTTGCGATCGGATGTGTCTAGATGCTTGTGGTATTGTAAATTAAGACATATCATTATCCTAAAACTCCCCAAAAACCATGTCTGCTCCAGGAAATCTTTGCATTAGCACAGCATGATACTATTGGAATGAATGTACAGTATATATACGATATTGTTAAAAAATTGTCAAATCTTAATTTTTTTGGTCCAATTTTTGATCATTCAGATTCCATAGAGGTGGGGGGATGCCTTATTAGAATAAGGCCATTGCTGGGAGGAATACAGTATGTATTTTATATAAAAGTAGCTACCATGAATATGAATTTTCATTTTGACCTTTTAAGACTGCACACTAAGTTTAATTGTTACATCTTGAATTCCAAGTGTTCATTGACAATCCATGACCTCAATATAATTATCCCATAAAAATTAATATAAAACCAAGGAGAATCGACCTAGCTTGTTCTAATAACTAAGATGACAGAGCTTGTGGACCTTGTTTGAGAACATTCCTAATCAGCACCACTTAACTCATTCCATACTATGATCACAGGTCTTGGTCAGTGGTTCTGGCACTGCCTGGCAAGTAATGCTGCAGCTGCCACAAGGGAATCTGCAGCATGACTTGCCAGACAGTGCCAGAACCACTGCTAGAGACTATAGGCATGTTGGTACTTGAACAAAAGCTCTTTTAATGAAGAATTTAAATATGCAATTGTTGTCTTAAATCTAGGCAAATATACAGAAAAATCAGGGACTGGTATGGAATGAGTTAACAAAATATACGACCCCACAGTACAGCACATTTCATTAGTCATTCAGTCTGGCAGGTGGCATTTTCCCATGTCACCACAGTATACACACCAGCCCATCAGCTCCTATCCTGCCACGTCCATTGACACGGAATATTACCTCCACCTCCCAATGTTGATGGTTGTTTTTCAGCTTGGACCAGACGTAACCTGTAAATAGTTACCGCAATGTAGCTCTTCCAGTGCTAATCACCAAAACAGTCAAGGTCATCCCAATCGTCACAGCAACTTCACATTCAAATTACAAATAAAAATACCTTCAATTAATGAGCCTGCAAACCTGTATCTATATTTCCAGAGAAAATAAGGATACATGTGGTACACATCAACCGTTGCCATGGCAAGCTTTGAGCACATTCCCCCCAAAGCACTCCACCGAAAGCTGTTTACTGGTCCTACTCAGCACCAACAGGGTTCAATATGAAAAACATCATTCACAAAAGCGCACCTTCCACATGAGCTTGAATTTACTGCATATAAAAATCAAAACATGTGCACATATTGGATGGACACTAACAAAATATCTGATCAGTATTCTCCACTTGTTTCAAATAACAAAAAAAATCATAATTTGTGTCAACTATACTGTTCCCGACAAAGACAATGCATAAACTAACACAGAAGCCATAAAACGAGGTAAGAGGAACACTATAATTGTATCTATATTATCTAGGTCAACATAGTGCCTGTAGGCTATCTCAAGTTTTCCAGTGGCAGTTCTAAATGCCATAAACAACTTTATGATTTATTGCAGCATAGTGAAGAGGGAGCAACTTGAATCAGGCTTAGACAATATTATTCATGTGCACTAACTCCCAGAATGTACTTGCACAAAAAAAAAAAACAAATGAATAAATAAGTAAACAAATTACAAGACAGCCATGGGATTTAAAATTTACATGGGGAATTAAATCAGAGACAAACATTGTGAGCAACACTTATAAACATTATGAAATTGTTTAATTTCAGAAGTGCTTAATTTTGCCATATGTCATTTTATGATTTTTGCCACTATGAGGTTCTCTCATAAAAATGTTGATGACAGAATACATGGAATAGACAATGTCATATGGCAAAACCACCTTATAATGATGGAACCTTTCACATGACAGGAACGCAAAAAGTGCTTGAGTGGGAGTCAAGGAACCCATCATGTTATATCAAATTAAATCTCCAAAAGAGAAGCTTTAGAATAAGAGAACACTGTATTCAGTACATATATTGTCAATTTGTCATATGGAACACTTAAGGGCATGGTACACTTTTTGACTCTCATTTATAACTGTTTAATTTCTGTGTACCGTTACCATCTAATACATGCTAAAAAGTACATATTTTCTGAAAGAACATAATATCAAGTTTGATTCTGGCACTGAATATAAAATTTAAAATCGCATTTTAAAAAACAAAAATCAGGCTTAGTTTATAGTGTCACACGAAAGAACACATGTTGCTCTCCAAGACCAAATTTTATAAAAAGGACTTAGTTCTAATCTTATGGCTGTTAAATTTTTCAAAACATTTTAAAATTTTAATTTTAATTTAAGACCAGAGCCATGCCCGGGGGGCAGGAATTCTCTATCCAGCATAATTCAAGCTACTCCAAAGTTTTAGTTTTTCTACAATGCTCATTCAAGCATGATGTATCCAATGAAATGTGACAGTGATGGTACAAATCTGTAGTGACTATCACTATCAATCATTTACCCAAAAATGAAAGGCCTATCAAGTGTAGTTAGTGAATAATGCCACTCCAAAGTTTTTTGTTGACAGACGGAAAGAGGGTGCTTAGTCTCAACAACAGCTTATGCTGGCGAGACAAAAATGTTTCCCATTTTTGGTGTTTGTGCTATGTTTTTGGGGTTTTTTTTTTGAAAAACAGGTTAAGTTAAAGTTTTTTAATGAAGCAATTAAAATTTAATTCCTCAACACTCCAAATTTCAATATTTTTGAATAACTTACTCCAAATGTATACATTTTAAGAAAATACAGAGTTTCTATGCTCTCAAATACGAAGCCCAGTGTATTTGGACATGCTTGGAGGAAAGTCCTGCTTTGTGTGTGTTTAGTGCTGTAAAAGTGTACCATGCCGTTAAAGAGTTTTAAGCTCAAATGGTATTCACTGTCAATTTCCATACTTGTTCCCACAATTTTTGTACAAGTCATCTTACACCACAGACACTATCACATGAGACCATGGATCCTGAGGACAATTTCCTGTTCTCTTATATCTCTTATATATAGTTTAGCAAGGCAGTTGGCAGTATCGACCATTCTAGCCAGAATACAAAGAATTGTAATAAGCCTTACCTCTTTTGCTTCTCAAAGATGGGGTAATCCTGATTGATTCATCACTGGCAATTGCATCTGAAACAAACCACAGGAGAAATCCTCAATCAAGAATCCAGTCAGTTACTCTGTGCACAGAAAAATATGACATTAGTTGTAAAATAATCATGATTTTTTTCTTCTTTTTTCTTCCCATCAAACTAAATGAAGTAACTAAGCTTAGAAATATTATTGTTTCTGGTGTATGTACCTTTCCGTGGCCTAAAGACACTTTACAAAATTGTCTGTAAAAAGCAAAGTCAAGAAAATAATAATTAAAAAAAAAAAAGTTGTGTTATGCCATAGAAATTTACTGGATTTATTTCCTTTACAACCTCCTTTTGCCAAAATATATGCTCTGAACAGTGCTGAAGCTTGCTTGATTTGTGATTTTTGTTCAATATTCATGGGGGGGGGGGGGGGGGGAGCAGTAGTCAACAAAATCTAAGAAGTGGAAATGGAAACTCAGTCCATTACAGTTTGGAAGATATTCATTTCTAAATTTGATATGCCAGCAACTAACAAACTTTAAAAGCTGAACACTTTGGGTCAGTCCCCAGGGTGTTTAGCCTTGACAAGTTTTACTGCACAAAACAGAGTATCCTGAAAAGACCGGGTCTTTTAAGGCAGGTGATTTCTAAAGACCAGGACAACTCTGACTATATCTGGCTGCAGGAATGTAAGCTGGTACTTGAATGTGGCATGTGACAATGCCAATAGGAACAGTCACTTCAATCACTGTTGTGAAATGCACAAAGGGCCATTTCACAAGTGGTCCTGGCTTCAAAAACAAAAACAACAACAAAAGTCTGTCATGGCTCTTTGCACTCCTTTTTTTCCTAAAGATAAATACCTGAATGTTCGGGAAAATGTGATATGTTGTCAACATCATCGTAAGGATTACCACAATCAGTGAAAATGTTATTATTTTGGGTGCCAACACAGTGACATTTTTCTATAATATTTCAATGTAAAAATAAATGTCAAAAAATCTGCACAAAATGTCTGTCTTGATGCTAAAACATTTTGGATGTTAAAAATTACACTTTTTTCATTGTTCTGTGTCAATGGTAGATGTCTTGAATGTGACTTACGTGACAGTAAACAAGGACAAGTTTTTGTAGGTTGACCTGTAAAACTTAATGCATGTTTAATACAAATTCAATATTGAATACAAATTTAATATTTATTGTGTCATCCCTAGTTTTAAAGCTCTTAGCTTATGTCCAGCTTACGGGAATATAAATAGCCCAAAAAAGTACCAACTCAAGCCTACTATCTGTATTTTAAATTGGTGACTTACGTGACATCACGCAAGTCACATTTTCTGTGTTCAGTATTTTCTAAGAGGAAATGGTCTCATGCATACAAAAAAAGTTATTTCATCCAAAATTGAACTGTCAAGACTAGTGTCAATGTAGTTTATAAAAACATATATATGTAGTAAGACTGCAGAAAACATAATGTGTGACGTAAATGCTGGTTCAACAACATGGAAAAGATAGCGCAGTGTTCTGAGAGAGCGGTCTAAAAAAGATATGCAGTCTCTCATTAGAGGGGTCTCTCAAGAGAGGTACCACTGTATATGTAATGTAGGTTCTGCTTATTCTACAAATTATAAATTAAACCTATACGATATCATGTTTAATCCCAATCTGGAAATATTAAACTTGTGACTTATGTGACATCATATGGGCCAAGTTACGGTATCAATCTGAACTAAACTGGCAGCCTGTCAAAACCAAAAAAATTAATAACAAATCTTAATTTCCATATATACATTGGTTCAATTATATAAGTACCAATGTATCAGGTACATTTTGACATGTGTCACCTTGTTCATGTATATTGGGCATAAATGTACTTAAGAAGCTAAAATACAGTGGAGGGGGGGGAGCCTCTCGGCACATGTTATGGGTGTTGTTTTGACAATACATGTACCACTAGTGCTATCACCTCCTAAGGCATACTCATTGCTAATGTCAGTCTCCAGCCACGCTGGTATGGAAACACATGCAATTATGAACATGTCTTCAGAGCTACAACAGAGTAAGTAGTACATGCATGGTGATAAGTATGGTCATCCTATGTACAGTCTGCAGGCTTCTATAAGCAATACACCACAATACTGGACCAGGTTTGTTTGTTTGGTTTTTTTGCTGACTTATATCAATGCTCTTTAACTTCAAATGAAAAATAAAACTGAGATTCAAATACAATTTAGGTAAATGCAGCTATGAGCAACTTAATCTGTAAAAATATCAAAAATACAACTGCCCTAAAGAACAAATTGTTTATATTTTTTCAAAAATATATCACAAGGACTATTTCACCACACTGGGTAAAAAAAAATAATGTAAAGAACAATTGGAGCAATTACTTCAGTGCATTTATGAAATTCATCTAACTCATGGTGCACTCAGACTTTTATAATATTCATTAGTTGAAACAGAGAATTAATAAAAAAAATTTTCTCCATGTGTGACTTACGTGACATTTTTTGTGAATTACTTGAGACAATAAAGCAGCCTTCTGAGTTTGATATATTACCTTTAAATTATCATATATTATATCATACTGAAAGCTAGAAAAGTACTTCAGTATCATTTCAGTAAGTATAGTCTTTTATTTTCAAACACTTCACAAAGATGTTACATTTTCACCAATAAAAAAGTGCCCATTTTGTGATGTGACTTACAACATACAACAAGAGGTTCATGATGATCCTGTGCTCTGCTGACTGGAATCTGCTTTTACAATATTGCAATACATGCACTGTAGTCTGTATAGCTATATACATGTACAGTGGTAACACTCAAGCATCGATATTTGCGAAGAAGTCGAAATTCTAAATACAATAGTGCAATATGATATCCCATAACTTTGTCAAAAATTAACATATCCACATTATTTATGCAAACTTTCACTGTCTTGAGTCCAACTAGATGATAAAATTTTAAGCAATTCTGTTAAGCCGTTCTGAACAAGAAGTCAGAAATAGCCAAAATGACAGCGCCACCTGGTCACCAAAATAAAAAAATAGTGACCCCCGGTGAACCTGTGTGCAATATCAAAGCAACTGGCCAGGTAGTTCTTAAGACAAGATTTTTTTAATTTTTTCAAAAAATTAATTTAAAAATTCATAAAAAATAGAAAAATTCTTGCATTATCATCTCCTTTGCAAACTTGGTTGAGGTCCATCTGGGCAACATTCATGTGCAAAATCAAAACATTCCATGCAGCTGTTTTTGTGAAGAAGTGGACAATGTAAATACAATAGTGCAATATATGCACTGTGTTGCCATATACACATACATGTATATGTACACGACTAAGTGAGTGCTGTATACAGTGGCAGCACTCACTCAGTCTCAAAGTTTGATATCCCATAACTTTGTCAAAAATTTTACATATTCACATTGTTTTCGATGTGATAAAACTTTGGGCAATTTTGTTTAGCTGATCTAGGGTAAGAAGTGGAAAATAGCCTTAACACACAAAAAATCATTAAAAAATAGGAAAAAATATCAATGCCACTTGGTGGCTAAAATAAGAACTAGTTGACCCCAGGTGACCCTATGTGCAATATCACAGCAACAGGCCAAGTTGTTCCTGAAATGAAGATTTTTTTTTTCAAAAAATAATTTAAAAAATTCATAAAAAAATAGAAAAATTATTGAATCAACATCTCTTTAACAAACTTAATAGAGGTCCACCTGGGGAACAGCCATGTGCAAAATCAAAACATTCCAAGCAGCAGTCTTTGAGTAGAAGACAAAAATGTAAAAAGTCTACCGACAGATGGACAACGCTGCAAATGGATTCTATAAGCTCTGCTGACTGACTGACAAGTCAGCAGAGCTAAAAACCATGTCAATGGTGTAAAAACCATGTCAATAATACTGAGGGAAATTGCTGGAATAGATTTAAGCTGGCCTATGGTACAGTGTGATTGGGACTGTTGAAATAGAGAAGTGGGTAACATATTAATTTTCACACACGTGACTTACATGACAATTTTGATGGGCAACGCCACAAACAGATTCTATAAGCTCTGCTGACTGACAAGCCAGCAGAGCTAAAAACCAGGTCAATAATACTGAGGGCAATTGCTGGAATAGATTTAAGCTGGCCCATGGTACAGTGTGATTGGGACTGTTGAAATAGAGAAGCGGGTAACACATTAATTTTCACAAACGTGACTTACATGACAATTTTTGTGAACTATGTGACACAGTAAAAGAGGCTGCGTCAGTTTAAAATCCTGCTTTTCACTTATCACATCACAGTCAAAAATAGAAAAGTATATGCGGAACATGTATCAGAGCACAGACCTTTTACACGTTCAAACACTTCATAGAGTTTGTACATGTTCTTGAAAATAATTCTCAGTTTTAGGATGTGACTTTCGTGACAGTCACAACAAAAGACGCATGAGCCCAATGCTCCGCTGACACCATGGCTATATTGAACCTATTCACTTCAAAGTTGTGAGTCCTCAAGTGGCTTCTGAACATATAAAGCTAATGTACATTTAACGTATAAAAATTCCACCAGATGGCAATTCACTCCACATGTAATCATAGCTTATTTGTGCTATTCCTGTGATGGATATTGCTGCATGTGCCAAAACAACGAGTGAGTTCTTAACTTTATATCCTCAATGACCTTGGGACAGGATATCAAGGTCTCCAAGATTATTTGGGCCATTGATGTTCAAGCTACATCCTGCCACTACAAAATCACCTCTTTCAACTTTACAGGCATGGTGACCTCACAAAATATGTCAAGGTCACTGATATAAGATAAACTTCTAGCTTTGGACATTGTCTATATATCCCATAAATTTGGCAAGTCTAATCCAATTACTTTTCAAGATATGGAATCATATATCTTAAAACATATTTTGGCTAATAATTTCCGTAAAATTATAGGTGGTACCACTAGTATCACCAGCGACTTAGGCTTTGACCTCCCCCACAGTCCCACCATATTTGGTTAAGGTCTGCCCAAAATTAAAGATGCTGGAGTGTTCACAAGATTTTTATATTTTGACCTCTATATTGCATAATATTGTAGGTGGCACCTAAAACTGTGGACGGTATTACGGTCACAAGATTTTCACATTTTGACCTGTATATTTCATAACACTATAGGTGGTGCCACCAACATTCATGTTGACAAAGAAATTTATTTACTTTATAACTCCTAAAAGTTATGTGGCCCTATCTCAAGAATTGTGGGCTGCAGAGCATTCATGAGATGACCCCTGTTTGACCTTAAACTCAGATTGAAAAATTGCTACAATATGTTCCCCACATCAAACTTTCCATATATATAGTCTATTTCTTCTAACCGGGTAATAACTTTTTGAGTTATTGAAGAAAACCAATGAACTTGGACAAACGCCAAACTCCATAATTACTGGGTCACAGTGACCCAAAAAGGAGGTTACCAAGTACAGTTTTATGTATTATATAATCAAGTGCAAATTTGATCTGGAGGCTCAATTCACTTTGCCATTGATGTGCAAGCTAAACTGTGCCATTACAAAATCACCTTTCCAACTTTACAGGCATTGTGACCTCACAAAAATATGTCAAGGTCACTGATATAATACAAAATTCTAGCTTTGAACATTGTCAATATTTCCTAAAATTAAATTTGGCAAGTCTAATCTAATTGCTTGTCCAAACATGGATTTTTATATCTCAAAATACATATCGCGCTCACAAGCCAAAACTTTACAGACGGATGGACATGAGCATGATGAGTGATGCTATAAGCTCTGCAACCTTTGTTCAGCAGGGCTAAAAAAATTTTGTCCACTGCAAAGAATTCCCACTATCCCACCAGTATCATATATTTCCATTGCAAACACTGGGGTACATTATCATGCTGTGTTACCCACAGCTAGCAAGTGTGCATGTGTCACTTTGTCACCTGAACTCTTGGGTGAGCAAGAATACGAAGATTAAACTACAATCAGTGATGATGATGATGATGATGATGATGATGATGATGATGATGATGATGATGATGATGATGATGATGATGATGATGATGATGATGATGATGATGATGATGATGATGATGATACATGTCATGTAGATGACAAAGCTGACAAAAATCATGATGACAGTCATGGTGATGGTGACAATGAGGGTCGAGGTAACAAAAAAAGTGATGAAGGCCATAGCAATAACAACGATAAAGGTAATGGCGATGACGATGATGGTGACAAAAAAATGTGATGATGGTCATGGCGATGATTATAACAGTCATGGTGATAACGATGATGGTGATGTTACTGATAGTCATGTGCAGTGATGATGGTAACAATATAAATTGTGATTATGGTGATGACAACAGTGACAAAAACAAAAAACCTACATCCCCATCATATCACTCTCTGCCAAAAAAACGCACAACACCTGAATCTACAAATCAGTGGCAGCCAGCTGCAAAACACAACACTCAACGTTATCAATGTATGGTCATAGTATTACCCCACTTGTTTAAATTCATTCCCCATTACTTTTCAACATTCATAGTGAAGTGAAAACTACCAGTTACATGAGAAGTCAACATTTTATTGTACATCGCATGCATGTTACAACTCACAGACACAGAGTAAAACCTGTCAAGGGCAAACACCCTTGGGACCCAGCCAAAGTGTTCGGGTATTGGAGGTGTTCAGCTAATAGAGGGTTGAGGGTGTGGCCTTATGGTTACACCCTGCACATGTAAACTTTGAATTCACCTGTACAAGTCCATGCATTGGGGAATTTACCAGCTCCAACACATATATATTATATTTACAAAAATTACAAAAACTTAAAGGAAAATAGGAAGTCTATGAGGAAAATGAACTTTATAAAAATTCCAACCACTTAAGAACAAAGTTTATAGGATTCATAAACTTTAGGCTGACAGTGCATGCATGTTCTGAAGCAGGTACATCTGTCCTACCTGTGACAGTGCATTTGCATGTGCATAACTTGATGACATAAAACATCGATTTATTGACCAACATTAACACACAATATGTGTATAATTGCCCTTTATCATACTGCTAAACTTCAGACTGCACTTACTAGTTTGATAAGTTTAAACCACTTTATTGTACATACAGCTGCAGAAGGTCTCACCAAGGAACCTACACACTATTGGCACTCTTTGAAAACATTAATGCCACAAATTTGATGAAAGTGTTAAATTAAAAAAAAAAATTGATGTTCTTGTATCAAATATCACTGAATTTCCCTAAAATTTCTTCATTCTGGGGGGTAAGTGTTCAGCCTTGACAGGTAAAATGTTGCTTTGGGACCCAAATCAAGTGTTTGGTGTTCCGAGTGGAGAGGTGTTCAGGGACTGCAGTTTCCAATGCTTGGCTCTCCTGTTAAGCTACATACAAAAAAGTTGGGACTCAAAAAAAAAAAAGCTTTTAGGTAACAGAGGTGTTCGGCTTGGCAGGTTTTACTCTGTGTGTGTGTGTGTGTGTGTGTGTGTGTGTGTGTGTGTGTGTGTGTGTGTGTGTGTGTGTGTGTGTGTGTGTGTGTGTGTGTGTGTGTGTGTGTGTGTGTGAGACAAAGTAAGTATTTTTTCAGCCTCAGGGACTGCTGGTGCAATTAGTCAATACACCAAGTGCTAATGTTTGAGTTGGCTGAACAAATTCGTAAAGGGCTAATTAATTTTTTTTTATGAATAGTTCCCTTGAAATAAACTTAGTTCCGGCGCTTCCTGCTGCCCGAAAATGAAGAATGGCGATCACATGCATGAGCACTGATGACCTTTGGCCCAGTTACTGTTGATACGTGGGGCACACTTTACAGCAGTGCTCTCATCACTGCGACCTGTGAATGGAAAACTCCAGAAAGTTGTGCCTTCCATCCATAAATATTTCTGAAGATTGTTCAATTTCCTTGAATCTGCCGTGCAGCCTTGTACTGCACAATGGTACAGAGGCATCTTTTCCTTGTAGCGGAAATAAACTGTTGAAAACTTTGGAGTCAATTCAGGGGTGTGTGCTGTTCTACGCTGTAGCAATGGCAACAATGGTTGCTCTGGAATAGATGTCCCACCTACCGCTAAGGACACTGGGTAACGATTGTTGCGCTGCAGTGACTAGCGCTATTTTCATTATACTATTTTTCAACGGAACTATTATACCAGAATCTTGTCGGATTCTGCAGAAAGTACAGTTTTACTTCCCCGTTTGGCTACAATTTTTTAAGGCTTAAGTCAGTCACTGTGTTGGTATTGCT
This sequence comes from Hermodice carunculata, assembly GCA_964020975.1. Classification (NCBI taxonomy): domain Eukaryota; kingdom Metazoa; phylum Annelida; class Polychaeta; order Eunicida; family Amphinomidae; genus Hermodice; species Hermodice carunculata. The sequence goes on along the minus strand of OZ026629.1, from coordinate 2,624,253 downwards.
ATAGTATATAATTGTAAATGTGTGTATATATATATATAATATATATATATATAACCTCTCTAACCGAACACCTCCATATACCAAACACCTCTCTATACTGAACACCATTTCTCGATCCCAAATATATTCTTTCAACCCTATCAAACCTTCCTATACCGAACACCTCACTATACTGAACACTTTTTCCGGTCCCAAGGGTGTTCAGTATAGGGAGGTTTCAGTGTATATAGTCTGTGTGAAAAGTTTTTTCTCTTCTTATCAGTCATGTCGCTCAAATTTCAAAAGTCCCAATACTTAGACATGTTAACTTGCTAGCATTTTCTATTGATCCGGCGAATTTTTTATTGGTAAAAACTGACAGACCGGTACTTTTCGCATGGACTGTATATATACAGTTAATGCACCTGTTATCTATATATGTTCCTATTGTGGATAGGGTGGCCGAAAACACTGTTATTATCACTTGCTAATCTATCTTAATATGTGATGAGTTGCTGGTCTCTGAACTGTGAAATTTTGTGCAAAGATGTCTTTCTCCGTTTCCCAGAGTCTCAGTTACGATGGTAACTGCCAGTAAACACATATTTGGGTTGCTTACGCTAAGCAAAAAACACACTTATCAGAGAACGCACACATTTTATATTTTGATAATTGCAGATACCCTACAGTTTTAAATTTTTGATAAACAGACTTCATGTTTACTTGCGCCAAAAAAATGTTTCCTCTGCTGACCCACTCCGAACTTTATCAGTGAGGAGTTTTCAGTTGCTATAGGGCCTGTATTTTTCCGTTTCAAAATGAGTGTTTTTCCGTTTTGGAAAACTACAAATTCCGTTTCATTTCCGTTTCACAAATTCTAGGGCACGATTTTAGCACTGGTCAATAAAAAAGGAAAAACAGTTGATCTTATCGCCTCCGGAAAATGTTGATCCATCGACGAACGGCAAAGTGACTCCATATTGTTTACTATGTACGTTGACAGCCTCCACCTACAGATGGCGCTATTATCATTGTACCTCTGTTGCGCGTTATATCTATATGCCATGCAAATGAATGGATATGGTAGCAATGGGGTCTATAGCGCGCAGGTGCCCGGCCTGTCGTTAAATTTGCTCCACGTGGTATCGATAACGCCGCCGACTAGTCAAATTTGGATCCAAGTCCGTGTGTTTTGCTTCATGCGATGACATATGTGGTGATTTTGAATTATTTGAGAGGCAAAATTCACAAATTCCGCTTAATTTCCGTGGCATTTGCCGATTTCCGTTCCAAATCATAAATTCCGTTTGAGATCATAGATTCCGTGAATTCCGTCCGTTTTCCGCGATCGCGGAAAAGTACTGGCCCTATTGCTATATCAAGGACAGGAACATTGTTTCTACAAGCTTGTCACCCGGGGTCGGGCCTGTATGTTTGAAAAGGAGTGTTTTCCGTTTTGGGAAACTACAGATTCCGTTTCATTTCCATTTGACTAATTCTAGGGCTCGATTTTAGCACTGGTCAATAAAAAAGGAAAAACAGTTGATCTTATCGCCTCTGGAAAAGGTTGATCCATCGACGAACGGCAAAGTGACTTTATATTGTTTACTTTGTATGTTGAATGATAGCCTCCACAGACGGTGCTATTATCATTGTACCTCTGTTGCGCGTTATATCTATATGCCATGCAAATGAATAGTATATAGATATGGTAGTAATGGGGTCTATAGCGCACAGGTATCCGTTCTGTCGTTAACTTTGCTCCACGTGGTATCGATAACGCCGCCGCCTCGTCAAATTTGGATCCAAGTCCGTGTGTTTTGCTTTATGCAATGACATATGTGGTGATTTTGAATTATTTGAGAGGCAAAATTCACAAATTCCGCTGAATTTCCGTGGCATTTGCCGATTTCCGTTCCAAATCATAAATTCGGTTTGAGATCATAGATTCTGTAAATTCCGTCCATTTTTCCGAGCTCGCAGAAAAGTACTGGCCCCGCATGGAAGTAACATGTCTTGTACAGATCACCTGCATTCGTCACGAAAAGGCCACTTTGTTTCAGTTTTACCATGAAAGTATAGCTTAGGGCTTGGGAGTCTCTGATGTGTAACAATAATTTTCCTATCTATGGTCAGGGACATATTGTGCTGCATTTTTACAAACCGCATGGCTTAGCCTACCGAGAACCGGTACATTGTACATATATGTATATATATGCAATGGTAAAAATGACACAATGATGATAGCACTCCAAGTGCGACCGGTTTCGCCCCTGTGTGGGGTTCGTCAGGCACTGAAAACTTAACAGTTGCTGTATTAATAGTAATGTAAACAGGAGTTGCTACATTCTATTCTGCAGTGAGAGAAGCTACGTAGCTCCAATTGACATCATAGAGTGGACAATGTGACCACTCCTCTGTACTTGGCCATCTCAGGGGGTTCTAATGATGGTCTATGTCCGGTTGAATGAATAATGGCATAATAAATGGGTGGGTCTGTACCTTCCTCTGTGAAGATACTTGGGAGTTCATTTATTATTTTGTCAATGTATTATCCATAGTATTTGTGTACTACAATAGGTCTGGTAATTGAAGGAAAGTGTACATTTATGACTTCATTTTATGTGTGCAGCTGAGCATGGAACTTGTTAAAAATTAGCATAGTACCACACAAGTATACTCATTTCCCCATCACATTGAGACCAAATGGTTCCATGGTGCATAATTGATGGATCCAAAAATACTCTCTTTCTAGCCTAAAAGCTTCCGTCTTCTTTTGCTTAGGCGGTGTTTTAATGCGCTCGTGAATTTGCATCTTCCAAGTTTAAGATTCCATGATCAGTCTTGGCAAAGTGTCTGCCTACTGGTTGTTACAGGTCTTTTTTATTTATGTAATAAAAATGCTCCCTTCGTCAGTCACTAAGGACTCTGGGGGTTTGACTTACATACTGTTTATGGCAAGTGAGAAGATATATTAGACTGTTGTGTTTGCAGGTACCGTTTTGCGGTGTCTAGGATGTACGTCCTGTGTGCGAGCTTTTTACCTCACCAGATAAGTCCATATTATGTGTATATATTTGCATACCATAAGGATTAAAGCTGCACTTGCTTTTTACAGGGCTAGCCGTTTATATATCATTGAAGAAATTGGTCCCTTTTTGCACTTCTTATAGTATTAGTCTTTTTTATGTGTATATATTTGCATACCACAAGGATTAAAGCTGCACTTGCTTTTTACAGTGCTAGCCGTTTATATATTATTAAAGAAATTGGTCCCTTTTTGCACTTCTTATAGTATTAGTCTTTTTTTCTTTTTTTGGGGGGGGGGGGTGGGGTAGAGTGGAGAATGACTACTTTTGATGTTAAATTTGTGTGGAAACGAATTATTTTTCATCATGAACTTTGATTTCAAGGTTAAATTCTACCTTGACATCTTTAACTCTTCTTACAACAATGTACCTGATGTATGTTAAATTTTTGCATTGTGCCTGCCCCTGGGTGAATATGTGGATGTTCTTCAGAATACAGCATCAGTGTTCTACAAGAAAAGTATGGCATGTATCATTACAAACTTTTGCAGAGGAACTAGGAACTATCGCAGGTTACCATATTAGTTTTCAAATTTAGTATCCGTGCACTTCAGATTAATTATTTTCCACTTTAGTAGAGTACCTGTAGTTTCCATAGTATTATTCATACCCCATGTTGGTATAGTAGTATTTCTGCCAGAAATTCTGGTTTACACCATATGGCACTCCTTGTAATCGATCATCACTCGAGCGATCAGCTTGGGCATGATCAATGCCAAGGATCACCAACTGACCTCGCTAGCTCAGGCAGTAAGACAGGAGGGCTTACGGGCAATGGTTCCATCATATGTGGGTTCGAGTCCCACACAGGGTAGCAGAAGAGGTACTCCGAAGGGGGGAGTGGGGGGTTTACCCCTCTCGTTAGAAAAAGGGGGTGTGAGGGGAACCCACCACTATATCCTTAAGAAAAGCGCCAATTTTTGGCAAAAAGTAACATCCAAAGAAGATCCAAAACATTGGTACCGTATTCTGAAAAACCTCTGAATAATGGAATATGTTTTACTGGCACTGCATACCATGCCACATGGAATAAATTTAGGCATGGAATTGGAAACAAGACTGCCACGTGGATAAAATGACGGCTTGACTATCATAATGATCGTCATTCGGCTTGCTCCATTTCATGTGTAGAACGCAAGAAGTTTTCACAAATAAGCTATAATTGTTGTGAGGCTGTCAGTGGTTGAGTCGAGTAGGTGGAACAAAAATGACTTAACATCGAGTCAAATGTGATGTGTTGTAAGCCAATGTGACTGCAGTCCACAACCGGTAAACATATGGACCGGTGATCACCCAGGACACGAAATACTCACGTCCACCGTGTTCCCAGAACGGAACAGTGCCATCACGCTGTACAAGATGCGGTCCTTTGAAGCTGAGCTTGTATTCAAATCTCCTGTGCGGTTTGAAAGCTGCACACGCCAAAAACCCACAAACTATGGAAAGGCCAACGAAAACAAACCTCACATGGATCGCCATATTTGACATGAACCTCATTCGGGAAGGAGCTATGATATAGCACCGGAAATAGTTATCTTAAGAAATATAAGCCGCACTGTGTGTATTACATATGTTCCTCGAAAAACAAACAGTTTGTATGCTGTCTGATATTTGAAGTTTAGTCTAACATTTTACATATTAATCAACTTTTCAGGCACACAATGGGCTCACTACAGAACATGGTCAACGCAGTCACTTGGCTGCCGTTGATTGGTCAGACGATTCCTTACATCAAGGCCACTTGTTGCTGGATTCGCCCCCAACAGCAGCAACTGCACATGGCGCCAAATTGAACTGCAGCACGAGGCAGAATCAAGAGTCATTTATTGAATCAAGACATAGAATCAATCAGTTTAAATAGATATACATATACACACTCACACATAAACATAATATGTAAAAGACTAGCACCGCAAAAAACGAACTCACCAGGGCAGGTCTCGGAAAATATAAACATGCTGCAAACAACGTTTTTGTTGTCCCAGACGCAAGATCATATATAAAAATAACAATAATGAGGTACATTTGTTGTACACAATATGTTGATGGGTTTTTTGGTGCTTTCAAACATAGCGCCACCGAGGATGTCCGAGAAAATTTCAATCGGGAAGATCCACTTTGGTGACGTCACAGCGGAAACACGTTTGTGAATCTGGCATTCTACCCGGGCAGTCGTGGCCATTTCTTGATCGGTCACACATTTTTGTCTCGACTCAAAATTTTAGAATATCTCCAAATTTTATGCGCGAAATACCGGTTTTGGCACCAAATTCATATTTTAGACCTAGCTTATTATTTTTGTCACTGCTATGGCCCATCGCTCTGTGGTAATGTGGTGTGGCAACACCAACGTTACAACAAGACGGGCCGCAGGCCTAGCCTCTGAGTAGTGGGAGGCACCAAATTTTGAAGTTGCTAATAACTTATTTTTTTAAATCTTATGTGAAAGCACTCTCAGAGAATATTCCAACAATACCAAAATTATTAAAATTGATGAAGTCTTTCTCGAGATATAGCAATTTACGTGATTCCCAGAGATAGGGCCGGCGTCGCGACTAAAAATGGCCTTTTCCCATTAAAATGGAAACTGATGTTAAATGTTCACAAAATTCAGATATTTCTTGCATCATGTCATCTTTTCATACTTTTTATGCATAAAACTGTGCATTTAATGAGAATTTCATTGATAATGAAGATATTTGAATATTATTTCAAAATTTCAAGGGTGCAAACTCCCACTTCCAGACACTGGACTTAGCCAATTTTTCAAGCGGCACACCCGAAAATGCCAATTTTCTTCCATTTTGACAGACCCAGATCTTGAAAAGGTTGAGGTCTTCAACCTTGAAATTTCAGATTTCTTTTAAAATGTAAAAGTTACTCACAAATTCGAAATAATACACTTTCAGGGTTCATTTTAAGCAAAATTGCACACTATGAAAGTCAAGACAGGGGTTGGTCGCCATGGAAGTGGTCAAAATAGGGCAAATTCACTACTTTAGCCATAAGTTTTTCAAAACAATACACAGGGACAGAAATTGCCATAATATAATACACAATGCAGGAAAATAAATCTAATAAGCATCATTTCAGTGTAAAACACTATAAAATACATCAAATACTATAATTTACTAAATAATAAGTCACTTTAACCCTCGGACACGGGATGCGACCCGCGTCCCGACCCGAAAACAGGTTTTAGCCCTTTAAATGGAAAATCACCTTTTATGCCCATAATCATAAGATACACATTGCATCATGTCACCTGTCCCTGATTTTTATACATAAAACAGTGCATTTAATGAGAATACCATGGATAATTAAGATATTTGAACATTATTCTGAAATTTCAAGGGTGTAAAATTCTGTTTCCAGACACTGGACTTAGCCATTTTTGTAGCCGACATCACTGCAAATGCCTATTTTTGGTCCTATTTAAAGGATCCATATTTTGAAACGTTTTCAAAGTTGAACCTTGAAATTTCAAACATGTTTTAAACTCTGACAGTCAACAATATATTCATATTGATACATTTATTAAGTTTATTTCAAGCAAAATTACAGACTTTGAAAATCGATACAGGATTGGGCCGACATTGTCCTCATTGCAGGTGTCATGGGCTTTTTCACCTGACCATCTGTTGTGAATCTTTGGAGATCCAAGCTGATTTCCTAATTTTTTCTTATGATTGATGTACCAAACCCCTTGAAATACTGCTACTTCCACATTTATCTTTGGTAAATATTAGGATCCAAAAGGGAGAATGGAATCTACAGTGACAGTCCCTGGATACATTTCATTCATGATTCCACAGACATGCCAGCTTCTTCGCAAACAGGATCCAACAGGGGTACATCTCCTTCACCGTCTGGTCTGTGGCTTGCCAACTGCAACACATAATGATAAAACACATACATTTAGTACAAGGATTCTCCTGATCGACTTAAACAGTGGGCCATTTGAAAGTAAGCTCTTCGTCCCTAGGATTGTGATCAGAGCCTTTTCCTACATCATAGATGTAATGTTTTCTTCACAATACATGTCTATCATAGCACCAGAAAGATTGGTTTCATATATTTAACCTAAAAAGCTATGAGATAAGCAACCACATGGATGTTTCCCCCTGCTCACCTTACCTAAAAACTGACTGCCTATACAGCCCAGCAAATACAACAAATTCACCTTTGTTGCAAAATTACTAATGTATATGTGACACTGAAGTGAAATTCTAATATATTATCTATTATTTCTGATAATATTGATGCATCAGATATGATCAAAATTGATCAAGCAATTCGAAAATGCTGTATTTGGGCAAGAAAACCTGAATGCCCTATTATGACCATAATTCACAACAAAATATAAAGTTGTCATGCCATATGACACATTAAATTCCTTGAATACAAAGTGTTAGCATCATGTGATGTACATGACAATTTCTGGTTGTATGCAATCTACTCAGCCAATCTTTGTTTTATAATGCACTACTGTATCTAATTTTGAGAAACAATCCATCTGAATTGTGGCAGCAAAGTGAAACTTTCCCTGTATGGTGAAGGTATCTGATTACCAATCTACTATGTTAAGGGTCTGAAATTTTCTTCTAATATCGAACATTAAAACAAAAACTTGTATGAAGTATCAAATCAGAGAAAGATAAAGAAAACATTAAAAGCAAGGCCAAATGTTCATGTTAACCGTGACTGTAATTAAGTTCCAAGAATTTACATCACCATCACCCACCCACCCCCCCACACACACACATCATTAAGATCTATAAGACCCCATCCCCACCCCCACCCCCCAAACAGACCAGAGTCCCCGGCTCTATAAAAATTTTCACCTTTAGATACACACAGTATTTAAGGACATGCATCATTCTGTTCACAACAGTGCTACACATAGGCCTATTCATAAGAATGACCTAAACTTATGTTTAATTTTTTTTTTACATATGTAATCCTAAGAATTTTTTAAATAAGTGAAAATGTATCTTTAGCAATAAACCTTTCAACATTAACTTACCCAACTATACCAATACTTTTATTTGCATGTTACATGTTGAACTATGTTTCTGTCAACAAACATCAACATGCTAATGTGAGACCATGTTTATGTTTTGAAAATAATTACCTTCTTGATAAGATTTGGAAAAAATAGATGTATCAGCTTTTGCCCCATGCATGAAGATAAATTTTGCATATTTTACTGTGTACATCGTTCCACAAAAATATAACACATGCATACAAACAACTTCACATCTTACAGTGCACAGTATACCACACACACACAAAACAGCCATGTTGCATGTGATTTTCTTACTGGTTTACAATGAAATGTATCATGGTCAAGTCGATACCAAGGTGCACAGACTCAGATACCCAAAGTGCAATGGGTGGTCTCTTGGCGCATAAAGGTCATCCCTCTGGAACCATCACACACAGGTGAACCAGAGTTAATGACAATAATACTTTACAACTTCCCAAATACAAGCCAGTAAAACCAAACACAACGGAGGCATGAGTTCTCAACAATGAGAATCAACATGTAAGCATTTTGCTAGTAATAACAGTGGGCATAACTGTGTCGACTAATATAAATTTGATAATTCAATAAGCTGAAGTTACAGAATTGGTAAAATTATTTTTAGGAGCAATGAACAAATTTCACCAAACTGCAAGATTTTGAAAAGTCAAACAAGAGCCCTGTTAAATATGAAAATTGGCATCCATAGGCCCATAAAAAGAAATCATGCACTTTGAAACATGCATCAAAATACATACATGTTCATAGTCATGAAAACAGTTTTTTGCACATGGTTGCTGACAAATGCATCACCTCTACCTCATGCAAAATTTATTCTCATGTTCTGTGAAACTGGATACTCTACAGTGACAAACAAGAAACATTTTGCCATCACCAAAATTAGATTTTATGAAGAAGTTCTACCAGATATTCATCCAGCTGAACTATTCTGGCAAACACTATCTATAACTATTCATAATCAAAACTGCTTACCTAGGGTTCAAGGGATGGGTTCCTCTTTGGTAATATGATTCAGCTGAAAATAAGATTTAAAAATTGAGTTTCAGGGGCATTGTTTTATAACTTCATAATGTAGGCCTACTTCTTGGTGATTTATCCTGTTAGTTTCTCTGTTTCTCTGCATGACAGATGAGAGGAGTGTGATTAAAAAACATACAAAACTAATCATGGAAGTTTTGATCTATGTGGGCCTACTTTTAATTGATTTATGCTGCTTCATTAAATATTCTGTGTTTGACAATTGGAATGGAACAGGATGAAAATCCATTTAATTCAATTTAATGTGAGCAATTCTGACATTAATCAGTTCTGCTACTTTAAATATTGGTTTCTGGACAGGGAATAGATTTTGATAAAAAAAAAACAGAACTTAATGATATATCTAGGCCTACTTGTTAATGTAACTGCTTAAACCTGCTACTTTGAATGTGTCTGTACATATATGAAATGGCAAACGAAATATAGTGTGATAAAAACTAAAACTACTTCACTATTTTATGTAGGCCTACCTGCAACTGACTCTGCTTGCTACTTCCAATGTGTCTTTGCATAAAGGTGGAAAGGAGTTTCATTAGAGAAAAAAAGACTAATTCCATTGTTTTAATTTCAAATTAAAACATTTTAAAAAGATTTAAATCTCAAACAAACTAAATGAACCACAGGCATACAAGACATCAAAATACAAGTTGATAAAAGAATTCTGATTAAGATTTTTTTAAAAGATCTAAATTTTTACATGCCGTTACATTAAAATTTCTTCAATGTATAAAAATGAATCTTCTTTTTATCTTTGGGGCAGGGGTGAGGGAGTTAACTATGTCTGTGATATCAACTTTAAATTTTGTTATTGGCAAGCAATGCATAATTTTGCATTTAGAAATACTGTTTCAGATCTCAAGCTTTTCAATTTGATGTTACATGATTATAATTGAATCATTTGTTTCTATTGCTGCAGTGTTGATTGAAATTTCTTAATTTATTTTCATCATGTTAATTTTATTTTATTAAGATTCAAAATAGGCCTATAATATATTTCAGCACTGAATTCAGTTGACCAGTTGATAATGTTTATGCCTAAGGAACATTCATGGACGTGTTATTCTTACTTTAGCCTCAAACAGACTTTATTTGGTCTGAATGTCACTGCATATGAGAAGGAAAACATCACCTGCTGTTTCACTTTCAGCGCTATGCTATTAATCTTTGCTCATGTGTCCTGAATTATCGCTCACCTGCTACAGCCGGCATGAACAGCGAAGCGAGTTAGGATTATAATCCGTCATCATCTTAGCTAATTTAAAGCCATCGGTGATCAAACATCATACTTAACTAATCTAAATAAATACTGCAAACATTCTGGGATACTATTTTTCTGCTTCGAACAGAATTCATTATTTTGCAGCTCTATGAAAATATGGCTTGGCTTTTTTCCGTTAGACTGGTAGCAGACGCTTTTTACCAGTCCCACATCAACTTAATTTCCAGCCTGTATTTTATACTTACCTGACACTAAACTACTCTAAAACCACTATAGGGACCTTCATTTTCAAGTTTTTATTGAACAAATGGGTTGTTTTTGATCGTGGAAGATGCAAAACAATCGATGACAAATCTCAGTGACGAAGAGCGTACTCACCTCACCTGTCGACGCCATGATGGACAGCCTCACTGACGCGTCGCCGCTATTTATACGGACATGGTCTCTACAGAGCTTCTTCGCATCGGCGTTTTTTATTTTCGTAAAAAGCGGTTTTTACCACTAGAAAGCCGGGATTCTGAGCTTTAAAAATCCGTTTGATCCTAAGTTTGCTGACACAGTTAACAATTTTTGCAAAAAATATTAAGTTTTAATTAAAATTGATTTAAGATTCGAAATTCACGGGGGGAAAAGGATCAAACGGATTTAGAATCTTCACGTTGCTAGCTTTGTAATGACATGTCAATGATGACAAATGATCCAGTCTGTGCGATGCGAAACTCCGTGGAAAATAGCATGTTTTTGTGTGCCGCGCTCGAGAAAGTTGTCCCCGCGGCCGCCGCAAGGCATATTTTACCCTTTTTTCAGGGTGGGGTAGGTTGAGAACGGAAAGTTTAATACTAAAATGAGTTATATTGGTTGAAAGTAGATGTTATGCTCTTTCTCACAAGTGTAAACACAACGAGTTTAATTACGTTTGTCGGCAACAAAATACTCTTCATCTACACATGTATTAGGAATTGTTGCAATCGTTTTAACATGGTGCGACATGCAAACAGCATCAGCGTGCCGCGCCCTACTCTGAGCGGCATGGAACAGGTTTGCGGTCGACTGGAAAGACGCCTCCGACTATAATTTAAAACGTGCTATGTGCTATATATTTTGAAGACTATGTTTGTCGGTGGTATGATGAAGGATGCTGGGTTTCGATACCACATCGACATTATTCCTGGTGCTATACCCTCAATACAGCCACAGGCACAGCCAACCCCTGAGCAGTTGGCCAGTGTCTTGGGACCCAAGAGCGGTTGTGGTGCTTCTGCCACAATGTTGACACTTGAGTCCAGACGTCGACGCGTGAGCACGGCAGTGGAGAAACTTGGTACTATGGTAGACTAGAAGCCGTGTACGTTTTACAGGATATATTAAAATACAAAGGAATGCAATATTTTGCTTCTAAAACGTTTGGAATTTTTATACCTGTTTACTCTTGGTCAATATAAAGATAATCGTCTGGCCTGGGCCATAATCTGTATGCGCTTCCCTGATTGTTTTATTCATTGACCGTATTTTAGGCCTAAGCTTCAGTGGACTTTTTTACAATTGTGCAATGAAAATAGCAAGAGTTCATCTGAAAAAATCCATAGATTGAAGTGGATTTTGAAAGTGTTGATTCAACATTTTCACCATTTTCAAACTTGAATACCCGCTTGTCATAAGTAGGTCCATGATATTAGCTGCTGATGTTTTTTCATGCCAAGACTAGAGCCTTATTTGCTGTAGTTCTTTTTTTTTTTTTTTTGTAATTACGCGTTTTCTGTCATGTAGCGTTTCGGATTTCAATTTGAATGTAAGGCAACGGCTTTCCTTTGTAGACACACGGAGAGATTTGCTTTCAGTCTGAAACGAAACCTCTTTTGTAGTTGTTCCTTGTTGATGAACCACGAACGTTTTTGTGTCTGGTGCCCTTGCACCATGTGGCTATGGGATCCAGACTACCACGCATGCGCAATATGGCATTTGTTGGCGCTGGGGCTAAAACGCACGTTGAGCGTCTTCAGACTGTATTTTGAACGTCAAGAGTTTCACTGACTGGCAAGAGACAAATCATCATGGTGAAACTTACTCCAGAGCTGATAGAGCAGTCAGCCCAGTTTACCAATCCTATTCGCGATCGAGAGTTAGATTTGCGCGGTAAGTTGAATAAAACGCTTATTTTCGCTCACCGTGGCTTGTGGTGACAATGCCCCAATGACAAGGCAATGCCAAAACAGGGACCTAAATTAAATTTGTAATGACCGGACCCAGGCATAATAAGGGTCAGGTTTATTTGTCATTAAAATATCAGATAGTCTGGCAAAAATGACACATATTTTGCGGTTAATCATGGATTGATTATTTTGTAAGTGATTCGAGAGGTCGAGAGAAGTTTCTCCCAGTCTCAGACCCACACCAGTGCAGTGGCAGTGATCATTGCCATTGTCATTGGTGGACGTAGGTCCATGCAGTTACTTGGGGAGTGGTTGCCCATTTCAGCACTGATGTGAAGATATGATTTCACGGTTACCGCAATTTATTTTACTCTACCTACAACGACATGCTTTTCCTTGTAATTGTTGTAAGACTTGGGCCAGCACATCAGCTGAGCCTGAGCTTATCGGGCTAATAATTAATATGGAATGGGTATGTAACCTAAAGAAGCTGGCAAAGCTATCTTATTGCAAAGTTTATTTGCACTACACCAGGCTTTCCTGGCCTGGCTTTTTCATGCCTGGCAGACATCCCCCAAGCACGCGTCGCGACATATGTCAGCTCGTGTCATTGTTGGATAAATCAAATTATGCTTGATGCCAGCACTGCCCCATTACAGCGTGTTTCGATTGGACCAAAATGCGAGGGTGCAGGCACAAAATGTCTATAATATTCTAACATGTCTCAAAAAAACAGGACAGTACAATATTCTTAGATTGCATTTTATAGAAATGGAAGCAACTGATAAATTTTTGATGTGATGTGTGCATAGGGAAAAACAGTATTTGTGTGCTGAACCACCATAGAAAAGTCCTGTGTCTGAACAGTAGTTCTCAGCTTGTATGGTTTCTCAAACCTGGCAACATTAGGCAACTGTGAGTCATGTTCTTCACAACTTCTTGCTGCTATTCTCCTCCAAGGGCTCACGTCATATGCTCTAGTCTGGGGCTACTAGGCAGTGCCCGGTAAGGCTGAGAGAGTCTCCATAAAGCATATGAATTATGTAGTCCTACCCAGCTTCTCAGCGTGGTCAGTCACTTGCTCACCTCCAAAAATTTTATAGGCCAATGGTGGTGAATTAAGATAGACTATGAGCGAACTACTCTGTCTTTATGGTAGCTATGTATAGCATGGTTGCTGCCTGCTCAGTTAATTGCTGAGCTTCCAAGGGATTCTGTATCAAAATCTGGATGAAGTTCAATGAAAATGCTCCATATTTGCAGATTCTAAAAGTTCCATTTACTTATTATGGGGAACATTGTGAATTTTTTATAGTTTCTTCTCGTGAAAAAAATTGTGTAGATCTGCCAAAAAAATCTGTAGTTTTGGACCCTCTGTAATTGCCTACAGTAATCGTTAGATAACCATTGCTCCTCTCCCGGTCGGCTCTGTGAGTGTCCTGTAGTGAGTGGCATCTCGCACGACATTTGGTTTGTTGACAGTTTAGCTGCTATCTTGTGAATTTAAGATGGCTGTCCACCATAATGTGTTTAATCTTACAACATTTTCATATTTTTTAACCAAATTATTCAATTTCGCTGTAACTGCCCACTTGTGATGCTTACATCATTGTAAACGTGATTTAACATAGACTCCACTCATTTAAATACCATTGGTGGGCAGTGGCAGCAAAGAAGAAAAATAACGCTACAAAAATTGTATCTTACGGCTTTTTTCATGAAAAAACACAAGTTTCAAAATTCAAATTTGCATTAAATTTATCTGTTTTTTGATGAAACAAACACCAATCAACACCGCTTTTCGGCATATAAATGTTGCAATTAAAATTTTGTGGGTAATCTCAAGCATCAAAACAAATGGCAAAATAGTCCATCCCATACATCAATGAAACCTAGACCCAAAGTTGGCAACCATGGGTGTACATCAGTTGACCTGAGGTAAGTGGATAATGTCACACAGGACCAGTGTTGTCCCTTGGAGGTTTTTTCACCGTGATCTGGTTAACTGCTATAGGGATGAATACTCATAGTCCTGTCTATAACATGTCCCTGATTATACTTGGTCCCAAGAGAGGCATTTGAAAACCCCATAACCCAGAAAATGGGAAGAAAAGTGTAACTTAGTATGAGCCGTTTAACTTTGAAGATGTATTATAATAGTGACACAAGTACTAGGGGATTTCATTTCATAGCTAGAAAAAAACACTGGATGATAGCTGGATTTTAACATTTTTACAGTGCTTTAAGGTTTATGACATGTATATGGGGCAGAGTATACTGTGCCTTCATTACACAAGCATATTATTCCTGAGGAAATTGCAGTGGCAGACAAACATCACATATTGTTGCACCATTATTTGCCTCCAAAGCAGACCAAGTTCCATGTTACTACCCAGTGGAGTAGAAAAAAAGTACTGCTTTGGAGGCAATGCCATTATGTCACCCTGATAGAAAACAAAGCTCAGAACACGTGTTTCTGTTGACACATAAACATTGGCATAACTTTTTTAATCAGCAGACTTTACCAGATGATTTTGCTCTTCCCAATAATGTTTTGGAAGAAAAGTGGCTGTCTCGCATGGCAAATGGATTTATTTTATTTTTCACTTTAATTATGCCAAACAGATAATATGAAGGTGTACAGTAAGTTTCATAGTGGTTTAATCTCTTATGGGTAGAAATGCCTATGGCTATTTTGTTCAGTGGTCCCCCACCTTATGATGCCAAACCAAATGCAGTCAAACAATTGGTCTTGTGAGATGAATGTAATGTAAATACCACACGTTCGACAAAATGCAAGTTTTGTCCTGTCTGCAATGTAAGTTTGATATTTTAATTTTAAGGTAATATCTGACAGGAAAGAGTGACTTGACATCAAGACCAAATGTCACAGCCATTTGCACTTCTAGCATAAGTAACTTACTTACGCATAAGTAACTGCACAGACTTTGCAGAATCTGTCTGCGCTAAAGCTGTATATATCAACATTGCTGTATGAATACAAGCTTTATGCATTAAAATGTGAGTTAAATGAAATTTTGAATACACATGTATCTTGAAAAGCATTCAAGATAAGATGATCAAACTCTTGTGCTATGATGATCTCAATAGATGAACCTGCAAACTCATATGAGGGATTTTTTATAAAAAAAGTTTTCATTTTTTAATTTAAACAAAGGTTATAATACAAAGATAGGAAAATGTTTGTTTTTTTGAAAACAGTAAAATTTTCATTTGTAACCCCTCATTTTTGATACACATTTAAAAAAGAGCTGATCATTTCTTAGAGTATTATACTGTACCATGTATACTGATTAATAAAGTGTTATACATTACAGGCTACAAAATTCCAGTTATTGAAAATATGGGTGCTACCTTGGTAAGTACCGAGTTTTATCAACTTTTTCAAGCTCAAGTGTAAAGTAATATTATTGGGGGAGGTGTAAAAAGAAGAAGTACTAATATATACATATAAATGTATGCAGATATGTGTTTCATTGTTGGCATGCAAAGATGTCTGATTCATAGGCAGATAGAACCGGTCATAATGCAACACATGCATATTAATTTACCACTGAAATTGCTTGGTGTGTCACTAGGAGATGGCGACTAGCATGCACTATCATGTAATGCTGATGGATACTTCAGGGATACCTCAGTGGTGACAGTCTGGGCTCGCGCTAGTCATTCGCCAATTCGCCACGGGCGAAAAAATAGTTGATCTGGCGAAAGAAAATTTGAATAAGTTCGCCAATGTGGCGAAGATAAAATTTTCCAGGACAGGTTTTTTTCTGGGATAGATTTTCAAAACTGTATAATATCTGCAGATTCTCAATAGATATTAGGCCTACCCATTGACAGGCCTGTTTAATGGTTTAGTACACCTACACAGTATTTTGTCTGTTGTCAAGGTGAACATTATGCAATATACACACATTTTCTTACTTTTTTACATCTAATGTTTTAACTTTGTTCATATTTTGATAACTCTTTGCTACAAGCATTATTTGCCACTGTCAACTCCAGTTATTAAAAAAAAGAAAGAAAAAAGGGAAGAAAAAGAACAGAAAAAACTATTCTGGAATGAGCTGATATGTTTCTTCCAAAAGAAAATTATTAAAAGTTATCTTGAAAATTAATATTTCGTTTTAAAAATTTTTTCTCTAAATTTAGCTATGATAAATATACCAGCAGTGATTTAAATATCTTTCTGTTGATTTAATTACTGATGATAATCAAAGTATCATAACCATTATCTGAACAAATTTTCATAAAATTGGCTCAAAAGGTGCAATTTTTTTTTTCAAAACTAGGATTATAAATTAAAATCATAATATAATTAAGTTCTGACATGTCTTGGTCACTAACCTTATCATATGTCCAAATTTCATAACTTAAAACTTTATTTTAGAAAAAAAAAATGTAAATGAAGAAAAGAAAAGAAAATTTACTTATTTTAATAACAATGTAAGTATGTATGGTTGTGTGTTTGACAAAATATTTTTAAGGTCTTATAGGAGGGCGGGCTGGGGGGGGTGCAATTTGACTTTATATGTGTCAGATTTATTGGACTAAAATTTGGCTAAAGAAATTTCCATTTGGCTAAAAGAAATTTGTAGTTTTAGCCAAATTGGCTAAGGGGTAAAAATTCCTAGTGCTAGCCCAGACAGTAAAATATAAATTATAATGGAACTGAAAAATCTTTGTTTTGAACATGATGATTTGAAGTCACTTTTCAAAAAAAAAATAAAAATTCAAATCATATTTGCAAGAGCAACACTTTTTGTCGTGTTCAATACAGGGATTTGCGTGTACATACAGATGCTTCTTTATTGAGCAATATGGGCTAAAACAGCCCTGCAGATGATGTGAATGTATCATATCAATAGTAATTACATGTTTGTATTCAACTGAAGATACAACCCAATATACAAAATTCTTGCAGACCAGAGATGTGTTTTGCTACCGATAAGAATTTAACAGTTGCATGGGTTCACTGAGAGTTTTCAGTCTGGACAACTGAATCGGCAAAATGGAGCTTGACATAAGTATTCTAAAGTATAGGGGAAATGACCTTTACACAGTGAATTGCAGTGAAATTGAGTCACAGTAAACTTTCACTCATGCAATTTAACCAATTAAATAACAGAAATACAAGTCAAATTAAGGTTTCATCAGTCACAAAAATCGAGGCCAAATTGTTTGCTATTTTTCTACAAATACAGGATTTTCTGTCTCATGAGGTATGGATAGAATGATATTATTATATTATTTGATTGCCAACCTTTCAGGGATTGAAGTGGTAACATGGAAACTGCATCAGCCATGAAGGCAAAACCAGTCTGTTGGGTCTGGGA
>OZ026629.1:2560174-2606174 GCA_964020975.1 Hermodice carunculata | reverse complement strand
GCATGCCACCTCAGATTTTTTAAGCATTGAAATACTAATTGGGATCTGAAAAATTTGAGTGACTCCATAGTCATGTGGGAAGCGTTTTTGGTAACTTTTTGAACAGTTTAAATACCAAGAAATGTGAAATTTCTTAAAATAACAGTAGATAATAGTGATGATACTCAACCCTGACCCTTCTTACTGCAGTGCTGGGGGCAGAAATCAGTGTCAGAGATAAGATTTAACCACAATGTTTTTCTACACAATTTAGAAAATCCATGTCCTATCAATAATATGTATAGCAATGGCAGCCAGTCTGTGCAATCATTTGCAATGTAGCACCAGCTATCTGTGACTGAGAATGGACATAAGAACCTTTTATTCTCCAATTTCCAAAGCTGTTGTCATTTAACATGTATGAAATATTGATCAGCATTCAGGTTTTATTTGGATACTTGCTGTAATTACTCACACAGGAAATTTGATTCAGAGTGAAACATGTTAAGTGATCAGAACCTGCCTGCAAGAAAATGGAGGACTTTGTGAATTGTGACCCCTTTAACCAAGATTTGTAACATATTCCATGTGTAGTGGTTGCCACCAATTTGCATGTATTGTGTATTCCACACAGTGGAGTTTAAAAAGTCAAGGATCAGTCTGCTATAGGTGCAACTGATCATGCAGTGGTGAATTATTTAAATGCAGACATGGACATGTTGTCAATAGTGTGAAACTCATCAAATTTTAATCTGTTAAAACAGGACCAGTTTGACACAATTGATCTATCAGATAATGAAATCAGGAAAGTAGATGGATTCCCTCTGCTGCGACGATTAAAGTGCCTCATGTTAAACAACAACAGAATAGTGTAAGTACTATCCATATGTGTATACATGTATATGTGTGTACATACATGCACACATACAAACACAATGTGCCACAATGCCTGTCCAGCTTTGTCTATACAGTGGTCACCCTCTTATAAGGCCACTGCAAGTGCACCCAAAATGTGACCGGGGGGGGGGCTGTCTTGAGGGGGGAAATCAAATGAATATATTTGGCCTCAGTAGAAGGAGTGGCTTTTCATCGGGGGGAGGGGGGACCACTGTACCACCTCTCATCAGAGGCAAGTGAGTTTTGTTCAATCCCTGAATAAACCTAAATATTTCTTTAATTTTTCTAGCGAGTTGGTCTCTGTTCCTACCCTATGCTCTGTGATTGAGAGAAACTGAAAGCTGTATTAGGTGTGTTAGCATTTTAAACGACAGGATAATCTTACCACAGGCATGGACGATGCAATTGTACTGTGACATAACTGTTACCATGGCAGTCACATATCCTCCCATCTGTTGGGCAGTAGGGCTGAATTAACCCTTGAAGGGTCATGTTATTTTTTGTCCCACTGAAAATGAAAGTATAATTTTCATTGAACACAGTACAGTGGGAACAGTTTGCTATGAAGCATACCAAAAGTATGCATCATTGTGATTGGTGGAATGCCAAGTTTCTTTATGTGCAATAAATTGCTTATGGTCACATGAGTGGTTGCCATGGCGACCACTATAATCACTCATAGATGGCAAAAAATCATTAAAAAATTGCTGAATTAGAGAACAAAGTATCTCCTAGTTTTATGTGAAGCACCTTTTTCTCTAAATATGTAGGCACTTGGATAACTGGAGTTATAAACTTTCAGTAAACTTTGAAAATAAAACATAAATCACATGACCTGTTTCCATTGCAACTGTTTAAATATTGCTTGTACCTGGCTAAAAATTGGAAAAACAGCATCTTTACATAGATCTGCAGAACCTGTAAGAGGCAGCTACTTTGCATAACACCTAGTCACCATAAGTATTCATAGATTAAGTTCCAGGTTAAATATTCTGCAAGAAAATGACTGAACTAAAACAACGCTGCAGCATCTTTATGGGAAATTTGTGTTGTTTACCATTTTAATATGTTGCTGTGGAAACAAAGTGTGATTGGATCCACAATCGTATATGCATGGCCTTTACTGATATATAGTTTGCAAATGTGGGTGACATACATGCGATTACAGTCATGTATTTCAGTGCAAAAGGCAAAGTAGGTCTTCGCTATTGGTTGCCTATCACAATCTTTGAGACAGGCAACATTTATCATGTATCTGGTTACCATGCTCCTTTCCATGCCCCCCCCCCCCCCATGTTAATTGAGTGCAAACAAACAGTTTAGGTTCTAATGCATGGTTTCATCACTAGGCCAAGGCAAAAGCTCATGTTCATAAAGTTTATTGACCAACACAGGTTTGACAGGGAAACAGACTAGGGGATACTTGGGAAGTGCAGGCATTGACTCAATGATTGAGTGAATGATCGGCTACACTGAGTTAAATGACTGTCTGTGGGACCCACTGTGAAACCATATGGACCGAACAGTATATACAGTGAAACCTTTCTATACCGAACACCCTTGGGACTGGAAAAAAGTGTTCAGCATAGTGAGGTGTTCGGTATACAGAGGCAAAATAGCATTGAAAGAATATATTTGGGTCCGAGAAATGGTTTTCAGTATAGAGAGGTGTTCGGTATACGGAGGTGTTCTGTTAGAGAAGTTTTACTGTATATATATCAGGGCTCACCAATTCACGTGTCCGATTGCCCGGGACTTGTCAGATTTAATCTCGGGCAAGTTAAAATTAATAGGTACTTGCCCGGTTGAGCAACCAACTTTTTTTCGCTGGGAACTCTATTCCTCAAATTTTCATGACATGGTTACAAGTTGCGGTTGTTTGCAAGGCTGGCAATGGAGCGGCAGAAGGTGACGATAATCCGTTGTGATAACAGTGTTTGAAGTCGGAGCGCTACGTGCATGCTGAAGAACTATGCAGGGTCTAATCACTAAAAAAATCCAGAGCTTTCACAGCACGTGTGTGTGTGGGGGGGGCGCCGATAGGTAATAATAATCGCTAATCGATAAACATGCCAAGTTTAAACAATTACTTGGTTAGCATTTGTATTCATCAGAACATAGATCGTCGAGGCAGAACTTTATTTCTGTCAACACAAGCAGACATTTTCACTGTCGTACATACCATTACGATATCAAAGGTACCGGCAGTAATTGGCATGCTTAGCGGGGTCACACTACTCACCATCAGTGTGATCTGCCCCAACAGTGTCAAAGCAGCATCACAAAATTATAAAATTTGCATGGCGAATTCATCTGCAAATTGACATCAAATGCTATTTATCGGATTGGAATTAACAACACTGTTTATTGCAAGGAGCTTGCCAATACTGTATATGCACATTTACTACAATGTACCGATAGCATTCATGGTAGGTACGCAAACGATATGCATCCCATCACAGCATCAGAGACAGCGAGAAAGGATCCTGAAACCAATGCAACTATTTACTTGTTATTCAAGTTTACCCGGGATACAGACTCCTATAGTCCCAGAATTTACAATGTATTTTTCATCGTTAGTCACCCCATGCAAAAAGCTTACTTTTCAATTTGTATTTTTAATATTTTGCCAGTTTCACTGTCGAACAGTTTCAGCTAGAATTGTTGTAAAATTTGACATCCACTTCAACTTTAACATCAACTGCCTGTAACTCTGTCTACCTTGTGGCTCTGCGTGTATGTATTGGTCTCAGGTTTACACAAGGAAGAAAAAAAAACAATAATGTTGACAAAGAAACAAACTTGAAAAAAATCATATTCTAGTTCAATAAGTTCTATGAGACGAAAGAGTGGTATAGATTTGACTTATAGAATTATATAACTATCAATACTTTTAAAGTATAAACAGTACATATTGCCCTAACACCTATCAATTATTGTATTATTAAATTGTGTGGAGTATTTTAACACATTTTCTGTTTTGATCTCACAGGAGAATAGGGGAACACCTTGAAGAGAATCTACCAAATCTGGAATCCCTTATCCTGACCAACAACAGCATGCAGGAGTTGACAGATTTAGACAATCTGGCTACTGTCAAAACTC
Organism: Hermodice carunculata; assembly: GCA_964020975.1. Classification (NCBI taxonomy): domain Eukaryota; kingdom Metazoa; phylum Annelida; class Polychaeta; order Eunicida; family Amphinomidae; genus Hermodice; species Hermodice carunculata. Next base: position 2,602,193 of record OZ026629.1, on the reverse strand, counting down.
TCCGATATCTCAGGTATTTTCCAATGTACATATTATAATGTTCACATACTTCATTTTGAGGTTTTCATATGCCTAAGCCAGCTGAATATGCCACTGTGGCCCATCTTTTGTTTTGCTCAGGTGACTTGTTGGTCAGCTGAGCTGTGCATATTTTATTGGTCTTCATGTGGCATGAAGCTGTTTCCTTCTTTTAAAAAATGCTGGCCAGATCATCTTCAGAATTGTAGGGATGTTCCTTGAGCCGCACCAAGTCTATTTAGTTGGTCACAGTTTATTTTATTTCGTTTTTAATTGGGTGTGTGTGTGTGTGTGTGTGTGGTTTTTAGCTCAGCTGACTTGTCAGTCAGCTGAGCTTATCTTATGGTCCTCCATCCGTCGTCCGTCAGTCGTCAACAATTTACATTTTCGACTTCTTCTCCGAAACTACTGGCCAGATCCACTTCAAACCTGGTGGGGATGTGCCTTGGGTGGGTATGTACCAAGTTTGTTCAAATCGTCACGGTCCAGTGATTTTTGGATTTTTTATGAATTTTTTTTGTTCATTTTTGGGGCTAATCTTAAAAAATCTTCTTCTCCAAAACCGCTCAGCCAATTGCTTCAAATTTGCAAAGAAGACTTCTGGGGACCCCTAGACCTTAATTTGTTCAAGTGGTGGTGCTGCAATTTTTTTATGAATTTTTGTGTGTTTTCGCAATTTTCGACTTCTTCTCTAGAACCGTCACACAGATTAAGCTGAAACTTGGTGGATATGTTCCTTGTGAAAGGGTCAAACAAAGTTGTTCACTAGGTGGCACTGCTTTGGATTCCTGATTTTTAACGATTTTTTCAATTCGGGTACTTGTTGGTAAATGCACCTTTCCTATTGATTAATATGTAAGTCAATGGGCATTCTCATGATAATTCACATTTTCGACTTCTTCTCCGAAACCGCCTGCCAGATTCACTTCAAACTTGGTGGCAATGTACCTTGGGTGGGTCTCTACCTAGTTTGTACAAATGGTCATGGTCCAGTGATTTTTTTTTTTTTTTTTTTTTTATGAATTTTTATTTTTATTATTTTGGCAAATCTTAAAATTCTTATTCTCCGAAACCGCCCACCCAATTGCTTTGATATCACACAGAAATACTCCTAGGGGCTCCTTGCTCTGAATTTGTTCACCAGGTGGCGCTGCAATCTTTTTTTATATTTGTATGATTGTTTGTGTGTTTTCATTATTTTAGACACACTCCAGAACCATGACTCAGATTGAGCTGAAACTTGGTAGATAGCTTTCTTGTGAAAGGGTCAACAAAGTTGTATACTAGGTGGCACTGCTGTGGATTCCTCATTTTTAATGATTTTTTCAATTCGGGTACTTATCGGTAAATGTACCTGTCCTATTGATTACTTTGCAAGTCAAAGGGCATTCTAATGCTAGCACACATTTTCGACTTCTTCGAAACCGCTCACCCAATTGCTTTGATATCACACAGAAACACTCCTAGGGACTCCTAGTTCTGAATTTGTTCACCAGGTGGCACTGCAATCTTTTTCTATTTTCAGACCTGTGCTTATTGGAAAATACACCATTCTTATTGATTACTATGCAAGTCATTGGTCATTCCAATGCATATTCACAGTTTTGACTTCATCTCCGAAACTGTTTGCCACATTCACTTCAAACTTGCTGGCAGTGTACAGTAGATGTGTCTGTACCATATCTGTTCAAGCATAGGTCAGCTGAGCATAGGCTGTTCACACAGCCCTCTTGTTTTTTGTTTGTTTTTGTTTTTGTTTTGTTTTGTTTTGTTTTTTTTTTTTCGTAGGGGAAATGCTTTAAAAAGTGACCAAATCTTTACCAGGTATCCATGGAAATGGTTTTATATATATATGTATATATATATATATATATATATAGACTTTATTCAGTGAGGGTTACTCAGTTAGCATTTTTATGCTAATCTCCCCTGAGGCCCTCAATACAGGTTTTACAATGATGAATACAAACAGGTATAATTGACCTTGACCTAATTCTCAAGGTCACACAGTGGTCACGTGCTGAGCAACATTACCACTCTAACTATTGAAAACCTGCATCTAGCAATCTAAAGCTTACACACAAGAAGCTTCATAGAGTGATCTAGAAGCCTATTGAAAATCAAGGTCATAGCTCTATATTTAACCTACTTTTTTGAGGTCAAAGGTCAACTGCACGTTTGTGGAATTGGTATAAGTAAGGGGCTATTTAAGTCAGTTTCATGAAATTTTATACACACAAGTATCATAACCAAAAAATGTGTCATGAATCAAAAGTAGGTTACTTGGTCGAGTGTCTGGGTCACAGTGACCTATTCATTGAAATTTTGTTTACCACTGTAACTTCAGAAGCTTTTGAGACAGGACTTTCAAATTGTATATGACAGTACACCACTATAAGGCTTGCTTTGTGTGCAAGCATAATTGACCTTGACCTAATTTTCAAGGTCACACATGGGTCACAAGTTTGCTAAGTGACATTGTGCATTTAGAAATCTAAATCTTAAAACAAAAGAAGCAGCATAGGGTGATCTAGAAGGCTATTGAAAGTCAAGGTTATACCTCTATATTTGACCTAATGTTTTTGAGGTCAAAGGTCAAGTGTACAATAGTAGTATTTGTGTAGGTAAGAAAGTTTTAAAGTCAGTGTTATGAAACATCACACATATGTATCACAAGCACCACATGCTTATACACCACTTTAAGGCCTGCACTTAGTTCAAACACAGTTTTCCAGGTCCCAGGGTTTTTCTTACATAATGCTTGCATGTTTCTAGAATGGCACCAAACCAAAATAGAGGCTACATGGAATCCAACTTTTGAGTTTTGCTGTAGTTACCTGAATGAAGCCATTGCCCTACAATGCACTATACCTGATACTATGGGACACTATTCCTATTCACTTACAGCAAAAGAGATTGAAGGCGGCTGAAGGGTACTGCGTTCTGTGAACGGTATTTTTGTGTGTATGATTTTTGTTAATGTGCTAAATGTATCAATTTATTTCACAGTTTACTACGAAATCCTGTGACGACCAAAAAGCATTATAGGCTCTACATTGTACATAGACTTCCCCAGCTGCGACTCCTAGATTTCCAGAAGATCAAGCAAAAGGTTGGTGATGAGCCCAAGAAATATTGTTAATATCATATTTTCAGAAAGAGGGGTGTTACCATGAGCCATCAAGACTACATGACGTACCCTTTGAAACTCATCTCTTTAAAACGTGCAGATTAAAAAGATGAGTTGGGCATACAAGGTGCAGACATATACTTTAGCTGTACTTCAATCATTCGGGCTGTTTGTTCTTTAAAAATTGGCCAATGAGCTTTCCAAAAACTTCCATAAGTTTCAGCACATGGTTTACCTGTAGCTTTTATGGTGTGTTTGATATGTGTAAAATGGCTGCATATGCAATTGTGATGTCAGTCTGGCGTGTACTGGTTGGTACCAATGGAATTGATTCCTCTATAATTAGTGTTTTGTTGCTCATAGAACAAAAAAAAAATTTGTGTGCATCATAAATTCAATTTGTGTGTTCATTGATATTATGGATCCTCTGTGAGATTTCGAGGCAAGCGAATCCATTTATTATAGTCTTGTAATCCATTTATTATGGTCTTGTTATCCTTATCTGTTCTGAGCACCCAAAAGTAGGAAAAAATGTCATCTGATTTAATGTTGTTGCTTTAATTTGTCATTAAGCAAAGACATTTTAAATATGTGGACAAGACCCCTGTCCGGGTACAATGTATCCCAGGTCAACAGCATTTCTTGGCTTGGGTTAGATGCAACTTGTGTTAAGTAAAGTTGTTGACTCTGTCTTGGTGTAACTGTGAAAGGATGAATTTGAGCACAGTGGGAGATGTTACAGTGCAACTGGCATTGGTAACACTGCTGGTTTACAATAATATAAAGTTTGTACATTCACTGTGGGAGGTCATAGGTCATAACTTATTTTTAGTTGCAGATGAAAACTTAGCTTTTGATGTACTGAAATATTTGAATCGTTTAAGGGAAAGCAAGCATGAGTTCATGCAATGTTTTCAGCCATGGCAAGCAAAGGTTGCAGAGCTCATGGTATCATTCGTGTCTCTCTGTCCTTCAGTCCATCATTCTGTTGGTCAGCATTTTGCTTGTGAGCACCGTACAGTCCACAGTTTTCATGATAGCGCCATATAACTTTCAGGACTTCGCAAGTGTATAAAAGTGTACGGTTTTTCTTCAAAAACTCAAAAAGATATTACCCAGATTGAACAAACAGACCATGTATGGAAAGGTGGATGAGGGGCACCATTTTGAAGACCAACTTATTTTTTAATTCGAATTGACGGTCCTGGTCAAATGAGCAGTTAGAGTAGAGGGTTCATCTTGTGAATGCTTTGCACCCCACAGTTTTTGAGTTAAGCCCATGTAACTTTTAGGACTTAAAAAGTGTATGAAAATCTTTGGTGACGTCAATGTTGGTGACGCCATTATAGTATTGCATAATGTACAGATCAAAATGTGAAAATGTTGTGACCAGTCCAGCCTCCTTAATTTTGGATGGATATTCATAAAACTTAATGGAATTGCAGAGGAGGTCAAAATCTCGGTTGCTTATGATACTAGTAGCACCACCTATACTTTGAAAGATATTATGAGTCTTGAAAGATACAAAGTTCCATATCTTGAAAAACTATTTAATTATAACATGCCAAATTTATGGGATATATAAGTCATGTTAATATGTTATGTAAGATCAGTGACCTTGACCTATTTTTGTTAGGTCACTAGACCTGTTAAGGTGGAAGAGGTGATTTTGTAATTGTAGAGTGTAGCTTACACATCAGTGACAAAGAGAAATGAGCCTCCAGTTCAAAATTGCACGTGAACATTGTATATAAAACAAAGTTTTGTTGGTGACTTACCAATGATTGTGTGACTTCGACCTGTTATTCAAGGTCATTAAGCATGTAAGAAAGTGACGTTTAATTCAATATCTTGATGAAGAATGAGGCGAAAAATACCAAATGTACCACAAATGTGTATCATGTGGAAGTCTGATATTGCATAATATGGATCACCTTGATTAATTTTTCAAGGTTATGGAGGAATACATGTCAGGAAATAATCATGGCATGATGGTGGTCAGCAGAGCATTGGGCCCAAGGGCCTTTTTTTTCACTTAATTAATCTATCTATAGCCAAGTAGCCTTAAGATGACCTGCTGGTTCTTGCAATGCATCTCTCTCCTTGGCTGTAAGCAGCCAACCAATCATATAGCAACACTGAACACTTGATGCTCGTCCGAATTCCACCAATCAATGAAACTGCCTGAAATGAACATACACATAAAATGTATGCTAACTGAAAAGTTGAAAGTTAAATTAGGATAAAAATAATTGTCTAATGAGAGTTTAATATTTAAATTCAGTGTGTCAGTGAAACTGAAATACATTAAAACTTGATTCAATGTCGTATTAAGCCTTTTTTTGGTCTGGAAATGGAGACATACTGGCACTTGAATGATAGGTCCATGTACAAGAAATAAAAGCTCAAGTTTTTATGATTATCAAGATGAGCATGACCTTTGTGATTAGAACTGGATGGGTTAATTTTTTTTTTTTTTTTTTTTTTTTTTTTTTTTTGACTGCAGGAAAGGGAGGCAGCAGCAAAGATGTTTAAGGGCAGAAAAGGTCAGCAGTTGGCCAGGGACATTGGAAAGCGTTCCAAGACATTTGTTCCTGGCAGTGCACTTGAAGAGAAAAAGGAAGCAACAGCAGCAGGAGCAGCAGCAGCAGCAGCACCAACGCCACCTGGTGGTCAACAGAAACAAGACAAGGAAGCTATCAAGGCAGCCATTGTTAATGCCAAGACACTGGAAGAAGCAGAGCGCTTAAGTCAGCTTTTAAAAGCAGGACAGATTCCTGGACGTGAGATAGAAAAAACAGGTTTGCTTTCTTTGTTAGATGAGCGGTACTGTATTTCAGCTTGTAAATATTGCTGGTCTTTCATTTTAAAACTTGCATTTTTAATTGTCTTTTGAGAATTACTTTGAATATATAATGAGTAAATTTTAACTGTGGTATTAGGTATCTTGACAGAAAAGTGACCAGAGACATAGCAATAAAATATAGTAGTGCAGGAAGCAAGTTGTAGAAGTTTTCTGAAAATGCATTACTGCCATGTAATACAGTGGTACCTGCTGTATGTGGCCACCCCTTCTGCCAAGAAAAAGTGGCCACATAAAGTAGATGACCTGTCACCACAGGTAAATTTTAAAAAGAAGCGGACTCATGTATCCAAGCTTAGTGACCACAGGAAGCAATGTGGCTGCTCACGGCAGTGGTTGCATACAGCAGGTACCACTGTAAATTCTAATTGGTCAATTTGTATGAAGAAATAACATGATGTTAATGGAGCAAAATTAATAATATATTAACCAAGAAAAGGAAAAAGAGAAGTAGCTTGTGTTACAGCTAATTCTGTGTCTGTTCATTACCATTGAGTGAGAGATAACACACAGGGTTTCCACATCATTTCTTAAGATTGCTAGATATAATGATCTTCAGAGAGATCCACAATTTTGATGTTTGACCAGGACAGGTTGGCCTGGCACTCTTGGCTCTGGGTTCTATTGTTTACCCCCCTTAATAATATATTACTTTGGTATCTTTATTGTGCTTTTACTTCATGATTTTTTTTTTTCTGGCTTTTAAATTCCAGTGAAAATTGGAGCATGTTTAGAATGGCTGTTCACGTACTTTGCTATAGTATCAGTCATGCATACAGGTATATGATATTGTGTCTCCGCTTCAAAGGGAGCCCCAAGCATCATGGCTGAGAAGGCTGCCATACATGTACTACAGTAGTCCCACTCGAAAGGGAGCCCGCTTGCCAAAAAGGGCACTTTTATAACACCGCTGTCTTCATGTAGAAAGTGTCCCATTTCTGTTGTGTCGTCCCCACTGTATCGTGGCCAAATCCCCGGTGCAGCAGGGATGGTCGTGTTCGAGTGCCACACAGTTTTGGAAAGTTTCATACCACATGAGTGCTGCAGATCAATGCAGTGTTCAAAAGTTCATGCAAGAGATTTGAAGGGAGACAGTTAAAAAGTCTATTTAATACAAAGAGAAACTTAACAAACCTAATTCTGTAAGCCCATGTACCGTTTGAACACTATCAAGTCTGATATTCTAAGAGCAAAATCCTATTCTGTACTATTCACTGAAAAACTGCATAGTTCTGAATCATAATAGCAAATTAATTTATAAAAGGAACAAATCATATTCATAATATTTGAAATTTGGAAAAAAAGTTTTAGGCATTATTAGCATTTATAAAATCAGGTCATCAGTGGGGAACCAGCGCAAGACTTGTTTCGGTGCCATTAATCCCCGAACAAGTCATTCTGCTAACTGGCGGCACCATGTTTGCATTTCCAATACAAACATCCCGAGCTGATGTATTACGGAATAAAGCGAAAATGATGCTCCTTTGTTAATAGGCCTACTTAAAAATGTAGCCCACATTACATAAATATGATGAAACTACACCTAACACTCATGATTAGGCCTACCAAAATTGAATCATAAAATAATAAACCCCATACTTACCAAAAGCGCTTGGTCTTATAACAGACCCAACTAGGCCTACCTGATGCAGTGATCAGATCATGATATACATTTTGATCTGCTGGTAAATTGATTCTTGATTTAAATGTTTGTAGTTTAAGGTTTTAGGAAACTTGGTGTAAGTCTGTTCAATGGAAATGTCAGCTAAACCAACATGTGTTCAATCAGCCCTCTACTAGACATGTATTCAGTGCAGGCAATAAAGGCAAACAAAAACAATAGCATTTCTGACAGACCATGATACATTGTACCAGTGTGGTTTAATGGGAGGGCTCATCCAGTTTAAAGCTAACATTGTACCTCTCTTTTGTTTGACACTTTTCCACTTAAACAGAGAAAACAGGCTGGTGTTTGTGTCAGTTTTTTCTTACCACTTTTTTCATTTATGAAAAAAAAAAAACATTTTGAGACTTGTAGATGTGTTCTGTTAGAAGAGTACATATATGGATGTCCTAGGTCATCATCCCTGGGGGTGGTGGTGGGAAGGGGGGAAAGGGATAAATGGTTGGTGATGACTGTAGTCATACTGTTGCCAGGGACAACCACTCCAAATTTGTTTAGCAGGGAAAATATGAGATGCTAGAAAAGTTCTGGAATTGTTTCTATTTATCTTATTATTTTATTGATTGGTTGTTTGATAATTCAGAGTATATGTACATGTACAATTCTCAGTTTTCTTGTATATGGGGCCAAAATGACATCAGAAGGAGGTATTGAAAAAGTCAAATAGGATGCGATAGTTTTAATGGTTTCTCTTGTTTTATTTTGTAGGCACAGTCAATGGACAGAATGTTGAGGAGATGGACACGTGATTTGTTTGCAAGCCACTACACTCTATCAAGCCATTCATCGTCCATTACATTAAGCTTTTGTGCAGACCTGCATGTCATTCACACACTTACTTATTATATTTTGTGCAGTCCTTCAATTGCTGTTTGTTGAATTTTCAATGAAGAACGTGTGTCGAACCAGTCTTGTGAAAAAGGGGCCTAGTTTATGATGCCAATTCCAGCATAGAGCATTCACATTAAGTGTGGCAATTGACATAATGTGCTTGTTTTGCCAAACATTACATGAGCAACGTGATGGATATGCTGTATTATATATGATCCAGTTACATTAATTCAAAAGCATAAGTTTCACCCAAAAGGAACCGAAAATAAAAACTTGCACTTTTTTTCAAGCTATGTCAGCTGGCTGTGGCTTGGTGCATTCTGGGTGTCTGATGCCAGCAACACCTAGTGGAAAATGAGCTCAATTTTTGCTATCCATTTACATTAATATTGAAATGATTAAATGGCAACAAACATGCAAATATTTGGTAGTTTAGCATGTACATGTATATTTAAATAGTAGCTTAAAAATTTCAGTTTCTTTTTTAACATGTTTTTTGTGGGTGTTGGTTGTGGATGCTACAGATTCCTGTAGTGGTTAGTGCCAAATTCTTTTATGACAACACAAAACAAAGTAGTGCGAGCAAAAAAATGAGCACAGTTATTAATTCCTTTCGTTTTTAACAAAAGTATTCAAAGAAATTACGGTCACCCAATTCAGATGCAAGTTAGTCTGATTTTTAATGTTTGCCATTTACTTTTCAGGTGGGCTATCCTGGAAAATTAGCAGACTTGGTACCATCAAATTTGCTGTTTTGAGTGTTCAGCCTTTCTTGTTGCTGTCCTCAAAATGCTACAAAAAATATCTTTTGGCACAGAATTTTTTAAGAAAAAATCTCTTTGGTAACTTAAAAAATATGTGTATTTTAGCAGCATATTATTTCCTGTATTAAACAAAAAAATGATGGTACAAATGTCTGATAAGAACTGACAATGCACAGATATTATGATAAGAACTGGTGTTGCACTTTTGTTAATTTGAATGATAAGATCAGATGCTATGGGAGGAGCCGATTGCTTTAAATGCTGAATTAATCCCATTGATAAGAACTGGTACTAATATTGTATAGAGCAGAATTTATTGACATAAGTACAGCTGAGTTGCAGCAGCCACCATGTTGTCTCCTGGTAGTTTTGACAGGTGTGTTATGTGTGACACATCAAAACACAGAAAAACTATTTTGCAATGATTGATATATTTACTCTACAACTCCAAAAAGTGGTCCTGACAATGATTGAAATCTCTGATGAAAAAAAAAATGTCTTTCGAAGTGACTGAACTGTTTATAGAAACATGAATCAACTGTAGAAGTGAAGGCAAATATCTCAAGCAAGGCTCTCACAGTATTAAACTGAACTGTTCATAGAAACATAAATCAAGAAGAGGAGGGAAGGCCGATATGTCAAGCATGGCTTCATTCTTGTCTTTGTGTTAAAACTTGGAAGGAGTGCCACTGATGTCTGCATACTCTTTTGTTCACAGTGCACTTTGACTGCAGCCAGCAGTGTGTAGTGGCTAATATGAATTTGACATAACAATTCAAAATCAATGAGGTGTTGCAGTAGAAATTACTGTGACACCGACATGGATGTTGAAACTGCCATTGGCCACCTTTCAGGATATCATTAGTAAATTATCTGTTTCTGGTGCCCATACAGAATAAAAGGGTAGGTCAAAGTGAAATATAATATTGTGCAGAGTAGAACAATTGTTTGTACAGAGAAAATATCCAAAATATGTGGGTTGGCAAAAGTTAAGAAGAAAAGAAGGGAAAAAAACCACTCCTGTAATCTTTCAGCCAGATAAAAAAGTTCAGGTTGGTTGTGACCTGAGGGGCAGACAATTAAGTACATTCTTGTGACATTTCATGGACTTCAATGTTGTGTGTTGTTCATACCTATCATAAAATTTAGTTTTGATATGGCAATGACCCAAAGTGGAGACTGTTGAGCGTACACAGGCCAGCCTTCTGGAAGCTTGTCACAAGACAGTCTAGTACAAGTACTAACTTGCTGTATAATGTATTCAATTCAGGTGTAACAGCTTCTCTGTTAAGAACTGGTATTACACACAAGTTGTGTCCACACTATAAAGCACAACCATAGCAAGTGCAAGATGTGCTTGGATTTTGTGCCAATTCTGGCACAATCATGGGGGAAAAAGCCACTTGGGATGAGCAAAGACTGGCTGAGGTGGGGTAGTAAATGCACCAGAGATTTGGTACATTATTTGTATGGCGTTAGTTCTTTTGATAGTCGGCTCACAGTTGATAAGAATGGACACAGCAATTTTGAAGCGATAAATCTTTTCAAGTTCATGATCAGAATTTTAATACAGTGGATCTTGTGTGTAAAATTTCTTCACCCTCAAATATATTTTGGGATTAAATACAGTGTTTGTAACAAATAGGATTTTCCTACTTTTGTAGGGTTTTGTAGGATTTTGAGTGAAAATGCTCAAATTTGTAGGATTTTTGCCCCTAATTCATAAAACGAATGAAAATGTATGTTAATTTGAGCATTTTTACCTGCTGTTAAGAGTTTCTGTAGATCTGACAACAGGGCAAAGAAAACTCACAAATGGCAATTTATCTTATCGAGGAATGCTTCAGTTAAATTTGATGTCATAAAAGCGTTAAAATTGGCTAAAATACTCCAGGTTTGTGGGTGTTGGCATCAAAGATACCACATTCACAATGCTGTGACACCTAACCCAGAAAAGTAGGATTTTTTGTCAATCATTGTTACAAACACTGTAAATAATTTGCCAGAGAAACGATTCTTTTTAAAAAGTTTCAAAAAATCATATTTCAGAATCCATGTCATGTAAACAGATTAACATGTTTATCATGATATTGTATGTTGGAGCATACATGTACTTTTGAGGTAAATGAACTGAATACTATAAAGAAATAATTGCTAAAAAAATTGGGACTTAAAAGGATTTCAGTCATTCTTGCTATAGGTACTTTTGGTCAACACGATGGATAGTTTTTGCTACATGCACACGGATTGTAAGAGTTTACATGAAGCTGTAAATCATGAAATAAACTATTCATTGTGAAGATGGTGGGTTTGTGTTGTAAATTTGGTAACATTGACAACAGCAGATTTTGAAGCTTTACCTATTCATCAGGTGGAGTTGTAATAGATATTTCTGTGCCAAGCCTGCAGAGGTCCCTCCAATCAGACCTTCAACTGGATTTGCATAGCCATTTGCCAATCAATTTGTAAAAGAAATTGGTAATCTTGGAAAATGTAATGTGCCTCTTGATAAAATGTTTTGGCCATCAACTGCAAAAGCTGCACATTTATTCAATGTAGAGTGTATTTCAGCAGCATATAATGGATTCTTTTATCTAAGATTCAAATCCAAATCTAAGTTATGGTAAGTCTGTTGGCATTATACAGCATGCCAAGGAGAAGCATTTGCCTATAACCCCCAACATCGACACATTCCTCGTCGTCCCCTCCCTTTAAAAGCCTCCACCAAGAATTGGATTCATTATTATATCCCTGGAATTCTGAAAGATTAAAGAAAAAGTCAACCCATTCATACTATGGTTTCTCCAATTTTATCAAAAATTTCCTTATCAATAAGTACTATGAAATCTGCACCATAGCAAATTGTTTTGTCTGTAATTACAATTGATTGACTTATATTTTGCACTTCAGTTCTTTGTGTAATATTATTGTTAATATTATTGACTTTCACTTGTACTTCAGTTTTTAGCTCAGCTGACTTGTCAGTCAGCTGAGCTTTTGTAAGGGTCTGTTGTCCACAATTCACATTTTCAACTTCTCCAAAACCATTGGCCAGATTCACTTCAAACTTGGTAGGGATGTGCCTTGGGTGGGTCTCTACCAAGTCACAGTGATTTTTGGAGTTTTTATGATTTTTTTTTTGGGGGGGGGGGGGGAAATCTTAAAAAACCTCCAAAACTGCTCACCCAATTGCTTTGATATCCCACAGGGACACTCCTGGGGACTCCTAGTTGTTAATTTGTTCACCAGTGGGCGCTGCAAATTTTTCTATTTTTAGCTCAGCTGATAATTCACCTGAGCTTTTAGGAGGGTGAGGCACCGGTCGTCCATTCACAATTCACATTTTCGACTTCTCAAAAACCGTCAGCCAGATCCACTTCAAACTTGGTGGAGATGTGCCTTGGGTGGATCTCTACCAAGTTTGTTCAAATGGTCATGGTCCAGTGATTTTTGGATTTTTCATTATTTTGTTTTTATTTTGGGGGGAAATCTTAAAAAATCTTCTCTGAAACCACTCACCCAATTGCTTTGATATCACACAGGAACACTCCCTGGGACTCTTAGTCTTTAATTTGTTCACCAGGTGGTGCTGCAATTTTTTTCTAATTTTTTATGAATTTTTGTGTTATAGCTATTTTCGACTTCTTCTCCAGAACCATCACTCCAATTAAGCTGAAACTCGGTAGATATGTTCCTTGTAGAAGGGTCAAACAAAGTTGTTCACTATGTGAAAATGCTGCTGATTGCTGATTTTTAACGATTTTTTCAATTCAGGTACTTATTGGTCAATGCAGCATTCCTAATGATTACTATGGAAGTCGATGGACATTTTAATGCTACGTCACATTTTCGACTTCTCTTCCAAAACCGTCTGCCAGATCCACTTCAAACTTGGTGGGGATGTGCCTTGGGTGAGTCTCTACCAAGTTTGTTCAAATGGTCACGGTCCAGTGATTTTTGGATTTTTAATTTTTTTTTTTTTTTTTTTTTTGACAAATCTTACAAAATCTTCTCTGAAACCGCTTACCCAATTGCTTTGATATCACACAGGAACACTTCCTGGGACATCTAGTTCTTAATTTGTTCACCAGGTGGCGCTGCATTTTTTCCTAATTTTTTATGAATTTTTGTGTGTTCTAGCTATTTTCGACTTCTTCTCCAGAACAGTCACTCAGATTAAGCTAAAACTTGATGGATATGTGCCTTGTAGAAGGTTCAAACAAAGTTGCTCAAAAAGTTGACTCGGTTCATATTTTCATTTATTTTTTGAAAAAGTACAAGATAAAAAACATTTACACGAAACTTAAACATGGAGATTTCTTGTAGTGGAAACAACTTAGATAATTTTCACCATATTTATGTCACACTTTGTAGAATTGTACCTTGGATAGGTCTCTACATATGTAATTCAAATTGTCACACTTCATTGATTTTTGCATAAATTTTTGGGTATTGTTTTTAAAATTAAGCAGATGCATGTCAACTGAGCACAGGATCATCATGATCCTCTTCTTTATAAGTTTTTTTGTTCCTTTTTTGGCCAAATCTTCAAAAGTTTATCCTTGTGTATACTCAGCCTATTGATTTGAAATTGCATAGGGACACTTCTGGTCAGATGGTGATACATGTACAGTAGGTGAGTGACCTTGACCTCATTTCCAAGGTCAGAAGGTGAGTTGCATGAAATTAACTGTTTATAGAGTAACTTGAGAACTATTAAGGGTAGGACATTCATATTGCATATGCTAGTTGTCCTTAATAAGGGCCAGACTTAGACAGTAGACGAGTGACCTTGACCTCATTTCCAATGTCATAGGGCCACTTGCTCAAATTTTACCGTTCACATGACAAGTTGAGAGCTATATAAACTTGGACCTTGATGTTGAACATGGTTGTCCTGAGAAAAGGCCAGACTTAGATAGTACATGGGTGACCTTAACCTCATTCCCAACGTCACTGGGACACAGACACTTACATGAATTTTACTTTTCATTTTGTAACTTGAGAACTGTGGACGGTATGACCTTGATGTTGAACTTGTTGGTGGTCCCCTATTTAGGAAAGATTGAGACTGTACATTAGTGACTTTGACCTCATTCTCAAGGTCACACGGCCACTAACGTCGATTTTACTGGTCGCGTGAGAACCTGAGAAGTATTTGTACTGTGACTTTGATGTTGCACATGGGGATGGCCGTCTATGAAAGTTAGATTCAGAATAGGTCAGTGACCTTGATCGCATTTCCAAGGTCATGTGGTAAGTTAGTCAGCTGAGCACAGGACTGTCACAGTCCTCTTGTTGTCTAATGTTAACGACTATATAAATATATTCACACTTCATGTAAACATACCCAAAGGTGGCCCCCGCGATAGCGGATTGAATATCCTTTGCGGGGTTCATCCTGACTTTTGTCTTGAAATACCTTCTTCCCTTTCTATATGTAAGTCATATATTTTTTACAATTTTGTATTGTATTATCTGCTTATATGATTTTGTAATCAGTCAAATAAAACTATGAGTCTGAGTATTAACATGCATGCCCAGCCCTGTATCCATGTATTGACAAGCTGAGGCGGTCCAATAGAAATGCACATCTGGGTCTCTATCAACATACAACGTGCAGTCCAATAAAAACGTGCCTACCTGTGGATTGATGTATTAACGTGCAGTGGAAATGCATGCCTCGCACGAAAGAATTTTGTGTTCATTGAATACACACAATTCTGCAAATTATGAAACCAGGAACTGCTTTATTTATTTATTTTGGAAAGTTCGTGAATTCACAGTTCCTAAAGTCACAACTCGGAGTACTTGAAAATAATACATGTTGACACCATGAATTGGTGAGCAAAAGACCTTAAGTGCCTGTTTTGAGAAGTTAAAGTTGAACAATTTTGTCATTCCAGAATATACAAGAGCTACTTTAGTCCTCCAAGACATGTAAAAGGAGAAACAATTTGCCGGTCGATGATGCTTATGCGGCCACATTGTTTCTGCACATTTTCCATGGGTCTTTTGTTCTTCCACAAAGGATGCCATCACAGCAATCTAATGCCTCTCCTTGGAGTGCGCCATGGGAAGCTCGACTGAACTCCCTCACTGTCTATGAAAATAGTTTGAATAGGGTACTTCTCACTCTGTATACAGTTGCGATTTGCATTAATGGGAGAATCTATGCTAGACTATGATGTATTGCATACAATGGCTGTAAGTTTAACTCGTTGATTGATAACTGATTTTAGTTTATTCAGAATATTGAGAAGACGTAGGAGGTATAGAGTATGCTAAACTAAAATAAATGAGAGTAACTAGATATAGATATGAAAAAAGTATAAAAATTGGTATCTAATATCTGAGCTTCTGTACCTGCGTGTCACTGTATGATAAAATATCTGTTCAGGTGCCTGCTATGTACATGTAATTCAGTACCGGTAGGAACAGGATCTATGCTTCGACAACATCCTAGCAGGGACCAATGTGGCGGCTTGGTTCCCACTGGTGTTTACAAAACAAACAACTGTGGGGACAACCTTCAAGCGCAATAAATAACATGCATTAAATGTCAGCCAATCAAACTGAGGGCGATTGATTGATAAGGCAGTCATTGCTGCAGCCATGGAAACATTGGATAATTTTCAGGTAACCATAGTAGCATTGAATCAATTTTGGAAATATTCAATGGATTAGGATAATGATTGCATTAATTCAAAGAAATGATTTTAATGTTTGATTATACATTCCATACATTTCAGAACATACCGTATTCAATTTTCTAAGAGCAATTCTTCGATTATTTAATATTGTGTAAGATTGTAAACAATATTTGTAAAAAAAAAACAAAAACAAAAACAAATACAAAATGTCTGATTGTGAAACAATGTGCGAGTTCTTGAAAATCTATGAAACGAGTCCTGGCTAATTTTGGGGGGCCAAGGAAATTTCTTAGTATATTATTATTATTGGGTTGTTGTTTTTTTTGAAGCCATACAAATACTGGTTGTGATACGTGCTGCATCATCAAAATCTAACATCTTTTTATTTGTATTTTTTTTTTTTTTTGTATTTTGCTTTGTTACATATTTTGCAGGTGGTCTCCAAATTAATCACAATATTTGCATGGAATACTTCATTGTTTTCAAAGAATCACTGATAAAATTATGCACTGAATTGTCCAAACTTTATGATAGAGTACTTTTTGGTACACACTTAAGAAGACCTATAGCAACAAAAAGTATTTATTTCCAATGATCCAACATATTTCACTGAAAAATAGTTATGATTTAGATCAGATTATTCCTTTTCTTTATTTTAGCAGGAGGAATGACAAGTTGATAATCTAGTATTGCTATAACAGGCGTTTCCAGCCTTTATGGTTCACTTTCTGCAAATCATAAAAGTCAAGTTAGCCTAAAGCGAACTACTGTTTGATTTAGGCCATTTTAAAATATCGGACATGTATACATACACACACATGCATACTACACACACACACACACGCCATACATGTATGTATAATATCAAGGTTTCCACAGGACAGTGAAATCGGGGTGGGTGGGGGTGGATTGGGAGTGGTTTCCATACTGTTGTAGGCCTAGCAAGAAAAAGATGAAACTGAATGATAGGCTTGCGGGAGTAGGGTAATTTTATTGCTTAATGATTCGACAAAACTTTACTCAGTCTAAAAATCATAAGCAGAGCTCCTCGTCAAGTGAATTATGATAGCCGCTAACGTGTTAAGCCTATTGCTTTTAGCATCTTTTTTAACAGGTAGGCCTACTTAGGCTCTTTAAAAAGGGAAAATTTATGCTTATCATCTCATCATGAATCAGGCCTCACTGAAAGATTTGTGACATCATTGTATAAAAAGTTAATTGGGTGAACGATTTTCACAAACTGGAACAGCTATTTACCATAACCTAATCATGAAAAGTTTGGTTCAGTTTGGGCAAATAAGCTGCTTCAGTAGCATAGGTATTGGGGGTTCTGGCGCAGCTCGAACCCACAAGCATATAAGACCTCACATACATAACATTTCGGTAATTGTGCATGTAGGCCGAGGCCGTCTCACGTATGACTTTTGGGCTCCCCTGTCGACAGACACGTTTGCTGCCACGCAACGCACTAGGCCCCGCCCACCCCTTGGCGGGGCCCCGACACCCCGTAACCCCACCCCCGGGCGCCACAGGAGAACAAGGGACCACCGGCGCGCCAGGCCCCCTGGGCGGTCCTACCCCTAGCCGCCCCGGGCATGGCCTGCCAGCCCCTGCAGCCCTATACCTCCGCCCCAGCCCAGACAGCACCACGGGATAGCCCCAACTGAACGGTTATTTAGAGAGACGGGGGACTATGGTATACTCGCAAATATGAAAGGTCAAAACACCTGCTCTTGGTTGTTGGTGAGTCGGACCACCCCCTGTGCAAAGAGCTGTCTGGGGCGATATTGCAAGGTGCACCTCGCCCAGATGTGGCGAGGTTCGGTCCCCCCACACCCGTGTCGCCGGTGCGGGGTCGGAACGCAAGCTGAAGCCCGGCCCTGTAAAGCCTGCGGCGCAGAGAGGGGCAAGAAGCGACTCGCCCGGGCCGTAGCACAGGTGAGACGGTCGTTTCCCTTACTCATGTCGGAGCTTGTGAACCGAGCTGCCTGGGCCCAGCGACTTCCAGGGTTTGTCGGCCTGTAGTCTCCGGTCGAAGCCTATTTTTTTTCGTCGAGCACAAGTAAACCCGCATATAGTATAGCCGAATTCCCTATTAGAGAGAAGTGACGCTAGGGTATACCCGCGCAGCAACATTAGTTCATGGACGCAGCAGTTCAGCAGTTGACAACACTTCAACGAGAGGGAGCTATCACCCCTCAGGCGTATGCAGATGGGCTGAGTGCTCTCAATGCACAGACCTCGGCCCCACGCCCACGACGTGAGCGGCCCACCCCGACCCCACGACGTGAGCGGCCCACCCCGGCCCCACGACGTGAGCGGCCAACACCGGCCCCGCGGCAACCACGCGAGCAACCCACCCCGGCCCGGCGCCCACGACGTGGGCGGACCACCTCGGCCCCACGCCGTGAGCGGCCCACCCCGGCCCCACGGCTCGAGCGGCCCGTCCCGGCCCCACGCCATCGGCGTGAAAGGCCCGCTCCGGCTCCCAACAAGTGGTTGACGGATGCAGAGCTCGATGAGCTACTCAACGGGGACGAGCTAACATTCCGCCGGACCCCCTCGGTCATCGCCACGTATTTGCGGGGCTGGCAAATAGACGTTCCCGCCGCGCACCCCCTGGAGGCAGACCCGAGACGCTTCCTTGAAGGAGTGCGCCCCCAAATCCAGAACAAGCTTGAAGAGGAAATCCAAGCCCTCAACGGGGTAAAGTTCCAGCTAGCTCTCAAGCTCTCTTTTCGTAAAGATGGGCCCGATGGGGCTGAGGAGTTGATGGAGCCTGTGCTTCGCCACAAGCAAGAAGCTCTGCTTCAACCCGCCGATATAGATGCGGCGCTTGATGCTGCTTTCCCCCAGATTAACGAGGCTCTCTAAAAATGGACGCACCGGGGCTCCGGCTGGGTAGTCGACAGGGTGGTTACCCTGTGGCTAGACATCGCACGGTATCAGCCCCTCCGGGGCGGTAGCTACATCGATCTCCCGGCGGCTGTGAAGAGCAAGAAGGCGGTCATCAACGTGAAGAACCGAGACAACTGCCTTCGGTGGGCCCTCCGATCGGCATTGTTTCCCATGAGCAAAGATCCTCAGAGACCAGCAAAATACCGGACCGACGATGGGCTCGACTTCACAGGCATCGACACCCCCACGCCCCTCTCCCAGATCGATCGGGTTGAGAAGCAGAACAACCTCGCGATCAACGTATTCAGTTAGGACAGAGGTGTCATCGTTCATCGTCTCAGTAAACGAGTTGCTGAGACCCCTCACACCAACCTGTTGCTGGTCGAAAAGGCGGGGAGATTCCACTACACCTGGGTAAAGGACCTCAACCCCCTGCTCTATGAACAGAGCAAGCATAGGGAGCGCAAGCACTTCTGCGAGCGGTGCTTGCACGGTTGTTCGAGGTCTGATCTCCTGGAGGCTCACAAACCTGACCGCCGTTCGGGTGGAGATGCCGGAGGAGGGGAAGAACAAGCTGTCCTTCGAGAGCCACCACAAACAGCTTCCGGCACCGTTCGTCATCTATGCGGACTTCGAGGCCCTAACGACCGGAATCGAGGGACCTGAGCTAGACCCCACCAGGAGCAACACGCGGGAGACACAGGAGCACGAGGCTTGCAGCTACTGCTACATCGTCGTGCGCTACGACGGTAAGCCCGAGCCGCCGGTCTAATACCGCGGCCCTGACGCGGCCAAATAATTCCTCTGAGCCCTGAAGGAGGAGGAGCGTAAGATCAATGGCGTGCTCTCCCACCCCAAAGCCATGCGGATGACTTCAGAGGATCGACAAGACCACGAGACCGCTGAGATATGCCATGTTTGTGAAAAACCCCTGGAGGGCGATTCTGTTCGCGATCACTGTCATATTACAGGGATCTACAGGGGCGCAGCCCACAGCGCCTGCAACCTCAAGCTGCGGATAAACCCGCAAGACTACGGTCGTCCCCGTAGTTTTCCACAATCTCCGAGGGTGTGATAGCCATTTGCTCATGCAGGCGATGTCGAAATTAACTCTTCCTGAGGGCGAGGACGAGAGAGATTACAAGCTGTCCGTCATCCCTAACAACACCCTAGAAGTATACTCCTTCTCGGTCGGACAGCTCCGCTTTATCGACAGCGCCCAGTTCCTGCTCGCCTCTCTCGACAAGCTGGTAGCGGAGAACCGGCCCCAGGCGTTCCAGATCACGGAGCGCTACGAGCCCACCGAAGAGAAGCGGAAGCTGCTCATGCGCAAAGGTGTCTACCCATACGAGTATATGGACTCGTGGGCGCGCTTCGAGGAGACTCGGCTCCCCCCAAAGGCCTCTTTCTATAGCAAGCTCTCGCTCGAGCACATCACTGCTGAGGACTACGCCCACGCCCAAAAGGTCGGGACGACCTTAGGGTGCCAGACTCTGGGGGACTACTGCGACCTCTATGGTATAACCGACGTGCTCCTCCTGGCCGACGTCTTCGAGACGTTTCCGGGGACGTGCCGATGTCAATAGGGTCTCGACCCGCCGAACTACTACACGGCCCCCGGTCTCTCGTGGGACGCCCTGCTCAAGAAGACGGGCGTAAAGCTCGAATTGCTCACGGACTATGACCAGCACATCTTCGTAGAAAAGGGGATGAGGGGAGGCGTCTCTATGGTCTCGAAGAGACATGCACGGGCTAACAACCCGGCCGTTGAGGGCTACGACCCGGAGAAGCCCAACAGCAACATCCTCTACATCGACGCGAACAACCTCTACGGCTGGGCCATGTCCCAAGCACTGGCGACAGGCGGATTCCGCTGGGTAGAAGACTGCGAGGGACTGGCCCACACCATCACCGACCACCCGGCTGATGCCCCCGAGGGGTTTCTTCTCGAAGCAGACCTAGCATACCCCGAAGAGCTCCACGACGAGCATAACGGATACCCTCTGGCACCGGAGCGCTTGATGGTGCAAAAGGAGTGGATGTCGGATTACCAGAACGGTCTCCTAGGCGTTAGGGTGGCGCCGACCGAGGTCGAAAAGCTGGTTCCCAACCTCCGCAACCAGGAACGCTATGTGCTTCACTACCGCAACCTGCAGTTATATATGTCTCTTGGGATGCATCTGAAAAAGGTCCACTGCGCCCTGCGGTTTGAACAGAGCCAGTGGATGGAGCCATATATACGGTTGAATACCGAACTACGAAAGCAGGCCACGCGCTGCTTTGAGAAAGACTTATACAAGCTCATGAACAACTCGGTCTTTGGCAAAACCATAGAGAACCTCCGACGCAGGGTCGACGAGAAGTTGGTGCGCGCTGACGAAGACGACAAGCTGCGCCGCCTAATCGCAAGCCCGGCTTTCGCCAGAGCTAACATCTTCGACGACGACCCAGCAGCTGTGCAGCGGCACAAAAGCCGCCTTGTCCTTAACCGGCCCGTATACGTGGGCATGAGCATTCTCGACCAGAGCAAGCACCTGATGTATGACTTCTACTACAACAAGCTGAAGGTCCAGTATGGCGACCGAGTGGAGCTCCTATATACCGACACGGACTCTCTCCTCCTCGAGATCCAGACGGAAGACGTCTACGCGGACATGGTCGAGCACTCCGAACTCAATGACACGTCCGACTACCCGAAGACGCATCCTCTGCGCTCCACGTCGAATAAGAAGGTCCTCGGGAAGATTAAAGACGACCGGCCGGCCGCCCAATCGCCGAATATATCGGCTTGCGCCCCAAGATGTATAGCATCCTAGAGACCTTGGGGAAGAACATCAAAAAGGCCAAGGGCGTCCGAAAATGCACAGTCAAGAAGCACCTCCGTCACGAGCAGTATAGGGCCGCCCTCTTCGAAAAGAAGATCTTTCGCCACGGCATGGACGTGTTGCGCTCGGAGCGCCATCGCATCTATGGACAGCACCTGAATAAGGTGTTGCTGTCCCCCTTCGACTCCAAACGCTGGATTGCAGGAAACGGAGTGAATACCCTCGCATACGGCCACAGAGACGCCGTTCCGGCCGGGACAGCGGAGATGGACGCCTTCATTGATGAGCTGCTCAGCGAGTGAGGTCTTCCGGCGGCAGCTGAGTGCCTTGCGGCACCGGTTGCAACTCCTCACGGGTGAAGGTCCTCTGGGGCCCGTCCTGCAAATAGTATAACACGGGCTCGCTGGGCTTGATGGTTGTTCGCCCAAGCCGGTGAACCGTCAAGGACCACACGGGGTCGGTGGCTCGACGGCGACCCCCCCTCCAGCTCGCCCGGCTGATACAAATAGCGGACTCCAACGCCCGAGGACAGACGCCGTTCTTCAAGCCCGACCGGCCTCCGGGCAGGGGCTGCCGGGCGGGCACTCGTCGAGGGGGCTCTGATAGCCTCCACCGGCCTGCGGCCCGTCAGCCGCGTCACCGCCCCATTTAAGGCTGCCACGACAGCAGGAAGCCGCCGCATCCACTCCGTCGACTGCTGGCCCTCCGGGAGTAACAGCTCCTGTGCATACTGGTGGCCGAAGTCTCTCGGCCAGCGTCCGGTTGAAGCGCTCGAAGCCCCCTGATCGCGATGGATATCAACGCGTCCGCGCCTCACCTGGACGCCATGCTTTGTGAGCAGCTGGGAGACCGCGCCCATGAATTTGCGCCCCGGGTCGAGCTGGAGGAGCTTTAGCCACCGAAGCGGCCTCCGACGGTAGACACGGTCGAGGACGGCCGCGACCTCTGCCGCGGTCTTGCTGTTCAAGGGCTTCGCTTCCTTGTAGCGCGAAGCCACGTCTACCACGGTCAGGGCATACTTGTAGACCTTGCGGCGCAAGCGGTCGTGAGGCAGAAACAACAGGTCGGCTTGATGGACCTCGTTGGGGGTCGGGACGTCAAAGCGTGGCCGGGGGATATAGCGGGGCCGTGGCAAGTAGACCTGCCATATGGCCTGCTTCTCAAGCCATGCCCGGCCAGCATCTGGGGGGACTTTTGCGGCCGCCGAAAGCTTCTTTACGGCGGCTTCGCCCCGCCAGTAGCCCCGGGGGCCGTAGTAAATGGATAACATTTTAGTTACCATTCTCGGCCAAGTGTTCGAGCAGCTGGATGAGTCTCCAACAGGCGCGGCGCGACCGCTCGGGGAGCAGGCCGGTGGCCTGGCGAAGGCTAGCGGCGTCGTCCTTTAGGACCATCCGGGCATACCTGCCCGCCGCCCGCTCGTCCTGTCGGAAGAGCTCGAGGCTCTTGGAGACAATATCACGCATCGTGCGAGCAAGAGGACCGGGAACGCGGTCCCTCCGGGCGGCCGCGCTGATATTGAGTAGGGCGAAGTAGAGCGCTTCAGCAAGCATGGTGGTGTGTATGAAAAAGCGGGCACCTTTTTTCCGGCCGAAAATAATGTGAGCGGCTTCACTGGCACGCCGTGCCGTAGCATCCGCCGACCGCGAGACCCAGCCCCAGCTTATACTTGGCCCCGATCGCCGCCGATACCAGGGCCCTGTCAACCCGCCTACGCATATTCGCGAGCGAGATGGCCTTGAGCTCGTCCAATATTTCGCGGTCGCATTGGCTCTTGCCCCCGGGGACGTCGCCGTGGCCCCTGTAGCATATGTCGTGACGCATGGCTGTGGCATCAACGGCGTTAAACGGTTCTTGCCCGGGGAGGGGCTGATCATGCCCGTCGAGCTGACTCTCGAGCGGGTTGTATGGGCTCGTGTATTTGCGCCCGGGGAGGGTCCAGCCCCCCCTTCGGGCGGGGCAGCTTGCCGATTGCGGCATGGAAATCGAGGCGCCCTCCCGATACGGCGGACCGCCAGTGAGGGTCATGGGAGAGGAACTCGGCGAACAGCTCGCGAGCCGCTGCGTCTCGAGAGGAGCACTCGGGATAGCGAGCGAACCAGGCCGTAAAGTCTTCGGCGGTGCCGCCGTGGGCCCGCTACAAGAGATACAACACGGCATATCGCCCGCAGCGATTGCTGCCTCGGGCCTGAACCTGGAGCGGGTTCCAGATCGGGACGGCATTGCCCCAGTGGGTCAGCTTCTCCCCGATCTCGTGGGGCGGCGCCATCCCGAAGGAGTCCCAGTATTCTACGGGGCCGGCTGCGGGCAGGTGAACGACAACCTAGTGCGTCCCGGGGCCGCCAGGTCGGTCGAGATTCACGATGAAGGGGGAAGGCCTGTGCGCAACCACGGGGAGCTCCCCGTAGAGGCGAACACCCCGCCAGCCGGCAGCCGGAGGGAGGCGAGTGCGGCCAAGCCGCTCGAGGTCAAAATTCGTGAGGGTCTTAGTGCTGAGGGCCATCGCAATATAATAATAATAATAATTTATTCGGAAAACTACCCCTTTACGGCGGGGGCATCAATGGAACGGGGTTTATTCCATGATGCGTCCAAGTATATTACAATAAGCCGTCTATATTACAAAGTAAGGATTTGTGTAAAGATTTGTGTGTGGTAGGGCTGTATCTACGTTCAGCATTGAGCCGTACGTGGAACAGCATCCATTTACCATTTGAAATTTACTTTTTACATGCGCATGCAACCATCAATAGGCTTCTCATAGCTCCATGTATATATACATGTATATTGTCCATTACATTCTTTTGACAAATTAACCTTCCCTTAACACTAATCACACATACATTTTGGATGCTACCTCTTCAAAATACCAAATCGCGAATTCCGCACCCAATGCCAATGGTTTGTAAAAAATAAATAAATAAATAAATAATTTTATCAGGAAAACTACCCCTTTACACCGGGGCATCGATGGAACAGGGTTTATTCCATGATGCGTCCAAGTATCTTACCCATTTAAAGTTTGCTTTCAACCGGTGTAACCATATATATATATATATATATATATATATATATATATATATATATATATATATATATATATATATATATATATATATATATATATATATATATATATATATACATATATATATACATATATGTATATATATATATACACACACACATACATACATACATACACACATATACACACATGCACATAAGCTTATATATCACAGTTAATTTTTTAAGAATCTACACAGAAATGTCACAGCCAGCACCTTCAAGAGCTGCCATACGGCAACGCCATGCTTCTTTTAGGAAAGTTTTACAAGCACTGTCAAATATATCATTAACAGCATGGTCATAATTGAATGATATTCCAAACAGTAGCGTAAATTTCGTAGTTAAGGAAGAGCGAGTAAAATGTTCCCATACATGGGTATAACCATGTTCCAACAGGCATTTTTCCAAATTTCGCCAAATCTTAATGCTTAATTCATTGGAGTATTCACATGTGAAAGTGAAATGAAATAAATCTTCTATACCTTGATTACATAGTTTACAAATTCCGTTGGACAAATTGCATCTCTGTAATGTTTCTTCCAATCCTAGACATCCGGTTCTAGCCATAAATTTTAGTCTAGTGCCCTTGAAGTCATTTACCTGGAACATGTATCTCTCCCCAAGCGTGGAATACTTAATCAATTTGTAATATGACAAGGAGGACATTTCATCGATATCTTTAAAAAAGTCATATACGTAGTTTTGCGTGAACAACTTACAAAAAGGATAGATCCAGTCACCAGTATCTCTGCAATTTACATTATCTAATCCAGCCTCGGACAATATTGTGGATATCTGTGACATGTATGGCCAGCAAGATTTATGACCGGACTGAAAAATTGTTTCTAAGTCACAAAGTACTCGTTTACACAGTCTGTTTGCTGGAATGTTATACTTTACATGATGATAATGTTTTACTCTCTGTTTATTCAAGATGGTTATCAGTGGTAGCCAGCCAAACTCCCCTAGTGTTGCCACCATTGCAGGGGTACCTTTTACTTGTAGAATAGCTCGTGCCACCGTGTATTGGAATGATCTTACAATACTTGTGCTTTCCTTTGTATTGTTAAACCATACTGCACTGCCATGTGAGAGTGAAGGCATTATTAGGCTTTTCCAGAGACTGTCACCAAACGTTACTCTATCTATATTGTCGTGCGATGAGAGAATACTACATATATATCCATTTAAGCGACTAAGTTTACCTTTCAAGTGTTGCTTTATGTGTGGAGAGTCTTGTAATGACTGGGCAAATATAATACCTAAATATTTATACATAGTGCATTCTTCAAGTGTCAACGTTCCCAAAAACCATTTCCTTGTCATATCCATTTTTTTTTACCTATTACCATAACTTTTGATTTTGTGTCATTAAATTTCATTCCCCATTTTATAGCAAATCTATGTGCAATATTAAGCATTTCCTGTAGTTGTTTATCATCATTTGCCATCAGAACAATGTCATCTGCATAAAGTAAGGCGGGAATAAGTTCATCATGATAGGTTATTCCTAACCTCTGCTCATTAAGCATAAAGAGCAGATCATTCATGACAATAGAAAATAGCGTGGGTGATAGAATGCATCCTTGTTTCACACCATTAACACTTTCGTACCAATTACTTTCAAAAGGACCAAATATAACTTTGTTTTCCACCTTCTCGTACAATCTAAGTACTAATCGCCATGTTTTACCTTGAATTCCACTATTCCACAGTTCGCACATCATCCGATTTCTGTTTACCGTATCAAAAGCTTTGCTGATATCAAGAAATGCTACCCATGTTTTTTCTTTTCTGTCCTTTCTTAAACTACATAGACCTTTGAGACTAAAGTAGTGATCTTCTAACCTACGACCTTGTCTATATGCACCTTGCAGTTCACCAAAGGTTTCCTGTTCCTCATAGAAAGACATCATTTGTGTTTCAAGCATGGATGCAAACACTTTATATACATTAGAAGTAATTGTAATTCCTCTATAATTGCTGGGTAGCTCTGGCTTACCGTCTTTATATATTGGTTTAATATAACCTTTTGACCAATCGTCTGGGAAGCTTTCTAGTATTTTACATAGATTAAATATTTTCGTAAGTGGGTTAACAATTGCCTCACCGCCATGCTTTAAAAATTCGTTTGGTATATTATCGATACCACAGGCTTTACCGTTCTTTAGTTTGCTAATGGCATTCCAGGTAGTATTTTCATCTATTACTATATCTGTGAGGCCAGACATGTCTACTTTATCTCCGTCACAAGAAAGATGTTCCATCAAAGTATTGTTTAGGTCTTTATCACCTGTCGGTGATCCAGAATTTCCCAAATTTTTCCAATATGTACCTAATATTTCACTGATTCTCTTCGGATCGTTAATAATTTTGCTTTTGTCATTAGGGTCGCAGATTTTTAGGGGATGTCCATTATTTCCATTCAAACGTTTCAGCATTCGCCAATATGAACGTGTGTTTTTCGTTCCTTTTCTAGAATTTAAAGAGATAACTTTTATTTTATTTTGGACTTTAATGGTTTTCATTTTTTCGTGAACATCTCGCTTTCTGCGCAAATATTCTTGCCAAAGTTCTCGTAAAATTTCTGGGTCACAAGTTTCTTTGCCTGCCCAATACCTGTAGAACCTATTTGCCGTTCTACGATTTTGAATGAGTTTCTTAGTTTCTTTGTCACACACATGCTTTTTATCGTCTTTTATTTCTTTTTTACCGACATATTGTTCACCAACTTTTGTAACAATCTGCTTCCATCCTAGCCATGTTTGGTTTTAATAGGTTGGGAAAGGTCACACTCGAAGTTTGCAAATTTAGCAGATAAAGCTAGTCTGAAAGCACTCCAGTCTTTTACCTCATTGATTTTCCACTTCAATATATTTTTTACCAGGGGGGCATTGTTTTTACACTCGGAAGAGTTAAACGAAACACATATTGTATTGTGATCACTGCCTAAGTCATAATCACCAACTTCATCTATGATAACACTGTCTATGTTATTTTCCAGAGAGGAGCTTATAAGTGCATAGTCAATAGTGGTCTTGGTGCTACCTCTATGCCACGTATATTTTCCAGTGCATTGGGGAGATTTGTTTAAAACTTTCATCTCAGCTGTCTCTATCAGTTTTTCTAGCAGGTCGCCATTAAAGCTTGCTTTACCTTCAACACGATAATCTCCTATTTTACCGTTGAAATCTCCCAACAAAATACAATGGTGACCCTTAGATTGCAATTGGCTGATATTTTCGATCAGTTCAGTCATAAGAAAAGAACTATTATCTTTATCTATTCCATCGTTAGGAAAGTAAGTTACCCCGACCATAAAAATATTCTGTCCAGCTTTGACCTTTATCCATAAACGCTCAAATTCATCATTTTTCGAGTCGAAAACATTGTTATCTAGAACTTCAATACTTTTGCTAATTAAGAGACCTAAACCACCTCCTGTCTTTTTCACAGTGCTCTTCCTTGCTTTGCATAACCACTTATATTGAGGATGTATATTCTTAAAAATTATGTCATGATCAGATTGGTGGAACGTTTCAACCATTGCATACATAGAAAAGTGTTCTTTTTCCAGTAAATGAGACAATTCACATCGTTTGGCTAAACCAAAATTTTGCACATTACAGTATGCTAGTCTAATTTTCTTACACACTTTCCTTAACTTACGCTGCTCACCTCGGTGATGGCGTTTTGTCTTATTTTTGGTAGGCTCCCTATAGTGCTGGTCTTGGAGGCCCTACCTTCTTTGCCACACCTCTAATATGTACTGTTATACCAACATATCTTCTTTTTATGTCCGAGTTTCCAGCACGTGTCGCACCGTATCTTCTGTCCGTGCTTGCACGTGGTGGAGTTATGGTTTCTTTCACCACAGAAAGTACACTTCGTTGTATTGTTTTGGGACCTCACGTCTGTATGGTTTCGTCCTCCTTCATAGCTACCGGTAGTATTGTTCCGTCTGCTGTTCGTCTCCTTTTGTGCATGCTTGCGATTGTGCTTGCCAACATGCTGCCACGCGCCACTTTCAGTAGTCCTACCATTGTCTGTCCCGTTTCGTGATCACGGACCGTTATTTGACCTTTTCCCCGGTAGTGTCCTTTTGTTTTCGCTGGATTGGCTTGTTGAGGTTCTTACTCCAAGGCACTGGATACCAAAACTTTCGATCAGCTTTTTCGTGCCAAACTGGGAAAGGTGTAAGCCATCTTTTTGTAAAGCACCTTCATTTATTGTGCCGTCAGCGAGACGAAATTTTGGATCATTATTGATAAATGTATAGCCATTGTCAATGCACATGGCTGCTAGTCCCGCATTTACTATTTCTGCCGTTTCTTGGGCACCACATTTGTCAACTCGTGGGCACAAGCTTGATACTTTGACATGCTTTGCAACTTGTTTAGCGCCAATTGTCATTAACTTGTAGTCATTGATTATCTTATCAGCATCATTGGACTTGGCACAGTCGTTTGTACCAACTTGTAAGACGACAGTTTCATATTTTCTTGTTTCTTTGTCAATGCATTATGCACATCATTGACTGTGGCGCCACTCATAGACTTTACTAATGTCTTACTGTCGCTGCTTGTGACATCCTTAATGATAGAGCTCCCAATCACTAAGTTGTCAAAGGATGCTTTGTTGTCCTTAGATTCGAGCTTTTCGTGGGCTTTACATAGGCCATTTTTAAGTTCTGCATTTTCGCGCCTAAGCTCTGTGCATTCTGCGGTTTTTGCAGTCAGTTGTTTTACAAGATCAGCATTGTTCGTCTTGAGTGATTGGATCTGTGCCTTGAGAGTTTTCAGTTCTTCTATATTATTTGCCTTAACTTGGTTTTCAAGGTTGCTTATTCCCTGTACTATCAGACGCACATGAGTAGGCATTAATCTACAGCCTTTGCAGTTCCACACGGCACTTATTTCCGGCTCTTTTTCACCAATACATGTGTAATGGTGCCAAATCATGCATGTTACACACTGGATCATAGCGTCTTTGTGTTCTCTGTTGTACAAACAGTTATCAATACAGAGTTTCGGCTCTTCATTGACACCATTTAACGCTAGCATGTTCACTTGATTTGTGTTTGGTGCGTTTTCATTAGGCTTGTTACGGCTACCTGTGTTCACAATTTCCTCGCCTTGGTTCTTCTTTGATTGCCGACGTTTGGACTTCACAATTTGGTCATTCTGGCTAGTTTGGGTATTGTGATGGTTTGATTTGTCGGTCACTTTGTGGTCAGCTTGACGGTTTGGCTGAACTGACCTAGAATTGGTCTTAGGCTTTCTATCTTTTGAGTCCTTTACTTCTCTGTGCTTAGCTTTAAGAACTGTAATAGAGTCATTATCGCTCTCTTTTCCTTTGGAAATTTTGGCTCTGCGCCTGCTTTTTTTCCTGGACAGTTTCTTTCTAGGCGTTTCAGGACTATTCTGACTAGCGACCTCAGCTTCTGGGATCCGATTGACAGGCGTGGTTGTTTTATTTTCTGCTGCTACATTGGGCTCACAATTCAACTTACTTGAGGTCGATCTGGTGATCGGTCTCGATGGCGTGGATTCAGTCGTTTTTGTAGGCTCTGCGGTGGGACGAGTGATATTGTCGCCAGAAACTGTCAAATTCAGACTGCCATCTTGGAAGTTTGGATCTTCTTGTTTCTTCACAAGCTCTGACAGGGATTCGTCATGCTTAGAGTCTTTTCGTTTACGAGTAAGGGTGGCACCAACAGAAAGGACCTTCCGTACAGTGCAAGCTTTGATAGAATCCAGGGTCTGCTTTGGCGTACGAAAAAGCTCCGACAGCTTCTTGCCCGACATGATGGTCCGTCTGGTAATCCTTTGAATATATAAGGGGCGGGCCGGTTTGTTTAGTTGCGGGCCTACCGGCGCCTGTATGCCATCATGGGCGGCACCACGACGACTCCCAGAGGCACGAGACCTCGGCCGGGGATGCGTACGCCGCGCCCCGTGGTGGCAGGCTTCTTGGCCGCTGGCCTCTTCTTGGCGGTAGCCTTTTTGGCCGGGGGGGGGGGGGCGATGGTGACCGTGACCGTTTTTCGGACGGGCTTGCCAGTTGCCAGGCGTGCTTTCTGTGTCTTGCTTGTCCTTAGGGGCTCCATCGTGTCAACGTCTGTATTGGCTTGCTGTGGGCTCCTTCAAATAACGTTCATCAAGGTGCCGGTGCCTGAGGGAACGAACTGTAATTCATTCTGAAGCGAGGTTACGACCACCAGCTCGATGTTAGATGTATCCGTTCCGGAAGCGAGCTTGAAAGCGACCCTTACATCGGTGCCGGAGAGAAAGTTCTGCTCCTCCATGAGGGGAGCCCACCACAGTGTGTTCACGCCCTCCCAGGTCGCTTGATCCAGAACATGCCCAGGCCCGCCGACGTGACTGGAGCGGCCTCCTGCGCACAGGTAGTCGTGGAACCCTCGGCTGTCCGAGCTCCGCCATGCCTTGCCCGGGAGGCGCTCCTCCTGCTCCCCGCCTGCGACGATCAGCTGGAGAGACTCGACGGTGGGACTGGCGAACGTGAGGGGGCTGTAGCGCTGGCTTGTCTTCGAACGGGCGTCCTGGAAGAACGCCGCGATCCACCCAGAGGCCCGGCCGGACGGCAGGGTGATCGTAGGCTCTTCGGCCAGGCCTTTTAACCGATAGCGATATACCAGCTCCTTCTGAAACGGGACCCGGACGGGAGACCCCGCGGCAATGTTTGCCAGCAGCTCGGTGCGGGCCTCGCCGGTTAGCCTGACACTGGGGACCACGAGGTCGCAGCGGTCGAACACGATACGCCCGTCGGCCACGCCATCGGCCCGGACGAGAGCGCGGGATCGTTTAAGCTGCGCTTGAGGGTAAGCTGAGCCCGAGCGCCTATCAGACCCTTGGGCTGGCGGAAGAAAGGGCTCAGATACCGCAGAGGGAGCGATGCCTTTACCTTTCGCCTCCTGCGGAGAGGGCAAAGCGAGCGGTAAACCCGGTGTTGGCTGCGTCTGTGGGCTCGCCCGCGGCGGTGTCTCGGTAAACAGCGGCGGCCGACCCGGCCGACACCTCGTGTTCCCTGCTCCACTCGAGCAGGTCGTTGACGAGGAGATGAGTCCCGGGCTCGGCCTGGCTAATAACCGTTTTATCCCCGAGCTAGAGCTCCAGGTGGCTAAAGGCGTGGGCGATGGGCGTGAAGGAGATTCGTTTGGCCGCCTCGTGGGCAGACCTGTCAGAGGCTTTGACCACACGGATCTCTGTGTCGAGATAAGCATTGCCCCAGTCGTATAGGCTCGAGCTGTCCTCCAGCAAGAAGCTCCATTCGCTTTCGGTCAGGGAGCCGGAGCCGCCTTGGGGACCCACAATTTTATCGCGAACCCCCTGAACACCGCCCATGCGGGCGACGTCGCTGAACAAACTAAAAGCGGGCGGTACGATTTTTGCCATGGTGCTGTTGTGTGTCTGTCATATGTGCGGGAGGGGGGGTGATCTCTAAAACGGGGGGGGGGCGGTTAATGGCGCGTGACCTTGATACGCCGAAGTCGAGTGAGCAGGGGGCTCTCTGCGGCCATGGCCGAGCCTCCCATTCCGGCGCCGAGGGCGGCCCGGGCCTGCTGTTTCGATATTTCGAGGAGGCGGCTCATCCGGTCATCTGTGGCCTCTCTGCAGAGCCTGTCGGCTGCGGCCTTGCCAATGGCCTGCGGGAGAACCCGGGACCTCTAAAGCCGGTTGGCTATAGCGTCGACGGCGCGTCGTCATCGCGCTTCGGCAGCGCCGGCCGCCGCCTTGAGTGCTGCGTCGCGAGCCGGCCCGGGAATCCTGCTCAAGACCTTTATGATGGCAGAGCCCGCACTTTTTAGCACGTCCCCGATCCCGTCGCCCTCGACGAGAGGGTAACCCCACCGGTCGCTGCCTTTACGGCGGCCGCTGTGCCGGCCGAGGCGAGACCGCCCGCCGCCCCCAATGCAACGGCCTTCGTAACCGCCGGCGCTGCGGCTGCGATGAGCCCGGGGATTGCGGCGAGCAGAGGAAATATGCCGCCTTCTACTTCGGGCTGGGCCCCTAGGGGTCCGAAGGGGTTTAGTGTGTGGTCCCTTATGTGGTTGATTAGTCCGAGAGGGTCCATCCTGTCGCATCTATAGAGAAAAAACAGGGGGCGTCTAATATGGGGCGCCCTTATGAGGCCCGGAGGTAGAGCGGAGCTGTTACGGCTTCCCCCTGCAAGTCCAAGCCGGAGCCGTCGTCGGCTCCGATGGTGAGCACGATCTCGTTGTACATGCCGGGGGCGACCTTGCAAACACGAACGAGGGCGGGACGCTCTGGATCTGGGTGCCTGGAAATGCACCCGAGGGGAACGAATACAGGACGTCGCCCGCCGAGCCGGTTACCATCGAGCACCGGAGGTATACCCGCTGCGTTCGCTGTACGGCCGCCGGGGACTCGCCGGTAAACGTCTGAGGGGCTGGGGCAGTTCGAGGGTTGCTTATCCGCAGGCCCAGGAAGCCCAAGAAGCGGGCGATGCCCTTGTTCGCCGGCCGGGTGAAGTCAGCGCCCCACCCGGGCTTAAGAGTAATCTCAACGCGACTGCTGTTGTAGTTGGGCATGATCACAAACCCATCGCGGTCCTGTCCGGCCTGCTCGAGGAGGCGAGCAGCAGTTTCAGCAACGGACAGGATGCCCTCCTGGGTGCTCGAGAACGTGTAAAGCCCATCGGCGAGGATGAGGACGACGCTGGGCCCAGTCGGCACCTGAACTTCTAGTATATGGTTGCCAAGGGCTGAGGAAATATTCACCCAGCTCCTCCATACCGTCGAGGATGCGAGGGCGATCGAGCCGCCGTTGGGGAGCTCGAGAAGGGGCTCGAAGTGGGTTTCGAGCCTTCCATCTGGCCCGGGAACCCCCGAGAGGCATATCGGAGTCTCGCGCATGGTGTCATATTTATCCCCTGTAGCCCCGCTTCAATTCATAGGGCCACGAGTTCGGCGACGCACTGTCGAAAGTCCGCGGGGCCGAGATGGCCCGCGCCGAGGAGGGTCGTGAGGTAGTCAATGCCTTCGTTAAGCGTGCTCCCGCCTAGGAGCGTTTCCCCGGCCGCCGCCTAGGCTGTAATCAGCTCCAGTCTCCGTCGGGCCCTCTCGACGGTCGTCTCGACCGGCGTCTCGGCGTGCGTATCGACGGGCACTGGGGCGGGCTTTCCACCCCGTGGATGCCCATCGGCGGCGGCCATCTCATCGACCAACAGACGGGTCCCATCACGTAGGCGGCCTCCTGCCCCGCCGGGGTCGCCGAGGCATGTTCGAGCAAGAAGCCGTTGCCAGGGACCAACGGCTTTGACCTTCTTCATCCCCGTGGGGGTAAGATTAGGCGGCGGTCGTCCGCTCTGCCCATCTACGCTCCAAGCTCGACGATTTCCGGGCGGGTGCAGTCACGGACGAAGGCCAAACCCTCCCGGAGCCCCACGCCAGTGACTTGAGGGGCCTGGTCGTCGTCCGGAAAGGCCTCGAGACTCTTGTCACTGATTCTGCGGTCTGCGGCGGGGGGCGCTGCCGCAGGTCCGGGGGCGGACGCTTCCGCGAGGAGGCCCAGGTTGGCCATTCCCTGTCGAACCACTTCCACGCGCCGCTTGAAGTCCTCCCAGGCTTGCCCCCGGGCTGTGCCCCCGTATCGGGCCTTGTAGACATATTTGACCCGCGCGCCGGTCGATGCGTCTCGCCGGGCTTTCAAAAGCTTCTTCCGTCCCGCGACGGACGGAGGGTTCGCAGCGAGTTCTTCGGGGTTGTCCAGGAGACGCGGCGCCAGGTCTCGCAGAGCCTCCGGGCTAAACGGGTCGGCCGGTTTGGGGGTCGGAAGCTCGCGCAGGAGGTCGACCTCCGGGGCGGGCGCCAGCGTGGGGGCGGCGGCGAGGGTCTTAATCGCCTCGGCGACCTGGTCGAGCTTGCTGCCCAGGGGCGTGGTTATCGGTTTCGCAGCCCTCTCCAAGGCTCGGTCGGCTCCCAGCTCGCCCAATGCCTTAGCTCGGGAGTTTGCTTGGATCTGATGCTTCGTCTCGGCGACCTCGTGGAGAATGGCTGCCTGCCCTTCGAGCTCTGTGTTTTCCGCCGCCGGCATGTCCGGCACGCCAGCGGTGTCATACTTCAATGGTCATGTGATAATTAACTTTTCTTTCATCTGTGTTTGTGGGCCGGGCATGCCAAGGTGACATGGGCTGAGGTGTTGCCTGCTTCTTGAGTTGACAAGAGATTATGTATACTGGTCTGCCCCATGCATCTCATTAACATACAATTAGCCACCTGGTGGTACCAGCAGTTCCCATTACCTTTGATACTCTGGCAAGGCAAGGACGTACACATAGTAAACATCGTAAACATCTTAATTACTCTTACCTCTTATGCAACACCACAATTTCTTACTAGAAAATTTAATAATGCAAATGGTCTCCACATTGTACTTCATTCAATGCCACTATTCGTTGAAAACCAATTAAAAGAAGACATCAACAAATTATTGATGAGAAAAGAATTTTTAAAAATATTATATCATGTTTTCAATGACAGCTTTCACAGACTTTTTAACCTGTAGTAATTGATAGGAAGACACCAAAGGATTACTTCATAAAATCAATATATTATGATAGGTGTGCGATCACATACATCTGCCCGATATATTACATAATAAGAAGGTGCAATCATGCATACCAGCTTACCTTGATGGTGCTGCTCCCAAAGTTTCTACAAATATTCGAAAACTATAGTCTCCAAGATATTAACGAGGCAAAAGTTGAAATCAATAATCTAGATGACTGTAAAGAAAACAAATACCCCTCATAATAAAACTGCCTATATATGACCATAATATTATTGGATGCTTTATCAGCAGGTGCAAAAACTTATTTATCGTGCACCTCTAGCAGCCACTGAACGACTTCTGGATTTGTCAGAACAGGATGTGGTCACTGTGGTTGTTTGGTTGTTTTCTTTAATTTTTTGGTATTCTGTTTGTAAGGATATGCTTTATTTCACCGATCCATTCATCGAAGACCGAAATATCAAACTTATCCTTCTTTTCCCATTTGCTGGCATAATGTTCAATAGCTTCCATAATCATTTTCTTGTCTTTACCCCATGCAATTTGCTGTTGCTCATGGTATTAAAACCCTTTTGAAATTAGGTCACGTAATGTATCATTTGATACATAAGAAAGAGAGCCAAACGCTGTAATTATTTGACAATGGTGATTTGAAATGTAAAGCGAATTATGACATGGACATGGGTTGACCATCTCAAGTTTTCTCACACGTGAAAAATTTAATGAAGCATTGGGTATTATTTTGAGCAAACGTTTAACGTTTTTATCTTGATTTGACCTGAAATTTTCTGATGTGGCCTACATTTCCATTTTCCCAACATTTACCACTTGCAAAACTGCATAATCCTTTGGATACTTTTCAAAGTGTATTCCAAACTTTGCAGCAATTGCGTATCCATTGACTGATCTCACCAAGAAGGGGTTGTCAAATTTAATAAAATGGGGTGAGCCACAAGAGAAAGCATTTCAAACACTCAAGTCTACGCTAGCAAGTAGTCATATATTCAGGTTACCAGATTTCAGCAGACCTTTTGTTTTACAAACTGATTCTTGTGACACTGGTCTGGGAAGTTTGCTAGAGCAGGAGTATGATGGTTTGTTGTTCCCAGTAGCCTTTGCAAGTAAAAAACTACAAACTACTGCCTCGTGAAAGGGCATATTCTGCAATAGAGAAAGAATGCTTGGCATTGGTTTGGGCAGTGAAAAAGTTTGAAAAGTATTTATATGGACAGGAATTCCAGTTACAAACAGATCACCAGCCCTTGGCGTAAATAAATTCTGCAAAATACAGAAACGAATTTTAGACAACCAATTATAACTGAGTGGTCACAGGTCATGCATAATAATGAGAAAAGTCACATAAATATTTTGCACTGCCACATGCCTGGTCTTTTCTTAACTGAGTCAACACAGAGTGGAGCTGTGTAGGGATAGCCCAGTGAGGGGCACAGGTTGAAATTGCAGTGTATTGCCAATGTAGGGTGTCACAGGTCAGTAAATGAAAATTACAGTATTTGTGAAATTACAAAGTGGCAGGACATTTTATTTTGACCACATTGGGGACATTTTAGTGAGACATGGTTTCTCTTTTTGTAAACTTTCACAGGGGTGATAAAGCATTGGCAACTGGTGTGGTCCAGGGAAGTGGCTTCACACATGCTGACAGGTGGACATGGTGTATGCCTTATACCATCCCACACAACTTTATCATGCAGAGCATGACAGTGGACTTTGTAATTTGGTGAGTTTGTTCCAAACAGTGAAGGGGAACAAAAGTGTTGCAGTTGTCCAGTGCAAGCAAGCCTCTAAAAAGTTCAATAAATACAGTAAACTGTGCAACCTTGTATTTCAGTGCCAAGACTGCTATCCAGGCAGTAAATTTGCATAAGACTGCACCAGTGCATTACAAACGGGCGTCGCCGTTGTCAAACCAGGAACACAGACAGGACCTGTGGTGTTATTTAGGGTTGTGCACAGCCATAGGTATTCTGGGTACCCTTAGTTAGGTCTTTTCCCACAGATTTTTCTTCTGTATTTACATGTCATAACCAATATAAACTAAGCAAAATTAATAACCCCCTTAACAAAATTAAAAGCAATTCTTATATAAAAAAACCCCACACACATATTTTGAATATATTCAATGTTTCTTTTATTCTGTATACACTTTAGAGTAGATCTGTAGAGGAAATTCTGATCAAATGAAGTTACGCTTCATTGCACAGTGTCAATGAGCAGACAAAGTCTGAATCACAAGTTCGCAAGAGTACCTGTAGAGTGCTCAAACATGCATATGAACTGAGTGCAGAGTCCCATCAGAAGTTATCACAGATGGTGCTTGGTTGCATCAAAAGTTATCAAAGACTGTACTTAAAGTTAAGGCATTTTCTGAGTTCAGTAGAGCAGAAATTGACTCATCACTGTGTCACTTAAAGCACCTTTAAATGTCCATTCAATAGGATGTGTAGCCACCATGGTTGTCAGGGCACTGTTGGCAGCATTTTCGCATGCTGTAGACGAGCTTTCTCACAAGTGCCTGAGGTATACTGTCCCACTCCTCCAGAAGATAACGCCGTAGATCTGCGAAGTGTGAGTTTAATAGGACCCATCTTCTGGTACACATTTCTTTTCATATGGCTCCACAGGTGCTCAATCAGGTTGAGGTCAGGTGAGCATGCTGGCCATTCCATCACCTCAACACTCTCACTATCCAGGTAATCACGAACCACAGCTGAAACATGTGGCCTGGCATTGTCGTGCATCAGCATGAAGTTGTCTCCAATGGCACCCGCATATGGAATAACATGGGGTTCCAGGACATCCGTTATGTACCGTCTGCTTGTCATTGTTCCTTCCATAGCAGAGATGCCCGCCCACACCATGATGCTGCCCCCTCCGTATGCAACTGTGGGCTGAACACAACAAGCAGCGTATCTCTCCCCTCGCCGTCTCCACTTCTGTGGAGGGAAAAGCGACACTCATCAGTGAAGAGAACATTGCTCCATCCTGCATGTGTTGTACGGACATGTTCTCTTGTCCACTGCAACCGAGCAACCTTGTGACGTGGGGTAAGAAGCGGCTTTTTCACCATGCTCGGGGACCTTAAACCAGCAGCATGCAGTCTGTTACGAACAGTCTGGGTGGACATGAGTCTTTGGTGAGGATTGGCTCTCTCCTGTGCGGCTCCTACTCCTCAATGCTGCATTGACGATGAAACGGTCTTGTTGCCTGGTGGTCAGCTTTGGCCTTCCCGGACGTGGTTAATCTGCAACATCATTTGTGTTTCGGTATTTTCTCAACAACTCATTGATGGATTTGTGGTTCACACCCATTGCCCATGTGACAGCTCTGCAACTTTTACTGGCTTCAATGCGACCTATGGCTCTCGCCCTGTCCATTTTGGATAGTCTTGCATGGTGATGTTCACAGATTGACCAGTGATGGCGAATCCATAACTGACAGAAAAAACCCATGCCTTTATACCCATGATCGGCACAGTTTCTGGCCACATTACACAAGTATGGTGAGAAAAATCAATGGTCAGGAGGGTCCTAACAGGGACAGGAAAGACCACACATGATCCTTTCTGCGAAGTGCAGTTTTTGACTTTGTGTCACATTCAGCCCATGTGCAGTCAACCTTGGGCTCCAACTCTGCTCATCTTTACACATGATGTAATCAAAGCATTATGCTACACATACATGTGCGTATCTTTAAATTACCTAAAAAAGTATGGGTACACCATTAAATTATTTAAGCGGAGGGTTATTAATTTTGCCTAGTTTATATTGTCGTACACACCTTGACTTGGCGTTTACCTTTTTTAGTTAAGGACAGTGTTTTTCTTGGTTACAACCCTATCCCTTGGATGAAACGTGACACACTTACTACTCATTATTGTCCGATGGATTGACAATTTTCCTTGGGATAATTTTCAGTGTTTTTCACTTGGGTTTCAGGTGCAGGTTCAGTGCTGAAGGACTTGGTTTCTGTTTTTAAAATGCCATAATACCATAATACATTAGATAAGGATCATACTTTTTAGCTCAGCTGATAAATTAGCTGAGCTTTTAGGAGGGTAGGTCATGCGTCGTTAATCGTTCGTCCGTCGTCCGTCCACAATTAACATTTTCGACTTCTCAAAAACCGTCAGCCAGATTCACTTTAAACTTGGTGGGAATGTACCTTGGGTGGGTGTCTACCAAGTTTGTGCAATTGGTCACGCTTCCTTGATTTTTAGATTTTTTTTTTGATCTTTTAAATTTTTTTTTTTTTTTGGGGGGGGGGGGGTCCTTTTGGGGCAAATCTTGAATAATCTTGTTCTCTGAAACAGCTGGTTGCTTTGATATCACACAGGAACACTTCAAGGGACATTTCCGGGGACTCTTAAATCTGGATTTGTTGACCAGGTGGTGCTGCATTTTTTTCTTTCTTCTTTTTTTTTAAATGTTTTTTTGTGTGTTTCTGCTATTTGTTTACTTCTTCTCCAGAACCGTCAGTCAGTTTAAGCTGAAATTTGGTGGATATGCTCCTTGTGGAAGGGTCAAACAGTTATTCACTAGTTGGCACTGCTGTGGATTACTGATTTCAACATTTTTCTTTCAATTAGGGTACATATAGATTAATGCAGCTTTCCTATTGATTACTATGTAACTCAATGGGCATTATAATGCTAATTCACATTTTCGACTTCTGCTCCATAACTGTCAACCAGATTAACTTCAAACTTGGTGGCATTATATCTTGGGTGGGTTTCTAGTAGGTTTGTTCAAATGTTCACGATCCAGTGATTTTTTTTTTTTTGACAAATCTTAAAAATCTTTTTCTCCACAACCGCTCACCCATTTGCTTTCATATTACATAAGAACACTCCTAGAAACTCCTAGTCCTTAATTTGTTCATCAGGTGGTGCTGCATTTATATATATATATATATATATATATATATATATATATATATATATATATATATATATATATATATATATATATATATATATATATATATAATCAATTTTGGTGGGTTTTCGTTACTTGTGACTTCATTTTCAGACCCGTTACTCAGATTAAGTTGAAACTTTGTGAATATGTTCCTTGTGAAAGGGTCAAGCAAAGATTTCATTA
This sequence comes from Hermodice carunculata, assembly GCA_964020975.1. Taxonomy (NCBI): domain Eukaryota; kingdom Metazoa; phylum Annelida; class Polychaeta; order Eunicida; family Amphinomidae; genus Hermodice; species Hermodice carunculata. The sequence goes on along the minus strand of OZ026629.1, from coordinate 2,561,782 downwards.
GGTAGCACTGCTGTGGATTTCTGATTTTTAACGATTTTTTTTTTAATTCGAGTACTTATCGGTAAATGCACCTTTTCTATTGCTTTAATACTATGCAAGTCAATGGGCATTCTAATGATAATTCACATTTTGGACTTCTCTGAAGAAACCGTCATTCAGATTCACTTCAAACTTGGTGACAATTAATGTACCTGGTGACAATTAATGTACCTTTGGTGGGTCTCTACCAGGTTTGTTCAAATGGTCACGCTCCAGTGATTTTTGGATATTTTATGATTTTTTTTGTATTACCTATCTTGTGCAAATAGTCATGCTCAAGTGATGTTTGGACCTTGACCTCATTCCCAAGGTCACAGGACCACTGACACGAAATTTACTGTTCGCTCGATAACTTAAGATTTGTTGTGAGTTAGGACCTTGATTTTGCACATATTAATGTTTCTCTGTGGAGGTCATCCTTAGACAGTACATGAGTGACCTTGACCTCGTTTCTGGGGTCACAGTGCAACATACATGAATTTTACTCTTCACTGTAACTTGAGAAGCACTTGAACTGGGAATTTGATGTTGCACATGTTAGTGTTCTTCTATAAAGGCCAGACTTACTCAGTACATGGGTGACTAGTTTTCAGGAACTGTAAGTTTCAAAGACTTTAAACTAAAACAAAGGTTAACAGTTTGTACGTAGACACAGACCTACAGTGGCTGTATTTTTTCACTACACTTTTTAATTTTTTCAAGAACTTCCCTTGTTACTATTAAAAATACTCTGCCGTGTGAATTGCCATTTCTAGGAAAGCTACAACAAGTGCAATGTCAGGTTTCTTGTCGGATTGGTGTGGCTTTAAAGTATATTACTTTTAGTATTCCAGGCGCAGATTCCACGGAATGGCGAAAGTTAATCACGGAGGTACTGGCAGCTTAAAGTGACAAGGAACGAATGTGAAGAAATGCAACCAGGTAAGTTTTGCAATTACACCACCTCAAAGATAGCACGCCTTCTTGTGTGACGTCAGTATGTATTTTGAGGGGACTATTTATTACCATTATTTGCGCGTGATATTTAGGCATGTTATTTTAGGTCTCAGCCAGATCTATTGTATAGTATAGGTTATTGAATGTATTGCCTGCTAAGATGAACTATGAATTGATTTAATTTATTTGTGATCAAAGCATAGTCAGTCATATTTCAATTATAATCACTGTATACCACTTGCATGCCTTCTTTAAAGAATGTCGTTCTATCAGGTTTGTAGGTATTGCGACAGGTTGCTCAGTATTACCATTTAGTCTCGCATTTCCTATACTGGCTTAAAGACCACAAGACAACAGGTGTGCGGGCATAACTTTTGAAACTAACAATCTCAGAAGTCCTTTCACGGGGATATAACACTGCAAGCAGTTTCCTTTCTTTGGTTTTGGTCGAGGAGTCCCCATAAGATATTAGATTATCAATATATATTTCCTGAATGTCTGATACATTTAATGTCGTTGGCATACTGTTTTACCTGACCACATTAAGTGATATTACTTTTGTATTGCAAAAGCAGATTTCAGGGTATGACGAAAGTTAATCATGGCGGAACAGGCAGCTAAAAGTAATAAATG
>OZ026629.1:2389147-2554974 GCA_964020975.1 Hermodice carunculata | reverse complement strand
TTTGTTCTACTAGGCGCATCAAATAAATTGGAAATGTCTGTGCAAAATTTGTAATTGTGCTAATCAGGCACACTGGGAAATTTAAATGTTTGAAAATTCAAATTATGAAATATAGATTTAGCTATAATCGAAGAAAAGTGCTAAATGACAAAATTTGCCTGATTTTTAAGGCACGCAAATTTGCCACAAGGTAAATCTTATTTTTCGAGTTTTTTTTTTTAGCTTTTCTGTTTTTTTTTTTTGGTTTGTTTGTTTATTTGTTTGTTTTTGCTGAAAAGGATATGAAAGTGTCTTAATACTTGTCTAGATTGCTCGTGGTTATGCAACAATAAATATATGAATATTTTAATCACCTGAATCATTCCCATGAAACAGAATTGTAATATGTTTCAGTCCATGAATTCACCGTCAAAATAACCATCATTTCTGATATGGTAGAACAGGTCTAGCCAAAATTCAATGCATTTTTTTTTACGAAGTTGACCCCACAAGCTTTCAATCTGCTGATTTACTGTGCAAACACCTTCAAGGTAGCTGTTCATATTCTTTTCACCCTCTGTGCTCCTTCTCAGAAAGCGCTGAAAATTCAGATATTTATGTACATTCTCAGTTCTTCGATCACCTCTCACTGTCACTGGACAACCTTTCAGTTAGTTCACTCACAACTTCCACATGGGAGCCTATGACTTTAGGGTCGCTGTTTGCGGTGCACACGTTGAGCCATAATAGCCTCCTAGAAATCCCAGCTTTTCACCCATTTATACAAAATCCAAATGGTTTCAGCTCGTCGTGTGAATCTATGTGCCAATTTTAATTGAGCCCTTGGCAAAATATGATCGTAGCTGAAGCCGCCTTGATTGACGCACCTGCACACCCCACTCCCCAGGAATCTACAGCAGACAAAATCATCCGGACGTCTTCTTTGCGGACAGATAGCCCGTATTGCAAACACTTTGCATGCACCCATCTATAGCCATAAAGATTTCCCAACTCACTTATGTTCTTCCGTATGAACAGAACGACGTCACTTAGGCTAGGTCGCTATAGACCTGTTCTTTCCTTCTTGGTAAACTTTTCGAGTTTAAAATGCACTTCAAACCTTCAGATGGCGTTCGCTCATCATAGAAGGGGGGTGAGTGGGGGTGGGAGGTTCGGTACGCTGGTACAGACAATTATTTTTCTAGAGTACGCAGTAACGGAAAATAAAAATCTTTCAAAAATTTGGATAGTACGAAGTACGTAAAACAAAAGGGCTTCCGTACGCCAGTACGGTAAATGAAAAGCCCCAGTACGCCAGTACGGGAAACCCTTTCACCGACCCTCATTATAATCTGGTGTTTGGTGGCCATCACAGCAAGAATGCCTTTGTGTGTTTTTACAGTGGCAAGGTCAAAGTATATGTTTACGAGATCTTCTCGAGAAGAACCAGTAGTGCCAAGTGGTAGCCATTCCTCTTGCAAGATTTTGCCAGGTATATACGTATATACGCTGAAAGAACGAAAATTGATGTTACCGTACAGGTACACCTCCAGCGCAATGAGCCTCAATCCAAAGACAGGACGCACTGATTTATCCATTTTCTTAGAGGTGAAAGTAAATCTTAATGTAACTGGAGAAATAAAGAGATGATTAAAATTAAACTACGTACAAGGCAAATTCACCAAGCCGCCACAACGTGGCCCACGTCTTTCAAATTTGGTTCAGAGGTGCTGAATCAGCTGTGTCCCTGCATGCAGACAAACACTGTTGGCTGTGATATGCATTCTGGTCTGAAGGCTACAGACCAGAATGTTATATTTATTTCGTTCCCTCAGCTCCTTCAGCTCCCATTTGAATGATTTGTGTGGTTACGCGATAGGCCTATTATTGCAAGGGAACGAAATAATTATTTCGAGGGAACGAAATAAATATAACTTATGTTCCTTTGGGGGTGCCAAATTAACTCTTAGGGGACGTACACTGTGCGTAATTCTTTTTTGTTTTTGTTTGTTTTTTATTATACCTTGAGTACGAAATAATATATATATATATGTGTTGCTCACGGCATCAATATATATATATATATATATATATATATATATATATATATATATATATATATATATATATATATATATATATATATATATATATATATATATATATATTGATGCCCTGAGCAACACACAGTCACTGGCGCTGACTTGAATGACTTGCGTAAGCACTAGGTGTTACTGTGGCACGAAACAGGATTGCAAGGGAACGAAATAATATTGCGTGGGAACGCAATACTTTAGGTCTTGGACCAGTAACCCTTCAAGGTCGGGTCAACTGATCCACAACTTTTGATCGAGTACTGAATACTGTTGCTGTGTCTATTGGATGTTAATATCACAGGAGCAGAGCATCCCAAATTAAGTCCCATCATCATTTTGGATAGGAAAATACTTATCAACTGTGAGTTTTAGAAAGGCACTGCTACTCTAGAAATATTTTAAATCATGTGATAACTTTGTGTATTTTTGGAGACATATTTGGCGCGGAACGGTCAATCATTGAGGTAAGGTACACAAATGCACCTGTAAAAAAAATCTAATCACATGACCCCCCATTTTCTTGGTTTAAACTTATTGCTACTGGTATAAACTTGAAGCAGAATGCCAAGGAAGTTGCAGTTTTACGTTTCAAATAGGAGAAATAAGCCAGCAAATGTCGCTATTTTAACATGTAAATGCATTAGGCCTAGGTTGCTGGTCCAAGACGTTTATTGCGAGGGAACGAAAATATATTTCTCTCATGTCCCCTCAGGGACTCCGTAGGGGACCCATAAGGCATAACATAAGTTCGGCGGCAAATTTGTCGGTGAGCAACTTTTTTTTCTGTCTGTTTTTTCTCTCGACTTAGTAGTTTTACACAAATGGATATGTGTCACCGACAGAATTATGGCTTCACTTGGAAGACTTTCCCCGCACTGGGAAGGAATTCAGCTTTTCAATACGCAAGCGCACAAACTTGTTGCGGCAGTATTTGGAAGCTTTGAGGTACATTTTGTCTGTGACACCAGTGTCATTTCCCTCACCACCCCGCGAAAGTAATCTGGGATTTTGAACAATACTTTAAATAACTTCCAGTTTCGTTATTTTAGTGCTAAGATAAGTAAGTATTGAGTAGGTAACATTCATATCAACTTAAATCGTGATGAATATGTAGCATGTGTCGAGAAAGTTGGGAAATATTGGTACTGATACCCAGAATCTGGAACCACGGCGGCAGGTGAGCGGTAATGAGGGATATCATGGGCTTCATTTGGTTTTGAACATTGACAGCTCTTGTCAATTTTTACATCAACAGACAACACTAACCTTGTAATATTTTAATCAAATAGCCTGTAGCCTAGTCGTAAACGACGAAGACGACACTATATTGATTGATCTTGATGCCGTGAGCAACACACTGTCACTGGCGCTGACTTGAATGACTTGCGTAAGTACTAGGTGGTAAACATGCTGGCTCTTCTATGGATCATCTTCTATCATTTTTGGCTGTCCAATCATCCGAAAACCTGGCCCAAGATCATTGGAAAATGCAAGTTTCAACCTCCACCAAATGCCAAAAAAATTTATGTTACAAATAAATGTCACACATATTTGCAACCTTTACAAATCAAACGTCCACAAAAAAGATACAAACAAAGAAGAATATGACAAGGAAAAGGTTTTGAAGAGGACACCCTAAACTAAGCAAGCCTGGAACAGGACAGAACTTGAGCCAAACTTGGGACTGATCAAAATTTATGTGAGAAAAATGAGGCAGTGCGCTATGACCTAGCCATTTGAAGTTGTGTTTTCTAGGCAAATTGGCACCTGAAAAGGCCATATCAAGCATTATTTTTAGTGTTCAGCTTGTATTTGTAGGGGGTAAGGGCAGTTCAAAATCCAGCCAAATCTTCAGACAGCCAGCTCAGTAGCGTTTTGAAAAAAATAAAAAAAATGGACAGCATAGATTTTTCCCCCACCTTTATATCCTTGTGTTGTGCACAGGTACCAGTATAACTCATGTATGCTGTCCTGTTCAGACCAACTGGAGTGTGCAGATAAGTTACTTGTACCTGTGGTCTTGTGCCGTCAGAATGTAAAGAGGTCGGAGATTCAATTCTGACTATTTATTTGCTTTTGCATACTAAAGTATTTTGATTTAAACACTCCCACATTTGGCTTTGGGCAATTCCAGGCAAAAGTGAACATGAAGTCCAAAAATTTAAATTTTGGATAAACTTTTCCATTTCCTATTCAAATTACACCAAAAATACATGTAGAATCTAGATCTAATAAGGAAAACTTGAAGCATTAGTATTTTTTTTTGTCCTGGTAATTTAAATCTGGTATTTAAAAGATAAACTGAGAATACAAAATGAGACAATTTTTTCAGCAGTATTGAATAATCATGCAGGTAAGAGTTTCTTTCCGAATTTTAAACATTTCACTTTACCATCACTCTAATATCACAGTGATGACATAAATTTAGGGGGTTTTCTATTCATCTTGTCGACTTGAGTGAGGTCACTTTTGAACTGGCCTAGAAGTTATCCCTCCAAGCACATACATTGCTAAATACTCATTTTCTTCTCTTTCAATTTATTAAATTTGCACCAAATACTACTTTTTCCTTTATAAACTGCTTTTTTCTTGAGACTATTCGTAACATTTAGAAAAATGTCAAGGGTTCAAATTTGGGGAGTGGGGAGGGTCAGTTCTAGGCTAGCCTCTTACTGACCAGGGGTCACTTCTAGGCTAGCTTGGAAATGACAGGGATCACTTCTAGGTGAGGGTCACTTTTGGGCCCCTGCACCATCACACAGCACTTGACCATGTTGTTTACCACACCCAGCTGGCAACCTGCTGTCCAAGCGAGATCACACCAGCCCCAAGACTAGATATGACAGGTTACCGTGGTGATAGTGTGTACACAGTAATAGGCATAGAGTGTATTCAGCACTAATCACCCGAGTATTTGCAAACCTATATACTTCAATTAGGCCCAGCTAGGATGGAAATCCATCTGAGTAGCATGTTCCCGATTATGACAGATGACCACTGAAGGTATTTATTGTCAATAGACAATATATGTACTGGTACTAGGGTTGGGACAATATATCGAAATACAGAAATACTGCCATACTAACCCTGTACCAAACCATATCATGATATGATCCTTGTGTACATGTATCAAATTTTCATGATATGATAAAAAAATCAAGTTTATGATAACTCATGAATTTTTTATGAAGAAATTTAAGAAAACCATCCCTGTATGGAGCTGACCAGCCAATAAAACACATTGCACAGCTTACATCATCCATTCATTGCTGGTTCATGTAGACATAGCAGAATGGTTTATCAAAACAGCAGCACAGAGGCTGTGATACTGACTGTTGTATGTAAATTCTAAGAGTGTGATCACTTCATACACTCTCATGATATATTGTGATACGTATCATGATACATGGCTATGGATTGAAAAATATCATGATACAGAAATTAGTAATGATACCCAACCCTAACTGGTACTGACCTTAAACTTTAAATTTAAATGCAAGATGTTGCACTTTCAATTTTTTACACCGATAATGCCGAAACTGTCCATCTGAGCATGCACAATTCCTGATCAGGTCTGATATGAGATTCAATTTAGTTGTGATCATGCATTTACACATGCTGTTTCATTTTAAATAGTCCATACTTTTGATTAGGTATCTAGAATACAATAATTATACTTCATAATTCAAGCTACATGTATATAATTAGTCAATCTGAGGATGTATTAAATTCTAAGTACCTAGTATTCAAATCCACGTACATTGATTGATTGACAGATGTACACAAATCTAAGTACTCGTGCACGGGCATTGCATACTTTAGATGCTTCCTTTCCAGACCACATACTGGGAGTAGGGTGGTCTCGTTCTTTCTTGAGTACCTTAAAAACTATGTATACAATAAAAAGATTACAAACAGAAAGGATATTAAACTTGTTACAGTAGTCCCTCCTTTGAAAGACCACTCCTTAGGGAGACCACCTCCTTTGAGAGACCACAGTTGTCATGACTCTCTGTAGTACTTTTCATGTTATTTATACCTCCTGTGAGGGACCATCTGCTTTATGTGAGCACCATTTGGGTAGCACTAGGAGTGGTCTCTCAAAGAAGGGACTACTGTACTGACTGTTGTGAAACCTTAAGATAAGTCTGTAAAATATTACCCTCTTCACGTCAGACGTCAAAGTTGATCCTTACCTTCTGAACCCAGTTTTCTTGTTGATGTGCTCATGTAAATTAACATATGGTGACCACAGAGGTCACCAACATCTGATGCATGTATGTATGATGAATATGACACTCTGCAAAATGTCATGACTACTGAACTGACAAAAATAGCGGTGGGTCAGATCAAAGTACCAGCTGTATTCAGATCTTAACACAAGTATGTAATTTGAATGCTTAGTAAAATTTGGATCCTTCATTATTCATATCAGTGGTAAATGTTTTGTATGTAATATATGAATAATACACAAATTTTAGACAATTTTATGTGTCGTATGGCCTTGATAAAGATGATCAAAGAAATAGGCAGATTCTTAATTGAATTGTAAAGAGTGTAACAGGCTTATAGAAATGATGCAATACGCATTGACTAGTGGCCTCTCGAGAAATGCTGTTAATGTTCAGCCCCTTTGTCCTGTGTTCTGTGGCAGGTCACTGGGGAATACATGGAACTTGGTCTTGGGAGTAGCAGATGAATCCCTGGATGTTTGTTCCAATTTGTTACCACTGAGTTTGCATTGAACTTTTTATATACATGTAGGTAGGCAGGGTAGGTCACCATGGACCTGCTTTTCAAATCCTGCAGGGAAGCCTACACAGGTTTATTCTTCAGTATGTCCTCAGAATAGTTTAGCAATTTTGGGCCACATGTTGTATGATAGGAAATTTGGTTGCACTGGGTGGACAATGTCCACTTTCATAAACAACACTGAAGAAAGAACAAGAAATTATGAACTGCACATTTTTTGTCATTCAGGAGATTGTGGAATTACAATGATGTGGCCCAGAGAGCTATTTTTGCTCTATCTGACATTATAATATGGCTTCATCATCATCAATGATTTTATTATTACAGCCCTGTCTAACCAGACTTCACAGCTAAAGAGGAAGACTGAGCGATCACACAAAAAAGTAAGACCTGAAGGAATAAAGAGTGATCATAAACCATGTCAGGCTCTTCAGATGAGGAAGAAATTCCTGACTTGGTAGCAGCAGAAATCAACAGAGTGCCTGTCACTGTCATCACAGGGTTCCTGGGTATGTTTCTTTTTGTATACTTTACTGGATTATAGTGGTACCAATTGAAGGTAGTGGGAAACCCAAATTGGTGTTTTTTTATCTCATTTTTATCTCAGCTGAGTTTATCTTACAATCCTCCATCTGTTGTTTTCTGGCAGCCATCAATAATTCACATTTTTCAATTTATACAAAACTGTTAGCCAGGTTTGCTTCTAAATTGGTGAAGATCTACCTTCAGTGGATCTCAGACTCTTTACCAAGTTTGTTCAAATGGTTATGTGCCAGCGATTTTTGGATTTTTTAATGAATTTTGTGTTCATTTTTATCTCAGCTGACTTGTTAGTTGTGTTGAGGTTACATGGTGGGTTTTTGTCTGCTGTCTGTCCATCCATCAACCACAATCAATATTTTCAATTTCTTCTCCAAAACTGTCAGCCAGATTTAGTTCAAATTTGGTAGGGATGTAATATCATGTATCTGTGGTGGGTCTCTACCAAGTTTGTGCAAATGGTTATGCTCCATTAATTTTAGGACTTCATGTTTTTTTAAAAATTTTTTGACAAAACCTTTAAAAAAATCTTTTCCACAGCTGTTTGGCCAAGTGCTTTGAAATAGAATAGGGACACTTTAATTGAATTGTTCACTTTGGGTGCTTAGTGGTTAATATGTCTAATTGACTACTATGTAATTCAATGGGGATTGCATTAGTAATTCACATTTTCATGTTTTTCTCCAAAACTATCAGCCGGCTTCACTTCAACTTGGTTGGGGTGTACCTTGTGTGGGTGTGTACTCTGGGCTAGTGCTAGGAATATTACCCCTTAGCCAATTTGGCTAAAACTACAAATTTCTTTTAGCCAAATGGAATCTTATTTAGCCAAATTTTAGTTCAATAAATCTGATACATTTAAAGTCAAAACGCACGCCCCCAGCCCCTATTTAACTTAGTTTCATGATACTTGACACAAATATATATCGTGGCCTATAGGGGTGTCATGAAACAAAAGTACATCTCAAGGTCAAGTATCTGGGTCTTTGCTACTCGTGTCCTGGCTATAATTTGCTTGTCCTTCAATTTAGAATAATGAAACTTTACACACAGGTGCATCTGAACATAGGGGTGTGTCGTGTACCAAAACTAAGTCACTAGGTCAAGCATCTGGGTCACAATGACATATTCTTGTGACTGTATAACTTCTGAGAATACTGTAATCTTCTCTGCAGTTCCAAACTTTATTACTCTTTCTTATCGCTTTACACGATCAGTCAGTAAATGCCTGATACACATACATTGGTATTTATTTATATTTTTTACCAAGTAATCATTATTTAATATGATCTTATGCTCCTCTATCAGTCTCTTGTCCAGCTTTCAATGTGTTCTCAGTTTGGTTTTTCTGCTTGGTCAGTCAGGCAAGGAATGAGCCTGACTGACTTTGTAATCCTGATGTCTGCTCATGTCCTGTGTACTTGTCTTTTCTGTGACAAGAGGCTTGATGTAGGGCAATGCCCTTTTTCCATAAATTTGTGAATTGGATGACGATATATCTACTCTGTATGTTGATGAAAAATGTTTACACCAAGGCAGGCTCGCCGCTAATGAGGCTGCCAGCCAATGAAAGGCTTGCAGTGCCAGGCAAGTAAATGCAGAAAATCAATATAAATTCACATGTGGGTCAGAGTGCAGGGTGGTCTAGAATATATTAGATACTTCTGCCCAAAATATGGAGAAGTAATAGCCACCCAGACCAACTGTGTATGTAGTCTTGACTGTCTCAGATAATTCTACCAAAAATATGGAGAAGTAACACCCTACCCCCCCCCCCCCCACCATCCCAGAAAAAAAAGAGAGACCACATCGTGTGCTGAGTACTTTCAGCATTATTTGCACTTGCTGTCAGGGACCAGCTGTGGCCACATATGACAAGTTGGTGACAGCCAGGACTGGTCTCTGAAGGGAGGTTTCACTGTACATTGTACGTGTAACACATTTGGCTGGCAGTGAGCATGAGCAACACCTATATTTAACTGCCCAAAAGTTCATGTTTGAGAATGGTCATCAAACTGTCCGATGACATACAGGACCAACTGATAACTTCGGCAAGGCTAATGTGAGATAAATGTGTTTACTACACATGTGTATTTTTGTTTCGTTGCAGGTGCCGGGAAGACAACCCTTTTAAATTATATACTAAACGAGCAACATGGCAAACGCATTGCAGTTATATTAAATGAATTTGGAGCAGGTAGGATTTCTTATTTTTGTAGGGGGGGGGGGGGGGGCAGCAATATTGTGTAATAATATGTCTTGTCTACTGTGAAGTGGTGAATGGTTGTAATTTATTCAGGGAATTGAAATAAGTCTGTCCAGATGCATTGAAATGACCTGTTTGCGTAGTAGTGTACATGTAATTGTTGTGGACTGCTTAATTAGCTGCTCATAGTGTTTGTGCTGTTAAAACTTTGTGAAAAGATAGATCCCTTCAGTATTTATATGAAACTTGAAATGCAGGCCAACTTTTTGGAAGACGTCTGTCTATGTTAATGGTTTGAAAACAAAATTTAGGGGATTTTTTTTTCAAATTTCATGTTGTCAAACAAAGACTGGCTCATTATGAATTTTGAAAAGGACACAGCTCCAGGTGCTACATTACATTATTGCAGAAAAACAGAGTCAATTGCAGAAATTTATACAAAATTGTATTTATCAAGGATGAAATGTATTATTTTTAATGCAGGTAGCACGGCAGAAAAGTCCATGTCTGTCGGGCAATCAGGAGAGCTGTATGAAGAATGGCTGGAACTGAGGAATGGTTGCCTGTGTTGCTCTGTCAAGTAGGTGCAGCCATCTTTGGACCATTATATGAACTAATCCATTAGTACTTGTGTGGGCCTGCTATGGCAAATTGAAAAATTTTGTGTTGGTTTCACTACATGGAATGAAGAGACAACATATTTCAGGGCTTGTCCATTGAAGATTACCCCCCCCCCCCATCCTGCGGGGTTGGAATGCCAAGTGTATTAGGTGATACCAGGACCATAAAAAAATCTTGAAAATATCCACGACTATGAATCATTATAGCTCTCTGTACCCCCCCACCACTGCTGCCTATGGAAATGGAATATTGCACCTTTCACCCCCCTTACCACCCCAACCCCCAATCCATGCAACACAAGCAAGAGTACACATGCTCCTGGGCATGGTTTTCTGTAGACTGGCAAGTCCTCGTTTGCATGTTGCTGTTTCCCACTAGTTAGAAAAAATATATACATATATTATAGAATTATTGATTGGACCACGAAAAACTGACACGCCGCGCAAGTTTGGATTATATCAGCGGCTTCAATCCGCAGCTGACAGATTGCACTACTTACTTGGTCGTGAACCTCAGCTGTAAAGGGGTCATGATTTGGCCTGATTGACGGAACAGTCACATGATGCGAGTTGTAATGGTGACTGGCTGGTCATCGATGGGACAATGTTTTCAATGACAGAATCGATTCTTGACTATCACTTCGCAAACTCGCGCGGTGTGTCAGTATTTCGCGATGCAATCAATAATTCTACAATAAATGTATATATTTTTTCTAACTAGTGGGAAACAGTGTGCACAAAGTGTCCAGAGGAACTAACACTACTTTGTGCCAGAGGACTAAGACTACTTTGTGCTTTACATTAGGCTTGCTGGTATTTTGAATGAAAGGTATCTTCATGAGGAATTTGAATCTTTTAACCATTATATGTTTAATGGTAATGAGAAAATGACTATAGCCGTGATTAGCACTTCAAGGGTTACTATGAAGTAAAGAAGACCCCCAGTTTGATAACAATAATCTTGAAGTCTGATTTACTCACCATTGGATTAAAAAGTTGTAAACCATGCATTGGTTTTATCATCTGATTCTTACTTAATTGATCATAAATACAACAAATTGTGAATTTCAAAATTGAAACACGATGCATTGCCCTATAACTTTATTAACTTCATAGCAGATAAGGTGAGGGCACACTATCTGGTGGTCGTGGGTATATTCGATTACTTACAATGTTGTGTTGTGTTTTCAGGGATAATGGTGTCAAAGCTATTGAGAACTTGATGGCAAAAAGAGGAAGGTTTGACTATATTTTGCTGGAGACCACAGGTTTAGCTGATCCAGGTGAGTGGCTTGTTTAAGTTCCTGCTGTACGGAGCATTCAATCTGCTGTGCTATGGGCAAGTAGCTTGCTGGGCTGCTGGTGCAACACTTTGCTTTCCAATCTCGGTCTACTCTGTAATTACTTTTCAATTCAATTTATTTTTTTTGGCAGTTTGTTCTTGTTAAATTCTACCCTATATAAAGTACTTGTCAAACCATTTCTTATTTATTGCACAATAATGTGCCAAGATGATGAAGGATGAATAATATTCACAAATCATAAGTCTCCCTCTGGCCACTGTAATGTTGCATCACGTCCTTCCATCTTTCTGACAAAAGCTTGTCTGGGCCATATTTCCTGTGCTGTAACATCTACGCCTACAGCTACCAAATTTGGTGTGTGGACAAAGTTCAAAGGAAAGAGGTGTGTTGTGCACCAAAATTGGGTCACTGTGACCTTGACCTCTGACCCCCTTTAAAGTTTGGGCATGTCTGGGCCATATTTCCTATACCAAAACACTTACAGCTCTCAAATTTGGTGTGTGAATACTTCATAGAATTGGGAGGTGTCATGCACCAAGATAAGGTCACTAGGACTTTGACCTTCACTTTTGACCCCCTGTAAAGTGTGAGCTTGTCTGGGTCATGTCCTATAGTGTAACACCTATACTTTAACATCTGTACAATGACAGTGGCGGGAGAATTACAAAAATAAATGTAGGCAATGCAGGAGTGTTATCAGGATATATTATCAGTGATGCCATGCTCTGCCGTGGTACAATAGATTTGGCCACAACAGCTTCCTGCAAGGTGGCCAAATCTGGTGTACCACGGCAAAGCATGGCATGGCAATTTTATCGCATATTCAAGGCAAGTAGGCTTTTATTGGCTTTTAGGGTGTTCTTGGGCATTAATGTGGCTCTTTTGGAAAATAAATTCCCTACAATAGCAAAAGCTCGCTTGTTCACCTTTGCCATTGTTTTCATCTGCTACAAGATGAAAACGAGACTACTGTAGTACACAACTTTCATATACCACGGTGTGATGTGTCGCGATACACACCGTGGTATACCAGATATGGAACATGCCTTTTAACCAACCAGTGTGATCTATTTGCTCTGATTATAAGATAAGCAAAGTTATGTACAGAATAGGTCAGAATGTTCAACTTCAAGCCCTGCTGTATGGTCTGATAGAGAATATATGCATATACAAGTTGTAGCAGTTCAGAAGTTTGACATAATAAGCTTTACAATCCTAGCAAGGTCCCATAATTGTTTGGTATATTTTACACTGAACAGTTGGTTAATTTTCAGTGCATTTGGGTGTGTCTTATGGTATTGTTTGACATATTTCTGCCTTGCACTATGAAATGTTGGGCACACTAATACATAATGAAATTCATCTCCTATGTCTTGGGAATCACACAGTGTGCAGGGTCTGAGTATAAAGTCATGGTGAGAACGTCCCCTGTAATTGGCAGTTTGTGATTCCCACATCAAAATTTATGTAGATTGATTCTTTCATGCACATCCAGATGCACAAGATAGTACTCTAAGCCAGGGTTTTGTTTAAAAATTCTATAATAAGGACACGGTGTGTCTTTGAGTCTAAATCATTTTCCCAGTTTTGCATGTTCATGTCACTGAGCTTTACACCAGGAGCCCAGAAAATTTCTTAATGGAAAGTTAAATAAAAAAAATAAATTCAATTGATGGAAATAATGAACGGAAAACTTATGTCACAGACAGATGTCTGTCCTTGCATTTATGAAGTTGACAAAATGATTGATATTTACATTCAAGATTATTTTTTCTCAATGATGGAGGCAAATAACATATCTAGATTTAAACAAAATGTGCCAAAAAATATTTGTCAATGTATAGTGCCAATAACGGGTAAATTAATAGGGCCAAAAGTGGTTAAAATTTGAATACATGTACATGGTATGAAAAAATGAATATGTGGAAAAGGAAAACATGAATTAGTTATGTAACCTTACCTCTGGACCACCACTGCCAAGACTTCTGTGTCAGGGCATACTGCCCAAAACAATCAAGTTGAGTTCACTCACTTGATTAGTCCCAGAAACCTGACAGTCCCGTAGCATCATCTCTCGGTCTGGGTTGATACAGTTGGTGACTCCTGGTGTGCATGCTTCCACCTTCCTTTCTCTTAGGGTGCCATTACTGGTTTTCTCAATTGAGTTGATGCTCAGTGAACTTTCATTCATCTTCACTGTTTTAGTGCTTCATGCACTTTCCTTTCTGTGGAAAATGTCTTCTTAGTGGCCCTGGACTGTTTGGAGACCAAGATAGCTGATATCTGTGGATACCTCTGAAATAGTTGGGAGTAGAGCTAGTTGTTTGGCATGAAACTTAAGTTTTCAAGATGGCGTCTCAATGTTCAGAAAGCAGGAAGAGGGTGATCAGTAGGCAATCGCTGTAATTGGCAGCGTGTCGTTAGTGTTGATCTTGTTTGCTCTCGTGAGCACAAGAGAATTTCAAAGTAAATTGAATCGGATAACCTTAAAATTGAGTCAGGGTCATCCAGTTTATAAGATTTCATGTACAAGACATTTATTAAAGATAAAAATTGCCTTTGATGACTTCAAATTAAGTTAAGGTCACTGTCCTTCAAACTTGACGAAGACCCTTATAAGGGTGACTATCTGTAATTGCTTCATGATCGTAGCAATTCTGGTTCTCCTGATATTGCATGCAAGAAATTCATAGAGAAATTACCTACATGTAGGTGACTTTACAATTGGGTCTAGGGCATTGTCCTTCGAACTTGTTGTTAATTTTAAAAAGGTGATCAACTGAAAAAGTTTCATGATCCCAGCTTATGTGGTTCTGCAGAAATGGCACGCAAGAAGAAGGGACACAAGGACAGACGGAAGCTCCTGATATCTTGAACAAGTCCAAAGTAAATTGATGAGGGTGACCTTAAAATTGAGTCAAGGTCATCCAGTTCTTTAGATCTTTTGTACAAGACATTTATTAACACTTCCATGTCTAGGGTTTTTTAATAGGTTTGCAGCCTTTGTCTGGTGATTTTTATTATTTTTATATAAGATACTAAATATTGAATCTATATTACTTTTTATTTATAATATAAAAACTTGGAAGTATCATGTGCCGAAATGACTCTTCAATATCAAACAATGAATATTGATACCTTTGTTTTGTACTTATATGAAATAATAAATTTTACCATGACAATGGATTAACAAGCAAACTGATTTTTTATGAAAATTCCCTAAAATTATGTAATAATTATACAATTTTTCAACTAAAGCACAGTAAACTGTATAAGATATATCAGATGTTGCATTCTTGGAACATATTATTGCCTGTTTGTAGCTTATCATTGTCTCCAATAACTTTTGTGACCTGCAAACCCTTATAAAAACAAAATTTGCTTGTTGCCATGGTAGCAATCAAGGGGTTGGCGTATAACGCAGATCGACATCAAAAAGGATATTTTTGTGGTCTGTGTGTTACGCAGCCCCCAAGGGGAAAGTATTAAAGAGAAAAATTGCCTCTGGTGACCTTCAAATTAGGTCAAGGTCACTACAGTCCTTCAAACTTGATGAAGACCCTTACAAGGGTGATTGTCTGTAAATGTTCCATGATCCTAGCAATTCTGGTTCTCCTGATATTGCATGCAAGAAATTCATCAAGAATTGACCTACATGCACGTGACCTTACAATTGGATCAGGGTCATTGTCCTTCGAACTTGACATAAAAAAAAGGGTGATCAGCTCAAAAAGTTTCATTATCCCAGCTTATCTGGTTCTTCTGAAATGGCACACAAGATGACACAGACTTGTGAAACATCTCTGCCTTATCACCGAAGAACTCTGCACTTGATTTTTCCATAGAGTCCGGAGATCCTAGGAATCCCATATACTCTGTAGGTCTTGCGGAATATCTCTGTCATTTCTCCAAACCGCTCCGCAGATGATTTTTTCAAAAAGTCCGGAGACCCAAGGAATTCCACATGGTTTTCCAGTTTTCCTAGGAACTCCGAAGATTTCCTTGGAGAGAACAGAGATATCTATGTGCTATGGGGGCAAGCTGTTGCTGCCAAATGCCAAGCTTTGAAATCTGACTGTGTTGAGTCTTCACCTGGGACTCCACATGAGAAGTAAAGACGGAACCCACGAGGCTGACTGACAGCTTCAGGTGGCTGCTGTATCTGAACCTGAACCCAGCAGGGGAGTAAGACTAAGAGATGATGCAGTTGTAAGCAGGGCAGCAAGAGGTCTCCTGCAGGAGATCACAAGCACTCAGTTCACCCCAAGAAGACCAGCGCTTCACTGGCCACTGACCTGAGGGTTGCCTTTGCCTTGGAGTCAGGCAAATCCAGTAATCCCAAAATACCGCTGAATTGTGCTCAGGAAGACAGAATGGTTGATGGTATCAAAGGCAGCACATAGATCTAGGAGCACAAGTAATGCATACTGTTTCCTATCAAGAGATAACAAAATGTCATTGTGAACTTTGACAGGTGCAATGTCTGTACTATGATAAGCTTTGTACGCTGATTGAACTTGCTCATGGCCTTCATTTTATGTAGCGTGCTAGCTATTGCCAGGCAACAACTTTTTCTACTAGCTTTGAAACATAAGGAAAATTGGATACCGGTCTAAAATTTTTGAGCATGTTCAAGTCCAGCGATAGTTTCTTTAAGGATAAGCTCGGGGTTAGGAACATCTTCTACAAAATCTCGAATAAACAAATTATAGATCATATTAATCCCCAGAAAGTATACATTTCTGAAAAGTAAACTTGCCGCTAAATCAAGTGACACTATTTTCAATTAGGTACTTTGTTATGCGTTTATGCAGCAATTATGTAAAGATAGCATTCCTTTTTTTCAATAATGTTGATTGAACTATTTCAGGTATGGTACTACATAAAAAAAAAATTCTTTGAAAAAATAATCTTCTAACACCTATCCTCAATAGCGTGTGTTGTTTTCCGGTGTAATGATTGCATTTTTCAGGTCAACTCGGAGCTTTCCTTCTGCCAAAGAAGCATTGATAACAGCTTGGATAGGCAGTGCATGTAGGTCTTCCATTCTCTTGGTTAGAAGCCAAGTAGGTAATGGGTCCAGAGAGCAAATTTTGTTGCTGAAGATTTAATGATGTCTTTCAGTTCTGTTGTATGTATGGGCTCCAAAGCTGCAATGTACCTGCCAGTAAATGGAGCCGGAGAGCCATCTTTTTCACACTGTTGGTTGGGAGATGTCAATAGTTCACATCTGATATTTGTTATTTTATTGCTGAAAAAGTGTACGAAGCTTTGCACCAGTTCCTTCCTATCAGAGTGATGTGATAGTACATTGGTGACTTTGCTGTGTAACAGGGAGTTCACAACTCGAAAAAGACCTTTCTGATGGTTACCACTACTTTTGATCTTCTCAGAGCAGTATTCTGTGTTCGCATGACGTATAAGTGACTGAACATGTTGGTGTTCGTTCTTATAGACAGTAAGATGTTCCTCCTTAGGTGATGCTGTGTCATCTGTGCTCGGCTCTCTGTCTTTCTCACCTGGCATCCTTAATTTTGTTGTTAAACCATGGTGCATTATGTACCACCCAGAGAGGGTTTTGCTTATTCTCAGGGGCATGCTTGTCCACCAGTTCAGCTAAGGTAGTAGAGTGTAAAGTACACAGTTCATTTATGCCAAGACCAGCATTTTTGGACAAATCAGTTCTGAATATCTTGTTTAACTCATTCCGTACCAGTCCTTGATTTTTCTGTATATTTACCTAGATTTAAGATGACAATTGCATATTTCAATTCTTCATGAAAAGAGCTTTAGTTCAAGTACCAACATGCCTACAGTCTTAAGTCAGTGGCTCTGGCACTGCCTGGCAAGTCATGCTGCAGCTGCCTTTGCAAAGTGATCTGAAATGAGCCTGTCAGCTACATTAATATTGTTAATTTGGAGTTGCACAGATCTTGTAATAATGATAACTAGAGTATGTCTGTGCTGATGGTAAACCTCTTGATGTGCTGCTTAAATGACAATGAAATGATCAAAGAGTTGAACTTTGATGCAAAGAAATCTTGCATATCTCCGACATGAATATTAAAGTCATTGAAGACTAGTATCTTCCCTGAAGACACAGAAATTATCTGACACCTGTCATTCCTGGAGGACACACAGACACATCAGTGTCAGCCAGGGACAGATACCCCTTTCTCACAAAATTAGTGTCTCTTAGAGAAATTTGGGTTTACAAATACCAAAGTCATATTCATTTAGTGCTTCCTAAATTAGAATAAAGAGCAAACAAGAATAAATTTCCGTCTGCCTGTACTAAATATTTTTTATTTCCAAAATATTCGTAATATCCCGCTTCCCTGTGCAGGCAGTGGCCTGTATCTGACCACACTATGGTTACTAAGACAACCAGTTGTGCAATAGGATGTACAGTGAAAACTCGTTATAATGACACCATCTGTTCCCTTAGAAATGTGTCACATAACTGAATATGTCGGATAAATGAATCAAACAACAAAGAAAATGAACTTTTGCCATTCAAAACTTGTGTCATTATAATGAATATGTCGGATATCTGAGTGTCGTTATAATGAGGTTTCACTGTATTTGTATCTAAAGCAGTCCTGCTCTCACACCTATTGAGCAAAAGAGGGAGCCACCTGCATCAGGGCAGATCCGTGTATTTAGCATGGTCAAAAGTACTTTCTCAAGAAAATGAACAACACAAACAGACAATAATATCAAGAAAATGTATTAACATACATTTGAAACTTAAAGGATGCCTAAACTGATTAGAAATGGGCTCTCTTTTGGTTGAAAAGGTGTTATTTATGGATGTTTATAAAATACAAATTTGCCCTGATCATGGTGGAAGCATCAGTCTGTTGCCCCGGCAACACAGAAAGTGAGCAGGATCGCAGTTAAATATGAATGCCTCCTATTGTGGCAGGAAATTAATCTGCATGCCTCATATTGATCTAGCATTTAAGAGTGTAACATTCAAGTCTTTTGCTGGGTTTTTGCACAGCTGGGACAAGTGGAATCAAAACTTAAGTTTTTCAGTCTTGCAGCTGTAGAATCCTGGTGAGTCATATTGTCAAGTTGTACATTTTCACTGCACACTGTTTGTAAACAAGGTTTGGTAACCTGTACTGGTATAGGCTGTTCTTTCCTTTGGCCTGCATGCTTCCGTCTGTATTCAAACAAGTTCAAAGCCTTCAAAGCTGTTGCCACATTTGTTTGTATTCTAAGGTCACTAGACCACAAGTTTGTGAGTTCAGTCCTTGGGTATTGAAAAGGCTGGTTAACAATGCACATTGTGACTACTATATTCATCTGAATAAGCGCACACTCCCTAATAAGCGCACACCCCTTTTTTTTTCAAAGAACTTTATCACGCCAAATCAAATGTTGCACAGCCTGCTAGAGTCACAACCACAAACTTTGTGCCCAACCTGCACCAAAGAAAGCTGTTGCCTTAGAGCATGTCATCATGATTGGTCATGCTTATGTCAAAATCTCAGCAAAAATGGTTTCTAGTAGCAAGAAATTTTAAGCAAAAACATTGAGGCAGATGACAATTTACTTGGGGATAATCTGAGCGGGAAGGGGTTCAAACCTGCTGGCCAGGCATATATCGAAAGTAGGTGTGTTTTCTATTCATATCAGCAACGACGTTCACGTTTTTATGTTATTTCATTGAACTGTAGAAATTGTGGGTTTCCAATTCTTTTACAATGCCTCCAGAGGTGGCAAGGTGAGTGTAGGCAGCAGGGTGAGTGTAGGCAGCAGGGTGAGTGCAGGCAGCAGGGTGAGTGTAGCCGGCAGGGTGAGTGTAGGCGGCAGCACCTGTCAAAGTGTCACCTGTGTGTCTCTGGTGTCTGTGTGTGGCTGTGTTGCTGCTGGCTGCAACAACACCAAAAGTTTAATGGTAAGCCTTTTGCAATGTCTGCAGCAGACAGACAATCCACAACTTCACCACGCTTGCACTTCTGGCTTGCCAAGTTAGCTCATTTTAATGCATCAAAATCATCATTATTAAAAATAGTGGTTTTGAGAAATTTTACAGAATATGATTTCTGAACAGACTTGACTGATTATAATTTCTGAGACATCTCAGCCTCATCCTTATTGAAAGTTAGCCCCCCCCCCTCCAAATCTATACAACCATTAAACATTAATTGGAAAGTGCCTTTGGGTTTTCTTTTGGTTTTGTTAGCTCTGCTGACTTGTCAGTCAGCAGAGCTATTGGAATCTGTTTGCATGCGTTGTCCGTCTACAGTCAGAAACCATCATTCATTGTTGGATCTCCTATTTCATCTCCTGGGTGTAGAGGTGACTATAGTCAATTACCTTATACACTCACTTCACGATCATTGTTAGTACATAAGTGTAACATACTAGAGATGTTGGTCCATAAAACTACAAAGCAAAGGTTATAAAAAAAAAACAACTACACAAAACTCTTTTGAAATGTTTCCAGAGATATGACCAAATACTTAAAAAATACAACACTAACTCAAGAATATTAGTCAAACAGTGTCAAGATGGAGCTTGAAATGACAAGTGTAGTCCTCAAAGTGTTAAGAGTGGTAAGAGGGAAAGTACCCGGGGTAAAGTATAATTAACCCACCTAGAGAATTTTCTCTAGTCCATCTTAAGTCGGAAAACCGTGATCACACTCACTTTTTGCAGGATTTCTTTCCTTTCAACCATCATCCAGTATAGTGGAAGAGGTGGCTTCCAGCTAATACCTCAGTACACTTTACCTCTTAACACCTCTAGTCAACTTTATGGTGCTGAAAATTGTATTACTATTTACCTGTTTATACCAGTGTCAGTATTGTGAAATAGTGTATGAAGCTTTTAAGTTTCAAAGGAGACATCCGTTGTTAGGCTTTTTAAATTTTCGACTTCTTCTCAAAAAATCGCTGCATGGAATGTTTTGATTTTGCACATGGAGGTTCCACAGGTGGACCTGTACCAAGTTTGCAAAGGAGATGATGATGCAATAGTTTTTCTATTTTTTTACGATTTTTTAAAATTTATTTTTTGAAAAAATTGAAACTTCTTCATCTCAAGAACCACTTGGCCAATTGCTTTTATATTACATATAGGGTCACCTGGGGTTACTTAGTTCATATTTTGGCCACCAGGTGGCACTGCAATTTTTTCTTAAATTTTTTTAATGAATTTTTGTATGTTAAGGCTATTTGTGACTTCTCCATAACAGCTGAACAGAATTGCTCAAAATTTTATCAGGGTATAATTTGACTAGATAGTAAAGGTTTGCGAAAATGAAATGGATATGTTAATTTTTGTTTTGAGAACTCAAACTTTGGGACCACCTGTAAGTGCTACATGTACCACTGCACGGTGTACATGTATGTGGCTATTGTATTTACATTTTTAACTTCTCAAAAACCGCTGCTTGAAATGTTTTGACTTTTTGCAAGGATGTTCCCTATATGGACCTCTATCAAGTTTGCGAAGGAGATGATGATGCAATAATTTTTCTGTTTTTATGAATATTTTAATTGATTTTTTCCCTGTGCACTCAAATAATGAAGAAAAATCCCTAAGTTAATCTTTTTTGGCATGAAGAGATTCACAATTAAGACTCATGACAGTAAACTGACTTTGTTTGTTCTTAGATAAGTTATCAGCTCATCAATGTTAGAATATGGGGAATGCTTAAGAGGAGTTGGGTCTGTTGAGCTTGCATCATTGTCAGCCAGGTGCTTCCCTAGAACTGTTAGGAGGCAGTTTGCGTTTACACCTTTAAGATAATCAAGTATGTTCTCGTCTACTTTTTAACTTATGGAGGTTGCACCTATGGCTGAAACACATTTCGACTTCTGGCACAGTATAAAAATAATGTACGATGAGTTACCTGCATGTACACCTAGGCCTACCAGTTTACACCTTTGTAAAAACCCTCTAGGCCTAGGAATGCAAATTATCATTTTTCATATCCATAAACACACAAATTCAAGCAAACCTGTTCCCATGTGATATGTATTTGTACATTGATTAATACTTTGTATAATAGAGTGTATCAAGTGTATTGCAAAATGGATAAAAAATAGAAATGTAGTAAGCATTGTAAGATTTTGTCTGCCGTGATGATGGTTTAAAACAGGTGACATGGATGTTATGTTTAAAACAAAGGTGACCTTGGTATTATTACAAAGGTAACAGGACAATGTACTTCACTTTGTACTTACAAAGTCAGCTGAGCAAAAGACTGTCATAGTCCTCTTGGTTTTATATCAAATTGTTACTCTGTGGGAATATTGTAAAAAAAGATACTTTGCTGGAACAAAACATGTATAGTGGAATTTCCCTATTAAGACCACCTAAGGGACTAAAAATGAGCTTGATAGGGGAGTGGTCTTAATAGGGATATAATTTTAAGGGTAAAGAAAAATGGGTCTGTAAATTGGTGGTCTCAATACAAAAAATGGTCTCTTGATGGAGGTGGTCTTAATTAGAGATTCTACAGTAATTGTTTGCCAAAGTACCAAAAGGCTTGGAATTTTACACAGACAACTTTGAGCAATTTCTGCCATCCTGGCATGATTTTTTTTTAATACAATAATATAAGAAGTATTTTATGCCACAAGTATTAAAATATCCTGATGCCTCAGAGTTACAAGATAGCATATGATGATAGTATGAATAAGTTTTGAAGACAAGGAAACAGGAAGTCTATTAGATAAAGGTATAGAGAGCTTTGTTTTTATATTTTCAAGTACCAGGCAAAGCCTATATAATACACTCCTCTCAAGAAAGGCAATTTTTAAACTGACCTCTGGTCAATTGCAAAATTTGTATAATGTGTGATAAGGACAGAATCTGATTGCTGGGTATTGATAGGTGTGCAGTAAATGAATGTATATTGCTGAATGCAGGTTTGGAAGAAAACACTTTGTTGCAGGAAAATACACTGAATAAAAACTGTTCCCAGTCTTGGTCTTATGTGTGTGGGCCTCTGGCAAAATTGCTGAAGTGAAGAGATAGGTAGACTTACACAAGACCTCTGGCCAGCATGAGATAAATTTTGCCATCCAGATAGATTGTTAGATTTCTGTGACTAGTATTGCAGTAATAAAGCCGTGGCGGGGGGCACTGGCTGATTGGAGGGGTTTGACCTGGCCAGTAGGTCTGTGATGCACATCCGTGAGAGCGTCATATGATCTATTGACTGGAGTAGGTAGGCCACCATCAAAGCCACATGTACCACACTCAGGTGTCACTGACAGCCGTTTCATATGTTTTCTGGAATCAGGTGCAAATTTGTCTAGCAATAAGTGATCGTAATCTTGATAAATGGAGCAGCGAGTGAAACAGACTGATGGAGCAGGAAACCACAAGTCTTTATTTCCATTCATTTCTTTCAGTTGATATGCAAGCCATTGGACTGTGTTTTTGATTAATTCCATTGCCACACAGTCTGTATGGACTTTGAAAAAATGAAAGTGGTTGTGCACTTTTGATTTCTCTAGGGTACAGTGTAAAATGATGTCATCAACATTATTTCTATCAAAGTTATGGTGATTTTAACTTGAAGTTTAAAATATTTTGTTTTTGTGATTAAATATCAGAGGCCTTCATATTGGGGAAAATGCAGGTGGGCTTGTTGATGTAGTTTGCCTGTGAAGCAGACCTTTTTCCATTATCTGTGAAGCATTTGGCCACTTGACTGGCAGTACATGTAATTTACAATGACACCATAGGAATTGAATCTTAATTAATGAATTTTTATGTCTTTTAAAATTGATGTGATTTGATTGATTCCTGCACACTCTGGTTGTGTGTAAAATTATAAAATTGGTGCATGTTTCACAAAGATCAAACACACATTTTAAATAGCAAAATTTATCAGAACTCTCAAAAAATTTTTGGGCATCAATAAGAAATTAGAGGGAATAGAGAGACCAAGCTGCCAGTACAGTGGCCCCCTTTAATAGGGCCACCCCAAAGATAACCAAAAAGTGGCCACATTAGAGGGGTGGCCTCTCTTGAGAGGGACAATACAATGGAAATACCACTTTTGTGGCATCGAGAAGTGACTTTTATAGGGGGGGGGAGATTTTTAGAGAGGCTACTGTAGTGAAACCTTGCAACTGCTGGAGGCTCCCTCCACTGGGTAATACAGGACTTTCAAAAACCAAAGATAGGACGTCATTCAGTGGACAATTAACAAAGATGATTTTAACAGTTCACTGGGAGCAATAATTATAATCAGGTACAGATTAACCACAAGTCAGGGAGGTTTTTTTTCACATGTTCACAGGAGGAAAATAAAACTTACGAAAGATGGTGAAACTGAAATGTATTTACTGTAGCACTTGCTGTATTTGAGACAATGAACTTTCACAAACCAAACAAGTAAAAATTATGTGCAAACACTGTCAGTGCCAAGTATGGGACAATTCGTGCAGGCTTTCTCCTTTCTAAAAATGTGTGCTATACGTTATCAGGAAAAAATTACAACATGCTACATGTAGTACATAGCTGAGTAAGGCACGCTCAAGGTGCTGGGGATACAAGAGACTGAGAACTAAAAGGTTCTGTAAACTCATGTTGTTCGTTTGAGGCTTATGAAGAGATATGATCAAATTAAAGTTTCTACATCTTACACACTTACTATTTCATTTAAAAAGTGATCCAAGGATGACCAACAGCTCTTCTTACATTGAATCATTGACACCAGTGGACGCAAAGATGGCCAACATGTACTTATTAATATAGGTATTCAGTACGAGGCATGCATATAAATTTCCTACTGCAACTACATATGGGGTTGTTTTAGTGACCATACTCTTGCCTGACGAGATAGGAACTGCTGCCCATGAGGGGAAGCGAGATGTTACAAATATTTTGGAAAGAAAGAATGCTTAGTACAGGGAGATGGAAAGTTATTCTTGTAAGCAACCTAGGAAGCACTAAATGTTTATGACTTTGGTATTTGTAACCGTGTATTTCTCTAAAAGACAAGAAATTTGTAAGAGAGGGGGTGTCTAGCCCTAGCCCTGTCTGTGACAGTGATATGCCTGTGTGTCCTTCGTGATTGACAGGCGTGAACCCCGGGCTTTGTGGCGGGAAATTAATATGCAAGTCTTGTATTCATGGTATGGGTGCATACCTGGAAAAAAAATCTTGAAATTTGAAACAAAATTTTAATACTATATCTGGATGTTTATTACAGGAAGCATACAAAATCCTATTTAAGATTTTCTTCCTGTCTTCATGATTGAATCTTGTTATGAGTAAAGTTAAGCTAGAGTGCAAAAACCCTGAAAACCTTTGAAACTTGCCCGAAATGTAAAATCTGCAATTAAAAGTTATTATGTTTCTGTAAATGATGGGAATGCGGCCAACCAGCTGGACAAAGGGAAGAGTGCACATTCTACAATGTACATGTGGCTTTTTTCTGAGTTAGTTAAATTAACAGAAAACTGATTCAAACACCCACCCCACCCCCACCACCACAAAAAGTGACTGCATAGAGCAGGAACCAAAAGGTAGATTTAAATGGTACATGTACATGTGTATTTGTCTGGTCAGCAGTTCTGACAACAGAAGTACCCAGTGACCATCTCAGTTACTGCTGCCATCTGGTGGTCATTGCCTGCCAGGATTTGATTTGTTTCTTCATCTGTCGCAACTATTTACAGAGCATGCCTAAACATTTACTGTCCTGTTAAGAAGAAAAACTAGCAGCAAGGTGGCGAGTTCCAGAGAAGATAGGGTACATGTGGGGGAGATTTGTGACTGAAGAGGAAACCGGGCCTTGCAATGGTCCCGCAGACCACCCAGCATCTGACCCCATAACCTCCAGTCACTAGCAATTGTATCTGGCATTGATATAACAATTAACCAATCTCATTACACTCAGCTGGAAGTTACCTTCTCCTGTATTTCCGCAGACTACTTGGTCATACACCTCCCCTGTAGAATGTCCATCAAACTGTTTACAAAATCTCGCATGTCTGTTTGAGAAATCACCGAAACAGAAGAAACAAATTGTTTCATTGCTCAGGGTTGTGACCACAGGCCTTACTTTAGAGGATCTCCTTTTTTTTGACTACTCTTTTTGAGTTATTGCCAGCTATGTACCCAGGAGTATTCTTCTTGTCTGCTTATAGGTCCTATTGCCTCCATGTTCTGGTTGGATGAGGAGCTCTGCAGCGATTTATTCTTAGATGGTAAGTAATGGTTTACACAACAGATGAGACTCATCAAATAGCCATGCGCTTTACACTTCCAAGCACATCCATAATGATTACTGCCCCTGCCCTGAGCTGCTGCTGAGTTCCTCCTCTCCTCTGTGCCTGGGCCACTTTATACCATGTTAAAGATTTAACAGTCCACACAGAGGATATTGAGAAGATAGATAATTGTTTGTGGCCCTCTCGTTTTCCTGCAGGTAGCTTCCAGGTTGGCTGTGTCAGCCTGGGCATCAAATTTCTGCGCTGAGCTCATCTGCTATTCCAATCTGCACAGAACACATGGATTTAGTTGCTGCATCAACATACTGTCACCTAGCTCAATACTCATAAATAATTCCATTTTGTAATTGGTCTGTGTAAGTTTGGGTCCTGGAATCTGGTGTTTGATGGCTTCTTTTAAATGATCAGGTGATCAGCAACAGACTCATCTGAGAGACTGACATAAAGGCATTAGGGTGTTTAATTTCAGGGCGGGTGTTAAGAGACTGAGAAAATTCATGTATTATTTATTCAGTCATTGTCCCCATATAATGAAGTATATATTTTTCTTTTTCGGACCAAAGATTACAATCGAAGTCTCTCCTCTGGCTCTTTTATAATATTGATATATTTTTGTGTGTACAACAAAAATGGTGAGTTGAAATGATTTATTGAAGCACTTGTAACCATATATCTCTTTGCTAGATTTCTTTTGCATGCTTCATGTATATTTCCCCAAAGGCATAGAAAATGTGTTGACCAAAGGTGGACCAGCTCACAGATACCAGTCGACATAAAGAGAGAATGGGTGTAATTTTGAATACCACAGAGACAGATTCTTATTAATTCTTCTCATGAAGCAAATTTGAGTGGTGCCCCAGACATTTTAACTCTTTTGCAAAGGACACTTTAACCCCTTACTCCCCAAGCCTTCCAGGCCTGGCTACAAGAAATGTCGTTTTTTTTTTTCTAATTCTTACTTTGCAAATGAAATAATTTTGAATTAGAATTGAAGGTAGCCCATATCATGCCCTAGCTGTCCAGCTTTCTGTGGCTTGGGCTGGTACTTCTGATGCCCACCCGTCATCAGGGAAGGCACACCTATCTATAGTTGACTCAGTCTTGAGCCAATGGGAGACAGAAAGATTAACATGCCCCTATTTTGGAGAAAAATGAGTTTCACTCCCAGGAACTAATGTTAAAGTTATTCTTTATGTTCACTACTAAGTTCCCTTGTAAGTTCTGATGCACACAAAGATAAAACCTTGACTCTGGTGTGATTATTCTGTGTACTATATGTGCAAGTCAGCAGAACTGTGCAAAACACCACCCCTCAAATGTGACACTCAGTTGGAATTCTTGACAGGATGTTTTCACGCCAACAGTGTCTCGATTCAAAATGACTGTAATGGGACTGTGATGAATCACAAAAGAGTAAAAGAGCACAAGGTGATAAATCAATAAGCACTGAATGTCTCTCAAAATGTGTAAATCAGAATTATTCTGCTGCTCGATTCCTTGTGTGATTGTAAAATATTGGTTCTTATATCAGCCACTAGATGGCACTGAAGCATGAGTTGTGGTGTGGCTTGGCCAGTTTTCCATTTGTGTTCCTGCAGCACAAAAGGGACAGCTGGAGTTGCCGGGGAAGGCATCTTGAAATAAAGCAAACTGTGTGTTTAATATGTAAACATTATGTGCCCTTTGCTGGTTTTAAGATAAAGGAAGTAAAAGGATTTTTATTTACCATTTTTTTTATTATGCAGGGATAAATACTTACAACAAAAAACTGTAGTCTGAAAAATAAGGGATGGCTCAACATTATCATCATTTTTGAATTAGTACTTAGTGTACTAAATTTCATGGCCCCCCTCCCCCCCCCCCAATTAGTTCTTTAAAAATGATGATTTTGCAAAAAATGATGATGATTTATGCAAAAAATCATAGCGAAACTGCACAAAACAGGCAAAAAATAGACCATCATTTTCCATTCTCTGTGAACGTGTACAGACCCATTTAATCCCCTTGCCCCATGCGTACTGTAAGTACTAATTCAAAAATGATGAAAATGTTGAACCATCCCTAAGCATAGACCCTCTCAGATTTAAGAGTAATGTATCCCTATAAGTTGATCGAGTAAGAAGATTTAATCCACAGCTTTTCTATGGAGCCTGTGGAAACTAAAACCAGTTTGAGGAAAACTGTTGGTTGAAGAGCATGTTGTGATGAGACTGTATACTTCAATTAAAGACTATTGATTCAGTGCAACATTATTTAAAAATGAAGCAGAATGCACTTGAATGTATTATTATTATTATTGTTATTGTTATTGTTATTATTATTATTATTATTATTATTATTATTATTATTATTATTATTACTATGTGTGCAAGCACACTTTTTGTTTTTCCACAAATACGTTAGTTAGTTAGTTAGTTAGTTAGTTAGTTAGTTAGTTAGTTAGTTAGTTAGTTAGTTAGTTAGTTAGTTAGTTAGTTAGTTAGTTAGTTAGTTAGTTAGTTAGTTAGTTAGTTAGTTAGTTAGTTAGTTAGTTAGTTAGTTAGTTAGTTAGTTAGTTAGTTAGTTAGTTAGTTAGTTAGTTAGTTAGTTAGTTAGTTAGTTAGTTAGTTAGTTAGTTAGTTAGTTAGTTAGTTAGTTAGTTAGTTAGTTAGTTAGTTAGTTAGTTAGTTAGTTAGTTAGTTAGTTAGTTAGTTAGTTAGTTAGTTAGTTAGTTAGTTAGTTAGTTAGTTAGTTAGTTAGTTAGTTAGTTAGTTAGTTAGTTAGTTAGTTAGTTAGTTAGTTAGTTAGTTAGTTAGTTAGTTAGTTAGTTAGTTAGTTAGTTAGTTAGTTAGTTAGTTAGTTAGTTAGTTAGTTAGTTAGTTAGTTAGTTAGTTAGTTTATCTCTATTTTGAAAAGTATCAAACGTGGCATGGTGATTGACCTAGTTGTGAAATGAAGCACCTGGTTTGGAAAAGTCACCATGTTGAAAGTTAATGCAAATTAGGGTCATTTGAAACTTTAAGTGTTGAAAATCTTCAAAGCTATGAAAGGTAGAGGTACTATTCCAACTTTAGTTCATATGTTTGTGTTATAGGCCCATCTAATGGACCACAAACAAAAGTTGTAGAATGATAATTTATGCTAATTAGGGGCACTTGAAAAGCTTAAATGTTGAATTTCCTCACAACTATTATAGGCGGAAGTGCCATTCCAGCTTCAATTCATAGGTTTATGTTGTAGTCACAACCAATGAAACACAAGCAAAAGTTGTCGAATCATGATTCATGCTAATTTGGACCAATTGAAAGTTTAAATGTTGAAAATGTCAACTATTACAATGAGAGGTACCATTCAGACTTTGATCATTGTCATAGGTTTCTGCTATAGGGACATCCAAATGACCACAACCAAAAGTGGTAGAATTTTAATTTATACAAATTTGGATAATATACAAAATTTAAATCTTGAACAACTTAAAACTATTACAGATAGTGGTGTCATTCCAATTTCAGTTGATTGGTTGGTGATATAGCTGCATCCAGTAAAAATGAACCATAGGTGAAGCATTCAAATTTATGCAAATTAGGCAAATTCACAAACTTTAATTCTTTGAATATTAAACTTTAAAACTGTTATGGATAGAGGTACCATTCTAACTTCAATGGATAGGTCTGTGAGATAGCTGCATCCAATGAACCATGAATTAAAGTTGTAGTAGTTGTAGGGTAATGTGTAAATTAGGCAAACACAAAATTTTAATTTTGAATAACTTCAGACTATTATAGATAGAGGGACTATTCCAACCTCAATTTGTAGGCGTGTGACGCTCAATTGCATATGTCTCTTTTGAGTAGTTCAATTAAAACTATTGCTTCAGGAGTTAATTAAATACTGAGTATGCAATGTTTAAAATTGTTGTAGGGACACATACTATTTTGCTGACTAGCAAATCAGATTTCTCTAGTTTGTTTTTGGTCTTCTTTTGGGTACAAGACAAGAGAATTAAAAGACAGCACAAAAAAAAAAAAAAAACAAAACAAAAAAACAATGCTAAGCTTTTTGTAGCAAAATGTAATCTTCCACCTTAAGCCTATCAGGGTAAATTGTCAGCTACAAAAAATTGACTTTATTTTGCAGATGGAATGATAGCTAACTAAAAACACAATGAAATACTGCCATAACATTATTTTGACAACTTCTAAACAAAACTGTGAAAGTTGATTAGCATGAAAATATGTATGTTTACAGTTCTGACTCTACAAACATCATCAGGGTAAATTGTCATTTATCTGCTGTCCCCCCCCCCCCCCCCCCATCATCCCATGGCAAATTGCCCTTCACCCATATCCCCGCAGGTTCTACTGGGGTAAGCTGCCACCTTGCCACTCAGCCCAGCTTTTGCCAGGCTCTATTTCTCTTCATGGGTTGCATCAGAATAGGACGTACACAAATGGTGAATGCATGTGATGTGTTTGTCAAGTCTTTCATAACTTTTAGTCAGGACAAACTGATTTCCTGTGGGGCAGTGCTGAAAAACTAATCAAACGCCCCCTTGGCTGTCCAAACCCTAAATAGGTCTATCACCACCTGTCCAAGGCCTCACACCATTGATTCATTTACAAATATTTTGGAGACTTCATTATGTTGAGGAGGCCCTGTCATAAGAAAAATCACTGAGTTACACCAGCCGTGTCATTGATTTGGAAGTGAGTAATTTTTCATGAGGGAAACGTCTGTGGAAAGGACAGGCTGCGTGTTAAGATAATCATAAGGTTGACTGCAGATGCCTATATTTCCTGTAAAGGGACTGGCTGTGTAACAGATATGGATATGTGTAGTCCCCAGACAGCACAGCAAGGCCCTGCTGTCTGGCTCTACCAACTTGCTGTGGGGCCCAGACTTTTGGTCCCGGATAATCTTTTTCTGTGTGTTATTATTATTACAGGGATATCCCCTTTGAACTGTGGTCTGTGGAGAAACTAATGTAGCTACTACCCAGCCCTGTCCACACAAATACGAGAGCTTCATCTTTCCCAATCTAAACTGTAGCCCTTCTTAGAATAACACAACTTGAGAATGTGCCCCTGGGATGGGAACAGGACTTTTGAGGCAAATCCTACAAGAAAATTTTCAGTGGAACAGAAAAACATGTTGTAATCATCTTTCCTCTGTACACTTAACCCCATGCAAAAATGTGAGGCCTATTTAGCTCTTTTCCATCTCAGATTTTTCCTCATGCAGAGAGAGAGAGAGAGAGAGAGAGAGAGAGGAGAGAGGAGAGAGAGAGAGAGAGAGAGGAGAGAGAGAGAGAGAGAGAGAGAGAGAGAGAGAGAGAGAGAGAGAGAGAGAGAAGAGAGAAGAGAGAGAGAGAGAGAGAGAGAGAGAGAGAGAGAGAGAGAGAGAGAGAGGAGTGTTTTCACAAACAAAGTTTTTGGATCAAACCACATGAAGGTAAAAGGCAGCCATTTTGTGTGAAAAAGGACACACATGTCAAAAAAGCTTTTCTGACATCATAATAATATGAAACCTTTATTCATGATTTTTCCTTATCTTATGGTCCCTAGTCCCACTGTCTGTACATTGTCCTTTTTTTGGCAAAATCTTCAAAACTTTCCTCTGAAACCACCAGCTTGGCCATTTGGTTTTAACATCGCATAGGGACACTTCTGGGGCCCCCAGATCTTCATTTGTTTGAACAGGTGGTGGTGTGATTTTTTTGTCTATGTAATTACAAATTTTTGTGTGTTTTTGCCTTTCTTCAACTTCTCCAAAACCTTCCCTCTTATTGGTCTGAAACTTTGTGGAAATGTAACCTGTGGGAGGGTTAGAAAACTGTTCACTGTATATAGCTAGGTGGTGTAACTCTGGATCCCTGATTTTAAACTAATTTTTAATTTGGGTACCTGTTGGTTAATACATGCTTTCCTATTGATTACAATGCAAGTCAGTGGGGATTGAAATGAAAATTCATATTTTTGTCTGCTTGAAAACTGTTAGCCACATTTACCTCAAGTTTGGTGATAATGTACCATTTGCATACTATGAGTGACCTTGACCTACTTTAAAGTCACAGAAGGAAAACATTTCAGGAAATGATGTTTTGTTATGATAATTGCACATGTATCAATATACCATTACAGGAATGTTATATATCGGGTAGGCAAAAATCTCTGACATGTGAAGTCATGGTGGGGCCACTGGTGGTATTAAGTGGAACTAGCATCATAGGTCATAAAATACACATTAAATTCATTGTTCTGGTTATAAATTGAGTTGTAAATAGAAAATTTACACCAAATATGTGGTAGGTCTGTTTTTCAAGGTCATTAAGGACATAGTAACAGACATTAAATTTCACTTACTGAGAATTAAGAAGGCTTACAATACCAAACTTGCCACAAGTGTGTATCATACACATATAGAAGTTTGGCATTACATAATATAGGTGACCTTGACCTACTTTCCCAAAGACAAAGAGGGAATGCATGCTAGGGAATGTCTTTTGTTGTACCAATGACATGATAAATCGAGATGGGACCTCAAAGCTGACATCAGTCCATCAGGCCATTAGTCAAAGTTTGTAATCTGTTGTATGATACTGGCCTATTTTTCAAGGTCAATAAGTGCCAAAGAAAACAACACTTAATTCAATATTCTGACAAAGAATAAGGGGAACAATATCAAATATACCACAAATGTGTGTTCATTTGGAAGTTTGCTGTTGCACTATGTGGATGAACTTGATTAATTTCTCAGGATCATGGAGGGAATGCATTTTAGGAAATGAGCTTTTGGTGATGGTCAACAGACCCTATGTCAGCAGAATGTCAGGTCCATGGGCCCCTTGTTGCTATTGGTGACACCTTTTCCAAACCTGTCAATCAAATTGCACTGAAGCTTGATTGAAATGTAGCTTGTTGATTGGTCAAACAAAGCTGATCACCAAGTCATGATTAATCACTGATTTTTTACAAATTTGTATTATATTTGTGTCTTTTCATTCAGAACCACTTCCTGGTAGTCGTTACCACATTCCGCAGTCAAATTTTCAATTAAATTTTCAATGTAAAATTCTCTTTACACTCCTTAAGCTAACCTGTCACTGTTTAACCTATATAAATATGGATGTACTATTTTCCATGTTGTAATTCTGGTACTTGCATACATTCTTATTGAATTAATATATGTAAGTCAGTTGAGATTGCTAAGGTAATTCACATCGCTAAAAAATATTGGCCAGATTCACGTCAAACTTACAGGGGATGTACCTTAGACTGAGTTTGTTCATATGGTCATGCTCCAGTAAATTTTGGATTGTTTTGAGCTATGCAGACTTTTCAGTGAGCTCATAAAGCCCATTTGTGTCCATTGCTCATGTGTCCATCTGTCCATTGAATTGTTTAGGTTTTCAACATCTTCTCAAAAACTGCGACATGGAATGTTTTGATTATGCACAAGGATGTTCCCCAAGTGTTCCTTTACCAAATTTGCATAGGATATGATTATGTAATATTTTTTTCTATTTTGTATGAACTTTAAAATATTTTTTTTTAAATAAAAAGTTAAAATTTCGTCTTCTAAAGAACTACTTGGCCAGTTGTTTTAATATTGCATACAGGGTTACCTGGGGTTCAGCTAGCTATTTCATACTTTGGTAGGTAGTTCATTTTTCCTTTCTTTAGTGAATTTTATTTTATTTTATTTCATTTCATCTCATCTCATCTCATCTCATCTCATCTCATCTCATCTCATCATCTCATCTCATCTCATTTCATTTCATTTCATTTCATTAATTTCTTTTTCTCAAGAAGTACTTGACCTACATGTAGCTATTGCTGTGATATTGCATACAGGGTCACTTGAGGTCACATAATTCACATTTAGGCCACCAGGTGGTGATGCGATTCTTTTTTCTATTTTTCTGATTATTATTTTTTTCCAGACAATGAAAAAACCACTTTTGTTCAATCAGCTATGGTATAAAAGAGT
This sequence comes from Hermodice carunculata, assembly GCA_964020975.1. Taxonomy (NCBI): domain Eukaryota; kingdom Metazoa; phylum Annelida; class Polychaeta; order Eunicida; family Amphinomidae; genus Hermodice; species Hermodice carunculata. Next base: position 2,521,293 of record OZ026629.1, on the reverse strand, counting down.
TAAAGGCCCAGACTGAAGCAGGTGTTTTGACTCCTGGTGTATCTGGTCCAGCTGACACAAGAACAGGCCCAGAAAAGTCACCTACCATCCGCGGCTTTTCCTTTCTTTATAACTGCTGTGTCAGTATCATACTTTAGTGGCTCATGTCTTTCTGTACACTGCCAGGACTGTACTGAGATAGGACGCTGATATCAAGATGCTGCAATTTCACAGTTTTGATAAAAGGTCTTCAGGGTCAAGTCTAGTGAAGAAAGAAGCTTTTGCAAGCTGGGGCTGTGGATATAAGATGTCATTTGAAGACTTTCATATTTCCAAACATTGCAGGCGTTAGTGTATAGATTGTTCTACTTTCTGTCATCATTGTGGAAAAGTTTTTGTCTTTATGTGCATTTGGGAAAATAGGTGAAGAAGTCGGAGAGGGGAGATAGGTAGTGGCATACCACAACAAAAGTTGACTAACTCACAAGGTATGAATAGTTGGAATTTTTCAAAACTAGAATCCGCAACCAGAATACAGTATTTGTGAATACAATCCAGAAAAGAGACCCTGTCTATTGGAATACATGCATTTACAAGAGAAAATGTATTTTTTCAGGACGGAAAAAACACAACTCCAAAGTCTCAGAAGTCATGATGTTTTGGAATTCATTTTGACATGTATACAGTTATAAGCAAAAAGGATCATCTTTTTGGAGGAAAATAAAATACAATCCTCCCCCCCCCCCAAAAAAAACCCAGGCTTATATTGTAAGAATTTGGCAGGTTTTATTTTAACCTTGCAGGTTTACTTTGACAGTGAAAATGTGAACACAAAACTATGTACAGTGCATGACCAAACCCCTGTGTGGCACTGCTAGCCTGTAAGATAGCAGTAGCAATATCAGTGTGGCACGAGAGCTGGACTGTAGCTGTAGTTACTGAGTGATGAAACTACTGGGCCTGAACAGTGCGGCAGCTGGGCAGCAAAACTGTATAAGCCCAGGGGACAAAGTCAGCATCTTCACATCTGATTTCCCATATTTTGGGTTGGGGGTCACCCCCAGTATTTACACTTGTGTCACACATACATAGTAATGATGCCCCATTTAACAATCACACCAGTATCAGTTATGATTTCTCTTTTATCCGCTCCATTTGGGAGTTTCAGTTTGTGTTTGCAAAGGAAATTGATCTTTCAACAGCTGGTTTGGATGCAGGCTGAGAGAAAGGTCACTGTTTCTTTTGCAGATAAACAAAAATCTTAGTTTTGGCTTACCAGCAAGCAAAATAGTAAGATCAAACAATGGATACATGAGCTGTGGGGAGGGATGGGGGTTGGGTATGGGGTGGAGGAGTGGGTGTTGACAGGAACAACAAGGCTGGGTAAATTGGGCAACCAGAAGTGTTTTCAGGTTGAGCTGAGAGAAGAGCCCATTGTGGTGGTACATTGAGTGAGATACTCTGTGGTTGCTGATTGTAGTGGTACATTGAGTGAGATACTCTGTGGTTGCTGACTGTAGTAGGACATTGAGTGAGATACTCTGTGGTTGCTGATTGTAGTAGTACATTGAGTGAGATACTCTGTGGTTGCTGATTGTAGTGGTACATTGAGTGAGATACTCTGTGGTTGCTGATTGTAGTAGTACATTGAGTGAGATACTCTGTGGTTGCTGATTGTAGTAGTACATTGAGTGAGATACTCTGGTTGCTGATTGTAGTGGTACATTGAGTGAGATACTCTGTGGTTGCTGATTGTAGTGGTACATTGAGTGAGATACTCTGTGGTTGCTGATTGTAGTAGTACATTGAGTGAGATACTCTGTGGTTGCTGATTGTAGTGGTACATTGAGTGAGATACTCTGTGTGGCTGATTGTAGTGGTACATTGAGTGAGATACTCTGTGGTTGCTGATTGTAGTAGTACATTGAGTGAGATACTCTGTGGTTGCTGATTGTAGTAGTACATTGAGTGAGATACTCTGTGTGGCTGATTGTAGTGGTACATTGAGTGAGATACTCTGTGGTTGCTGATTGTAGTAGTACATTGAGTGAGATACTCTGTGGTTGCTGATTGTAGTAGTACATTGAGTGAGATACTCTGTGGTTGCTGATTGTAGTGGTACATTGAGTGAGATACTCTCTGTGGCTGCTGACTGTAGTAGGACATTGAGTGAGATACTCTGTGGTTGCTGATTGTAGTAGTACATTGAGTGAGATACTCTGTGGTTGCTGATTGTAGTAGTACATTGAGTGAGATACTCTGTGTGGCTGATTGTAGTGGTACATTGAGTGAGATACTCTGTGGTTGCTGATTGTAGTAGTACATTGAGTGAGATACTCTGTGGTTGCTGATTGTAGTGGTACATTGAGTGAGATACTCTCTGTGGCTGCTGACTGTAGTAGGACATTGAGTGAGATACTCTGTGGTTGCTGATTGTAGTGGTACATTGAGTGAGATACTCTGGCTGCTGATTGTAGTAGTACATTGAGTGAGATACTCTGTGTGGCTGCTGATTGTAGTGGTACATTGAGTGAGATACTCTGTGTGGCTGCTGATTGTAGTGGTACTTTGAGTGAGATACTCTGTGGTTGCTGATTGTAGTAGTACATTGAGTGAGATACTCTGTGGTTGCTGATTGTAGTGGTACATTGAGTGAGATACTCTGTGGTTGCTGATTGTAGTAGTACATTGAGTGAGATACTCTCTGTGGCTGCTGATTGTAGTGGTACATTGAGTGAGATACTCTGTGGTTGCTGATTGTAGTAGTACATTGAGTGAGATACTCTGTGTGGTTGCTGATTTTGATGATACCTTGAATGAGATATTCTGTGTGGTTGCTGATTGTAGTGGTACATTGAGTGAGATATACTCTTAACTTTCAGGTTGCTGCCAGAAGCATCAAAATGAGCTGACTCACTAATGCCAACATACATACTTGTCACAGCAGGCAATCCAACCTTTTTAGGAGGCAACAAATGTGGTCAGCATGTTATAAAGGTCTATGTGCTGAATAATAGCTTGCTAAATAGCTACATTGTACTCATTTGCTGATGAAGTAAGTACCTTACCTACTGGTAAGACTAAGTTGGCAAAAATGTTGTCAAACAGGCAAGTGATGGAGCCAAAATAATGTTAATTGGCTCATAACTGGCATTGCTGGGTCCTGCCTAAAGCCAAGGCCAGGGAGCAAATGTAGGTAGGTAGGTAGGTTTTTGTTTTATTTATGTTTTAAGCTCAGGTTTAAGTTCAGCTGTCTAATAAGTCAGTTAATGTGATGGGTCTTGAGCTGTCATCTGTCTCTGTCCATGCGGGTCCAAAATTTACCTTTTGACTTCTCCAAAACTGTCAGTCAGATCTACTTCAAGCTTGGTGGGGATCTATCTTGGGCGGGTCTCTGCCAAGTTTGTACAAACAGCTCCTGTGAATTTTAGATTTTTAGCTCAGCTGACTTGTCGTGTTAGGATGGTCCTTCTTCCGTCGTCCATCCTGAGATGTGACCAAATACCTAAAAAATACAACACCGACTTAAGAACATTAGCCAATGTCAAGATGGAGCTTGAAATGATAAGTGTAGTCCTCATAGTGTTTAGAGTGGTAGGAGGGAAAGTACCCAGGGTAAAGTACACTTAACCCAATTATAGAATTTTCTCGAGCCCGTCTTAAGTCCGAAAACCATGATCATACTCACTTTTTGCAGGATTTCTTTCATCTGAGGCATCATGCAGTATAGTGGAAGAGGTGGCTTCCAGCTAATACCTTAATAGTACGCTTTACCTCATAACACTTCTAGTCAACTTTATGGTGCTAAAAATTGTATTACTGTTTGCCTGTTTATACCAGTGTCGGTATGGTGGAATAGTGTATGAAGCTTGTTCGGTTTAAAAGGAGAGACGTCCGTTGTTCGACTTCCGTTGTCAACAATTCACATTTTCAATTTCTTCTCCAAAACGGTCAGCCAGATTCACTTCAAACTTGGTTAGGATGTGCCTTTGGTGGGTCTCTACCAAGTTGTTCAGATGGTCATGCTCCATTGATTTTTGTATTTTTTATGAATTTTTTTTTTTGGGGTGGGTGGGCAAATCTTAAAAAATCTCATAAACAGCTCACCCAATTGCTTTGATATTGCACAGGGACACTCCAGGGGACTCCTAGTTCTGAATTTGTTCAACAGGTGGCACTGCAACAAATTTTTATGACTTTTTGTGTTTTTTGCTATTTTTGGTTTCTTCTCCAGAACCGTCACTCAGATTAAGCTGAAACTTGGTGGATATGTTCCTTGTGGAAGTGTCAAACAAAGTTGGTGACTATGTGGTACAGCTGTGGATTCCTGGTTTTTAATGTTTTTTTTAGTTCAGGACCTATTGGTAAATGCATCTTTCCCATTAATTACAATGTAAGTCAATGAACATTCTAATGCTTATTCACATTTTCTACTTCTCCCAAACTGTCTTCCAGATTAACTTCAAAGTTGGTGGCAATGTACCTTGGGTGGGTCTCTACCAGGGTTGTTCAAATGGTCATGCTTCAGTGGTGTTTGGATTTTAAATGATGTTCTGCTCCAAGACTGCTTACCCCATTGCTTTGATATAACACAGTAACACTCTTTGGGACTTGTAGTTCTTAATTTGTTCACCAGGTGGTGCTGCAATTTTTTCCTTTATTTTTTCATGATTTTTTTGGTGTGATTTTGCTATTTTGGACTTCTTCTCCAGAGCCACCGCTCAGATTAAGCTGAAACTTGGCGGATATGTTTTTTGTGGAAGGGTCTAACAAAGCTGTTGACTATAGGTGGCACCACTGTGGATTCCTAATTTTTAACTATTTTTCTTATTCGGTACTCGGTGTTTTTGTAACGGCAGGGTGTAGGTTGGACATAATGGCAATGTCAACACAGTACCAGGCCTATGGGCCTCTTGTATTACATAATCTGGGTGACCTTGATCTTGTGTCCCAAGATCATTGAGGACATAAAGTTCAGGGCTCAGTCATTGTTGTCTTGGCACATGCAACAATGTCGATCACAGGAATTGCACAAATAAGCTATGATTACATGTGGAGCAAAATGCCCTCTGGTGGATATTTTATGCACAAAATGTACATAAGATTTATATGTTCAGAAGCAGTTTGAGGACTCACAACTTTGAAATGAAATTCTGTGGCATTGTGAAGGAGGTCAAACTCTTAAGTTGCTTATGATACTAGTCCCACCTATAATCTGAAGGAAGTTTTGGATCTTTGGTCAAAATATGAAAATCTTGTGAACACTCTAGCATCTTAAATTTTTTGAAGATCTTCACCAAATGTGGTCGGATTGTGAAGGATGTCAAAGTCTAAGTCACTAATGATACTAGTGGTGCCACCCTTGATTTGATGAAAATTGTGAGCCAAAATGTGTTAAGATATAAAATTCCATATCTTGAAAAATAATTGGAGTATACCTGCCAAATTTGTATGATATATAGAAAATGTCCGAAGCTGGAATTGTATATAATATCAGTCACCTTGACTTATTTTTGTGAGGTCACCCTGCCTGTAAAGTTGAAAGAGGTGGTTTTGTAATGGCAGGGTGTAGCTCGGACTTCAAAGGCAATGTCACCACAGCACTAGACCTACGGACCTCTTGTATTTCATAATCTGGATGTCCTTGATCTTGTGTCTCAAGGTCACTGAGGGCATAAAGTTAAGGACTCACGTATTCTTATCTTGGCACATGGAACGATATTCATCACAGGTGTTGCACAAATAAGCTATGATTACATGTGGAGCGAAGTGCCATCTGGTGGACAATTTTTACATTAAATTGACATAAGCTTTCTATGTTCAGAAGTCACTTGAGGACTCACAACTTTGAAATGAACAGGGGGCAATATAGCCCTGGTGCCAGCAGAGTATTAGGCCCATGGGCCTCTTGTTTCTAATTTTTTATTATTTTTAGCTCAGCTGACTTGTCAGCTGCCAGTCTTCCGTGAATGGAAAATGAGAATCATGGAGAAAGTTGATAAAAAAATCAAGTTCTTGAGGAATGGACCTCTTCAAAAATGGAGACAAACAAAACAAGTGCTTGCAGATAATAACTGTAGGAAAGAATTACTTGATGTACATAACAAATTTGTCATAACACCTATTGACAAAGCAAGTAATAGCATTGCACTTACTTGCAAGACATGCTATATCAACAACTTATTGCAAGAATTAAATAGTGAAACTTATCAGCAAGCAGAATCTACTGAAGCAATTATTGACTAACAAGTGGACAAGAACAAAGTTGAAATGTGTTATACCAAATGAACACAGGAAATTACCGATCGTCAATGCAATTGTCAAAATGCACAAGAAACCTGTCAAATTTATGTATATTATTGCAGCAAAGAAGTGCTTTTCAAAACAAGTTGCTAAGATACTAACTAAAGTTCTGAAACTTTTCCAAAAATCCCATACTAACTATTGTGAAAGAGTTCATACATACACAAGAGGGAATAGGATGTCGTCCACTGCAAGTACCACGGATATCTTACAGGACATAGATAAGATCAACAAGAAGGAAGGTGCCAAATCTGTCCAAACCTTTGATTTTTCAAGGTCTATATAAAGTCGACTTAACAGACCTGGCGGAAGTGTTAATTTCAATGTTGGATAAGGCATTCAAAGGAGGAACATGTCAATACATTAAAGTTTCCAACACTGATGCAGGATTTGACAAAGGAAAGGTTAAAAGAAAGTGTTACACCAGAGGAGAATGTTCTGATTTGATAACGTATATTATCAACAATGCAAACTTAAGCTTTGATAATAAAGTATTTTGACCAATAGTTTGAATACCCATGGGAACTGATCCAGCTCTTGATATTGCCAATTTATATTTACATTATTATGAATCGAAATGGATGGAAGAATTGGCAAAAACAAATGAATCCAAATGGATAGAATAATTGGCAAAGACAAACTACACCGCTGCAAGAAAATTCTATTCACATACTCGAAGATTCATCGGTGATCTATGCACTCTTAACAGCAAGGATGAGATCAAGAAACATTGGAAGGAAATTTACCCAAAAGAACTCATTTTGAATAAAGAAAATGAGAGTTACAATAGGGCAACTTTCCTTGATCTTGAAATTGGGATTGACAACAAACAGTATGTGACAAAGATTTTTGACAAACGACAACAATTCACATTTGACATAGTTTCATATCCTGATATAACTGGAAACATTCCAGAGAACCTAGCCTATGGTGTGGTCATTGGACAGGTTTTACGCATTAGCAGAAACACATCACATATAAGTGAATTTGTAAGGAGAACAAGAACATTGATGAAGAAAACTATGCCACAAAACATATGACACCAAAAAGCTATAAAACTCTGTTGAAGTGCTTTCATAGATATGGAACAATACTGATAAAACACAACACTCATTCCAAGACACTAATACATTATATTAATCTATAGATTTAGGTCGAGCTAACATGTGAAGTGGTGGTAGGGTGATAGTTGGTACACTGTAAAGTTAACTTAAACCTACCTAAAGATTTTCCCTAGTCTGTCTACAGTCAGAAACCATCATTCATTGTTGGCTCCTCCTATTTCATCACTTGGGTGAAGAGGTGACTATAGTGGATTACCTTAAACGCTCACTTCACGATCATTGTTAGTACTTAAGTGTAACATATTATAGTATTCATCCACCCATGCCTTGTTAACACCACATCTCCAAAAATACTCACTGTACCATGATACTGTCAAATATTAAATTATGTCTCCCCGTGCAATGGGGGGACGTCTTCTTCTTCTTCTTCTTCTTCTTCTTCTTCTTCTTCTTCTTCTTCTTCTTCTTCTTCTTCTTCTTCTTCTTCTTCTTCTTCTTCTTCTTCTTCTTCTTCTTCTTCTTCTTCTTCTTCTTCTTCTTCTTCTTCTTCTTCTTCTTCTTCTTCTTCTTCTTCTTCTTCTCCTTCTTCTCCTTCTTCTCCTTCTTCTCCTTCTTCTTCTCCTTCTTCTCCTCCTCCTCCTCCTCCTCCTCCTCCTCCTCCTCCTCCTCCTCCTCCTCCTCCTCCTCCTCCTCCTCCTCCTCCTTCTTCTTCAACACATTGTTGCATGCATTACGGACACAATAACTGAAGAAAGATTTGACTTGGGAAGTTGAATTTTTTGTGAAGATGTTCCTATATAAAACCTTGCTTGGGACTGCAGATGGGTGACCTTGATATATTTTAAGGTCACATGGGCATGTCATCTAAAATTGGCGTGGACGCAACAATTCTGCTAGGATTTGACTTAGGAGGTTGAAATTTTGCATGATTATGTACCATAATATGAACTAAGTTGGGAGTGTAGATGGGTCACCTTGACCTATTTTCAAGGTCACATGGCCACTTTTTAAAAATAATTGCAGATGCACTGGAGAATGATTTGATTTAAAGAGGTTGACATTTTGTGTGATTATGTTTCTATGTAAGACTTTTGTGAGACCTTGCTTGTGACCGCAGATGTATGACCGTGACCTATTTTTCAAAGTCACGTGGGCATTTTGTCTAAAATCAATGTGGACGTGATAGCTCAAGACAGATTTGACTTGGGAAGTTGAAATTTTATGTGAAGATGTTCCTATATATCATCTTGCTTGGGATTGCAGATGGGTGACATTGACTTTTCAAGGTCACATGGGCATGTCATCTAAAATTGACATGGATGCAATAACTCTACAAGGATTTGACTAAGGAGGTTGAAATTTTGCTTTTATGTACCATGATACCAACTAGGTTGGGATTGTAGATGGGTGACCTTGACCTTTTTTCAAGGTTACATGGCCACTTTTTAAATATCATTGCAGATGCACTCAAGAAAGATTTGTCTTAAAGAGGTTGACATTTTGTGTTACATGTATTATGTTTTAATGTAAGACTTTAGTAAGACCTTGCTTGTAACTGCAGATGTATGATGTTGATCTTTTTTTCAAGGTCATGTGGGCATTTTGTAAAAAATCAATGTGGATATGATAACTCAAGAAAGATTTGACTGGGGAGGTTGAAATTTATATGAAACCTTGCTTGGGATTGCAGAGGGGTGACCTTGACCTATTTTTTGAGGTCACATGGGCATGTCATGTAAAATCGATAACTCAAGAAAGATTTGACTTGGGAAGTTGAAATTTTATGTGAAGATGTTCCTATATAAGACCTTGCTTGGGATTGTAGATGGGTAACCTTGACCTTTTTCAAGGTCACATGGCCCCTTTTTCAAAATCATTCCAGACACACTAGTGAAAGATTTGACTTACAGAGATTGAAATTTTGTGCGATTATGTTCTATGAAAGACTTGTAAGACCTTGCTTGTGACTAGCGGAATCTTCAGTCCCTAATATAGCCCTGCCAATAATACTGGGTAGAAATACATTAAAGTGAAAATTTGCTGGGACAATGAGCCTCAATAAGAGTGTGCTTGTGCTTCTACATGCGTAATCTTTAAGATTTTGAAATGTCAATAAAGAATGTACCTTCACCATATCTGTAGGTCATTGGAATCGGTATGCCTATTTATAAATATAAGGGTGACAATAGTAAGGGCATATGGGGAGACATTTGATTTTCTTAGGGAAAATCAGCCTGTTCTAGTTACTCATTGTAGCTGCACCAATTATTTATGACAGTTGGTCCTAAAGATGCCTCAGACACCTAGTGAAAACTAGGTCATTGGGTTACATATTTAGGTCACAGTGCTGCATTGAAGAAAAATGGCCTTGCCATGGTATCTCTGCTCATTGCATTTGCACCAAAGTTTTGTCATTAGGTCAAACAGAAGTAATCTTGACCTGCCTGAGGGGGATTGTCATCACATGTGTGTCTGTCCGTCTGTCTGTCCATCATGGCCGAGGGGTTTTTGGTCACTGATCTGCTTCTAGTTTGTTTTTGATTTGCTTTTTTATGGTCAGTTACTTTTGCCTGAGTTTCTTGTTGATTTACATGTGTGTTTACATATATATTTAAACAAAGGCAACAACTCGCATAGGCACACTTCTGGGGATCCCTAGATCTTAATTAATTAACAGGTGGCCTTGCAATTTTTCTGTTTTTGATTTTTTTCTATTTTCAACTTCTGGAAAACCATCTCTCAGATTGCTGTGAAATTCGGTGGAAATGCAGCGTGTGAAACAGTCAAACAAATGTGATCAGCAGGTAGTGATGTAGACTTGCTCAAGTCTCACTGGACTGTCTTCCATATTTTATTTAAATCAAATTCATCACAAAATAAAACTTTAATGAAACCTGTCACACACGTTGTAGCCTTATACTGTTATAATACAGGTAGGCCGTTAAACCTAGCTAATTGGCTTGGATCGTGTCTATAATTAGATAATAGATTAGTGCCGGGCGGTCTGCACTGTGTTTTTATCACACAGAGAAGCGAGCGGTCATAACGCACCCCTCTTCCGAAGCTGTTAATAACCCATGTGCGAGTATACAAGAACAATGGTTTAATTGGCCTGTTAATAACTGAATACACAAGTCATGCCCCAGTAGTCTTGCCAGATGTCCTGCAAGGGTGTGGGTATTTTACAAAGAAATACACTAGGAAGAGGTACTTTTTCCCTAAAAACTGCCCACACATACCAGGGATACATCTTGTATGAAAAATGTGGAAAAGAAAGTTTTTCATTCACACTTATTGCTTTACATACTTTAATTCTGAAATGGTCAGTCAATGGTGGAATATAAATTTTATTCAAATTTATCATAGTTTGCCAGACTTTCTATTGTTCTACGTATTCACTCATGCATTTCACGCACATACACTATTGAGTAACTGTGTAATGAAGGATTAATTGCGGTGCACGGTGTCAGGCGGAGGGCGTCCAGTGCTTCAAATTTGCACGTGACTGTTCTGTGTAAGAAGGTGAAAATTGCACAATACATGGATTACTTTGACCTCATTCCCAAGTTCATGGAGGTGGGTGGGGGTGGGGGTGGGGGTGGGGGCACTGATTGAATTTTATTGTTCACCTGATAACTATGTATGAGTTCAGATGCTGGTGGTCTTCTATGTGGTTAGACAAGTGACGTTTGAATTTATTCCCAAGGTCATGGGGTCATTTCATCTAGTTTCAGTTTTAAATTGATAACTTGAAGACTATTTGAGCTAGGATCTATATGAGGCAGCACTTTTTTGACTATTGATCCAGGACTGTGATATTTGTGTGGCAGGCTTCAGGAAAAGTGACCTTGAGCTGATATCAAAAGTAACTGGGTCACTTCGGTCTGTGCATGCAGGGTCAGCTGAGCACAGGAGTTTCACAATCCTCTTGTTTAGAAAATGTGAAGCTTGAGCTGCTGGATGCCATTCTGCGTAAATCTATAATCAAAATATTTAATACAATGATCTCTGGTCCGTAAGACCACTCCAGTAAAAGACAGCTTGAGTTCAAAGACCATCCATTTATGATACATTGCTTTGTCATTTTCTAGGCATTTGTGCCTCATAAGAAAGACTGTCTGTTTTGAGAAACCATGCAATTTGGCAATAACAAGACAGGGACCACTGTACCACTGTGTACATTCCCTCCCCCTACACACACACACACACACACCCACACACACACACACACACACACACACACACACACACACACACAGACACAGACACAGACACACAGACACACACACACACAGACACACACAGACACACAGACAGACAGACAGACACACACACACACACGAGACCATTCATTATTTAATCTAGGCAATGCATGTTGTCTCTATTTCTAGAGTAACTGGATTGCCTCAAGCTGATAGATCAAAGAGATAGCTTGAATGAAGTGCCAAGTTAAGTATATGTTATGTCTTGCCCAAGCAAAGTGTTTGCCTTTATGACCTTCTTCCTTTATTTTCGTCTCCCTGTTGTACAGCATTGAGTTGTGTTGTCACACGCTTGACAGGTGTCCAAGACTGATTTCCATTCCTGTAGAAGACAGATATTTCTTTCTGTCAGCTTTACCCTACATTTATAAGCTATTATTACACTGTGCTGACAAGTTAATGATCAAATACCCCGGCCACACATGCTTGGCAACCCAGACAAAAATGACATCTCCCAAGCCCGCTAGTTTTCTTTGGTCACTTGTCATAATATGGATGAGGGCATCTCGGCTTTCCTAAGTTGTTTTGTTAGCCATTTCATAGCAGGATGATGAATTGCCTTTTAAATGTATTTGTAAAAACAAAGTACAGTCCATTATCCCAAACAAAGTCTGTGAAGTATGTTTCAGGGTAGAAAGATATTTGTGCAGCAGGGGTCACCTCTGCCCCTCAATGGCTAACTTACTTTGCACTGCACACCTGATTTTCCCATCAAGAAAAGAAAGGCCACTTTTGTGTTGTGTTCCAAGAATATATTTATCTTTAGCCTTTTGCTTTCCAAACCAAAATTTCGTGCTAGGCAACATGTTTTGACACTCTTCCCAGAAATTATTGTAAAATTCACTCACATGCAATTTGTGGGGATGTCATGTGGCATATGAATATTGGAAAAAGTAAATATTAACTGAAAATTTTCCTCCCAGGGAAGATTTTCTTTGTTTTTTGTTGTCAAAGTGACAGTGAAATGTGATGGTTTTGTATGACAGGCTGGTGGAGGGAGAGAGCAGACTGCGTGTCTTCTGCTTTCTGTGCAGTATAAAAAACAAACACAGCTTCATCTGCAGGAAGCAGCAAAAAATAAAACTGGGATGAGATTGAGCTTTGAGAGGGGTAGACATGGCTGACTTCTTCCTCTAATGCATTTTTAGTCTACTCTACCAAACTTTGTCAATTTGTCAAGACTTATTCTTACCCCCACCTACCATCTTGCCATCCCTGCAAGTAGTAGAGTAGTAAGTAAGTAGGTAAGTAAGTTAATTGCTTGTCAGTTAAGCAAATGGGGGTGGTGGCAATTTATTTATTGAAACTCCATGGTGACAGCTTATTTGCCTGAGCTGGGGGCTGCAGATTTATTGTTCGTGTGGGCATTGTATATTTATTTTTGTGTCTATGGATGAGACGATTATGGGAATGAGTTTGAGCAGTTGCTTAGTGTATATTTGTCTGCGAAGCAGGCCTTCTATCTCCAATGAGTACATAAATATCAGAACATAACCCCCCCCCAAAAAAAACAGTGTGCTTCACAGGCAAAATGTATATGGGACTGGGTGAATTAATAGTGTGCCAACGGAAGTAACCTCAAAACGGTTTTCAGAGTTGCGTGTTCATAATACACACATGTACATGAGCACCACGGGCCCCTAGGTGGGAAAGAATGTTGTACTCTTTAGTTGCCACAATATTAATCCTTTTCCCCTTAAAGTGGAAGATCTGAAGCCAGCACCTTTGAATAACCTCTAATCATTTGTCAATATTTTTGGCTAGTTCGATACTTACAGGTAAACTACATGCTCCCCAAAAACTCAGATGTGTGAACATCAAATTTATATAAGAAAGTTGAGCTCAAAACTTTTGTTTACAGTGAAAAGTTTCAGCAGTGCTGAGCACATGAGGTATGTCTGCACAGTCATTAGTCCATGACCCCTGGAAACCACTGACAAGGGTCACTCCGAGGGAACAGGAAACCGTTAGCCATAGAGAGAAGAATGGGTCAGTTCAGACTAATCGCTACCATTGTTCTGACCACTTTGAAATTCTCTATTGATGTAAAAACAAATTAGCACTATCTACTTACTCGGCCCCAAATATGGAAAGCCGCATGTGAAGCCACAGCCAAACAAGCCAAGTGTTATGTTCCAAAGTTAAAAAAAGTCGAGTTTTAAGCCACAAAATATACTTTTTTTGAATGACAACATCACAGAGGTAAAGTTATATTTTTTTTTACAGAATAATAAAAACACAGGACAGAAGAAATGAGTTTGTGTCATATTACAGCCATAAATGCATAACAATTGGCAACATTTTCTTTCAACAAGTCATATCCAGGAGCTGTTCCCAGGAATTTTTTTCTGACAACCCCTTCCGTGACTTTTGGAGCAATTCCTAGAAGGAAAATGAACAACCTGTCAGGACCAACTTAAACATTTTATAACTTTTTATTTATGCTATTTCAGGACTCACCATTGAATTCGATCCTGGACATGGATATATATTTTCAATTTCATCTGATTTCAACTTGAAAAAAAAAATTGTGTGAAAAATGTGAAAATCCTACCAAGTCAGAGAGAATGTTATATAATCTCCAAAAATTCTAATCCTGCAAAATAACCCGTATGGATACAAATCTATGGATATGAAGTACTCAGAAAATATATAGGTTTAATGTACTGTGAAAATATTAAATGGGTAATATTGATCCAAAGTTGCCAGTCTCACTGTGCACTAGCTTAAGATCTTCCACCTTAAACCGGCCCAAACTGGCTGATAGTCAACTGTCATCTGCTTCAGTGTTTTCAGCTAATTTCAAAGGTAATGAAAAACAGCTTGAATGAGAATTGTAGATGAGACCTATCAAGATCAGGCCCAGGTCAATGGCTTTTCTTGGCATGGGTTAGGCACTAGTGCTGTTAACCCTGTCTTAATTGAGGGGGGAAAGGGTAAAGAGTTCAAAATAAGGAGGTAGCTTGTCTTGAAACAACAAAAATAGCTGCTCTATGGTGTGGACTGCAGTATGTTTACACGTATGTATGAATAAACAACAGAAAATTCAAAACAAACAAGTCTGACATGCAAATCTGAAAATTGCTGATTTGTTTCCCAAAAATCTCTGTATATCTCCGCGAACAGATATATTTGCTTTTATGTCTTATGTATGCGTATAGGAGAATGACAGTGAAGGTAAACAGAGTAGGCCTATAGATGTCCATACACATCATACAACTATCTATATATATATATATATATATATATATATATATATATATATATATATATATATATATATATATATATATATATATATGTATGTACCGAAAATGATGATGATGATGATGATGATGATGATGATGATGATGATGATGATGATGATGATGATGGGGTGGTGGTGGTGGTGTTGATGATGATGACCGTGGCAATGGTAAGTGGTGGACAAAATGATGATAATGATAACCATGATTTGACTTAATTTTCATGATGATGAGTGCAATGTTGATGATAACATGGTATCATCATCATCATCATCAGTGGTCACCATAGATAAAGAAGACATGGAAAATGACTGACATACACCCCCCTCCCCCCCAAAAAAAGAATGAATGACCCAGGGCATGTTGTCTCATCTATTATTCTTAGTCAAATTGTTTTTCATCACTGTAGAAATTAGTTGAAAACACTGAAGCTGATGGCATTTGACTATTAGCCATTTTTGATTGGCTTGAGGGGGAAAGGGTTAGACTACTTTCCCCATTGTTATTATGGGGGCTGGGGGGGGGGGGGAGAGCTGGCCGGGCAGCTGACTGCCCTTTAGGACTTTTTGCTGCTACATGTATCGTAGAAATGAAAATGGAGGTGGAAATGGCCACATGTAGAGTGACGTGGGAGGAGTTTGAAAAATGCTGCAGAATAAGATAAATTCTTCAATTGTTTGCCAAAAAATCGGCCAAATATGGTGTGCCACTCTTCCTGAGTGGAAGGAGATGACAGCTTTGTGGTTCCTGTGTGGATCAAAAGGAAGTGATGAGTCTGTGGTAAGTCTGATATAAGGTCCCTGTCACAATGACCCTAGCCCAAGTCAAAATGTCTTCATTTGCCCAAGAGCATCTGGCATCGTACTCCATGCATGGAATTTACATGTTCGGAATAGTTTTTACACTTTGGAGCAAATCAAGTGATACAGTGTAATTTGTTGTGTCAATTTGATGGTCTCAAATTAAAAAGTGTGGCTTGGTTCCAAAACTCCTGATACATAAGTGCAAAAGTGGAGTGAGGGACTGTAATGTCTTTGCAGTGTTGCAGGAATGTTGATCCATGATGGCAAACTGTGTACACATGGACTAACAATGTCTGATTACAAAGCAACTCAGAACTCCAACAGGGCTGCTGGATGGATGAAAGATAGAGCTGCACACTGACCCTCCAGATTCATCATTGTCATTGTCAAAATATTATGTGGGCATTCTGGAGGCTGTGCTGTAATTGTGGCTCTAGTTACAGTTGACTAGAAAACTATCACTGCCCAATTTGAGGAGCAGTACAGGGATATGATGGGCCCTCTGTGTCCCATAACAAAGACATGCATGCCCTCTGTGTCCCATAACCAAGGCATATGGTGTGCCATCTGTGTCCCATAACAGACATACATGCCCTCTGTGTCCTATAACCAAGGCATATCATGTGCCCTTGGTGACCCATAACCAAGGCATATGGTGTGTCCTCTGTGTCCCATAACAAAGGGATATGATGTGCCCTCTGTGTCCCATAACCAAGGCATATGGTGTGCCCTCTGTCCCATAACCAAGGCATATGGTGTGCCCTCTGTATCCCATAACCAAGGCATATGGTGTGCCCTCTGTGTCCCATAACCAAGGCATATGATGTGCCCTCTGTGTCCCATAAGCAAGGCATATGATGTGCCCTCTGTGACCCATAACCAAGGCATATGGTGTGCCCTCTGTATCCCATTTACATATATGCCCTCTGTGTCCCATATCCAAGACATATATGGTATGCCCTCTGTGTCTCATAACCTGGGCATATGGTGTGCCCTCTGTGTCCCATAACAAAGACATACATGCCCTCTGTCTTATATCCAAGACATATGGTGTGCCCTGTATCCTATAACCAAGGGACCTCTGTGTCCCATATAACCAAGGCATATGGTGTGTCCTCTGTGTCCCATAACCAAGGGATATGATGTGCCCTCTGTGTCCCATATAACCAAGGCATATGGTTTGCCCTCTGTGACCCATAACCAAGGCATATGGTGTGCCCTCTTTGACCCATAACCAAGGCATATGGTTTGCCCTTTGTGTCTCATAACCAAGGGATATGATGTGCCCTCTGTGTCCCATAACAAAGACAGATGGCCTTCTGTCTCCCATAACCGAGGGGTGTGAAGCAACTTAACTCACTGATTGCTGATCAGAATAAAATTTGTGCCCATGTGAACTATTATGATGATGTCACATTCATATTGCAGGTGAACAGATCTTCTGTTGAAGGCCCAGCCTTTAGTTGTAGACAAGTTAACAATGGTGCAGGTCAACAGCTTTCCCTGAGTCAGCTTGGGCAGGAACTTTGCTCAGCACAACACACCTAGGACAACTGTTGACTGAAGTGGCTTACTCAGCACAACACACCTAGGACAGCTGTTGACTGAAGTGGCTTACTCAGCACAACACACCTAGGACAGCTGTTGACTGAAGTGGCTTACTCAGCACAACACACCTAGGACAGCTGTTGACTGAAGTGGCTTACTCAGCACAACACACCTAGGACAGCTGTTGACTGAAGTGGCTTACTCAGCACAACACACCTAGGACAGCTGTTGACTGAAGTGGCTTACTCAGCACAACACACCTAGGACAGCTGTTGACTGAAGTGGCTTACTCAGCACAACACACCTAGGACAGCTGTTGACTGAAGTGGCTTACTCAGCACAACACACCTAGGACAGCTGTTGACTGAAGTGGCTTACTCAGCACAACACACCTAGGACAGCTGTTGACTCAAGTGGCTTACTCAGCACTGACAGGAAAGCTGCTGACCCAGGTGTCTAGCTCAGTCAGTATAATTAAATAAGAGGAATAACGACGAGAGCTCATCATATTAACAGTGTCAGTTTTGTCAGGATGTACTGTACATGTAGGTGTAGTTATTATATTGGTCAGCATTTTGTGAAAGATGGGACTTTTTACACTTTAAATTTGAACAGCATTTTCTGAACTCTGAAGAGCAAATGGTTAATTTGACCAGCAAATTGCAATTGGATACATGTTAGTTTAAGCACTGGTTCTGTTAGGTGGGTCTCATCCAAAAATGGCCACAATTTAAGTCATTGTTAATCATCATCACATGATGTCTGTGTGCCTGTATGGGCATCATTCATTTCCACTGACAGCAGTCGCTGTGGAGATGTTTGCTTTTTACTCAGCAAGGCACCAAGTGCCTTATGTCGTGTGTGGTGTTTGCGACTTCAGAATAATTGATATATTAAGATAGAGGTGAAAAGTCCCAAGGTCCTCGATTTATGATTATTATATATTTCAAATTTTAAACAGATTGAACCCACTGTTTCAGAGATATTCCTTGGACTGTTTTTGCATCGACTGACCCACCTCCGTAGATACTTTCTAGAGTAAACCATTCAAATCTGCACCAAAAGTGCACTGCTCACATGGTATGGCTTCAGCCTAGCTACCCTCCACCGCACATCTGACCAGATCATCTGTCACAAAAAAAATGGAAGAAAATGCTGCCCACTCCAAGTTAATGTACTTGCAGATTTCTTGTTACCATGATGATTTTATTGCCAATTATTATTAGGGGACCACCGAAGGCAAGTCCTCTATAGTGGACACAAGTTCCATGCGTCCATATGTACATCTGGATCGTTTTTATGCCCCCACTGGGGGAAGGGGGGGCATATAGATTTGCCCTTGTCGGTACCGGAGAAAAGGACCTTCAAAAGTGGAGACAAATTAAACAAAGCTGCAGGATTCACATTGTAGTCAGGAATTGCAAGACTTGCATGACAAGTTTGTCATCACACCTGTTGACAAAGCTGGTGATAACATTGCACTAACTTGTAAACCATACTACTTTAATACAATACTGAGTGAATTAAATAATGAAAGTTATCAACAGGCAGGAACCTCTGATACTGTTATCAAGGACCAAGTGGATAAAGACAAGGAGTTGAAATGCATTGTCTCAAATGAGGACAAGATATTACCAATTACATGTATATATGCAATTGTCAAAATGCATAAAAACCCTGTTAAATTCAGGTTCATCATTGCAGCAAAGAAATGTGTTTCGCAACAAGTTGCTAAACGACTCATTAAAGCTCTCAAACTTGTCCAAAATTTACATACTAACTACTGCAAAAAAGTGAAAATGTACACGGGAGTGGATAGAATGTAGATTACAGATAGCACAAGTGATATTCTACTAGACAGTGACAAAATCAACAATAGGCCACAGACCACAGTTATAAATCCTTCTATTTTTCATATTAGCATTTTTCAGTCTAAAAAATCAGCATTTTGGTATTTTAAAATTCCGTGAACGGCATTTAACAGATAAAAATGTCAGAAAAATATGGACGGATTTTTGTCATACAATTCCCAGCTCGTTAATTTGTGATAACTGCAATACGAAACAACACCTGGATGTCAGCTTTATACAGGTGTATGAACTCTGCTCTTGCCAGGGTCACATCATTGTCCTTCCCCACCATAAAGTTCCCATCTGGCCTGGAAGACAGTGCACCTATATGACCACCAATGAAGCAACTCTGCGATGCAGCAAACCTGACGTAGCTAACTTTATTTAAACAGAAGCTACAGCATGCTGAAAACACAGTATTTTCACAATTACGGACTATCTCCGTTGGGATGCGCAACCAGCCAATCACAACTGTAGTCTGTAACCTAATAGACTTATCAAAATTTTTAAAACTTGTTTAACTGAAGCCACAACTTGTTTTCTGCAAAGGATTTGCATTAACTTTACCAAACTTCAATATTAAAGAAAATATCAACTTTTTTGCAAGCAACCTTTAAATCTGAAAAATCAGTTTTTATGACAAATAAAATAATTAATTAAAATTTTGAGGAAAATTATATAATTGCATCCTATCAATTCTTTTCTGTCCAATATGAATACGATACACAATGGGCTATGATGCAAACCCATAATCACTTGCCTGCATGTCCTGCCCTTACAATGAGAGATCAAATTACAATGCCCCACCCCTTAATTTTAACCCCAAATTTGAATATATTGCTAAAATTTTATGAATTTTTAGGTGAAATTGGTGATTTTTTTACTATTTATCAATAGATTCGTAACATTTGTCTACAAAAAATATGACATCTATCACTGCTGAGGCATTAATGGCGGAGGGGGGGAGTATCAGTTACACCAAGTCAGCATCTAATACCAGTCATTGTGGCAGTAATTTCCTGATATAATCTGAAGTATGGCAGACAATGGAACAGTTTTGTTGTATAAACATTATTAGCCCATCAAAGTGCACAGTTTAAGACCAGTAGGTCACGGATTAGAGTAGCAGTATTCAGCAAATTATGTTTTTTGGTACTAAAATAAAGGAATTTTAATGCGCCCTTTCTTTGAACATTAGGAGGGCAGTTGAGTGATCCAGCTTCCACAAACCAATAATGCTATGTCTTTTTTTCTGCAGTAGACTGTATAAGTTGTGGTTTATTGACATGGTTTCTGGTGTATGTGCACATATTAGAAAGAAAATGACAAAAGTTTGTACAGTTACTCCAATATCATAAATGCATATTTGTATTCACAAGTGCTCTGATTTTAAATTTGATAAGCATCCAATTATCAATCCAGTTGTCAGGCGCACGTGTTTTCAGGCAAGTGTTTCATGAAAGCTAACTTTTTCCCCCTTATTTCACTCTCTGAAACTCTTATAATTATATGTGGTTGTATGTTGAAGTTCAAATGTTTTGCCACCTATGTACACTAGCTTGGTAAAAGTTATAAAATCTGCAGTTCATAAGTGCTGTCATCCATATTCATGGATATAAATTGATTCATTTATGTGAAAATAATATGCTGATGAACTCAACAGCTCAACAAAGTCAGCATGCCTGATTTTAAATGATTTACCCCAGTCAAATGACACACATATATGACAATCTTTTGTCTACCAAAAAAAAAAAAAAAATAATAAAAATAAAAATAAAAGGGGGTGGGGTGGGGTGGGGGGAGAAACAAAAACAAAACCAAAAAAATAAAGAAATTTACATTTTACCTAAGATTTGTACAGCTCTACTGACAAACAATGTGCATTTTTTCTGGTATGCCGAAAATCACTTTGACATGATTTTGTATAAACAGCTGTGCATATGAATGGAGGCTGTAGGCCTACAATGACAATGCCACAAAATTAAAAGTTTGAAACAGAGGGTCACTAAGTTTTATATCGATGGGATTAGCACAATTTATTCATATCATATTAGCATTGTTAATTTCTCATACACACATATGATTACCTGTGTGGTACCTGTGAGGTATTGCTAAATACAAAGGGCTATGGAAGCTATCTATCTACCAAGCAGTCAGCAAAGGAGGCATAGCCTGTGCACTTGTTAAATGTCTTGCAGCGAATCCTGTTATCATTTATGCAGTGTGGTTCCACTGATAGGTGCAACATGTCTATGCACAATGATTTGTGACATAAATGTGTTACTTCACGAATTTTTAGAAAATTGAGACTGTTAAACTTGATATTCACAGCCAATCTGTGGGTGTAAAACTTCTTTTCTCCTTTCATAAGCTGGCCTGAGGTACATAATACCATAGCCCGAAACCATTTGCCTTGTGATCTACAGTCCCAGGACCATATCTTGCATGCTCCATCCATGTAAACGTTGTTAGGATCACTCAAAATTGTCCAGGCAGCTGTCAAAAAGTGCTGACTTCCCATTTTTAACTTGCTTGATGGACGATAATAGAATAACAACATGACCATGTGAGTCCCAATACATACAGAGTTAGCCCTAATAGGCCACAGACCATAGTAATAAATCCTTCTATTTTTCATATTAGCATTTTTCAGTCTAAAAAATCAGCATTTTGGTATTTTAAAATTCCGTGAACGGCATTTAACAGATAAAAATGTCAGAAAAATATGGACGGATTTTTGTCATACAATTCCCAGCTCGTTAATTTGTGATAATTGCAATACGAAACAACACCTGGATGTCAGCTTTATACAGGTGTATGAACTCTGCTCTTGCCAGGGTCACATCATTGTCCTTCCCCACCATAAAGTTCCCATCTGGCCTGGAAGACAGTGCACCTATATGACCACCAATGAAGCAACTCTGCGATGCAGCAAACCTGACGTAGCTAACTTTATTTAAACAGAAGCTACAGCATGCTGAAAACACAGTATTTTCACAATTACGGACTATCTCCGTTGGGATGCGCAACCAGCCAATCACAACTGTAGTCTGTAACCTAATAAGAATTGTGCCAAATCAATTCATATCTTTGATTTCTCAACATTGTATGCAAAGAGAAACTTGACAGACCTAAACAACGTGACAATTTCAATGTTGGATAAAGCATTCAAAGGATTACACATGTCAGTATATTAAAATATCTGGTGCTGAGGCTAAATTTGATAAAGGTAAGAGCAAAGGAATATCTTACACAAAGCAAGAGTGTGCTCAAATGATAGAATACATTATCAACAATGCATACTTTTGCTTTGAAACCAGAGTCTATCAACAAATAGTAGGCATACCAATGGGAATAGATCCAGTCCCATATATTGCCAACCTTTATTTACATTATTATGAATCAAAATGGATGGAGGAATTGGCAAAAACTTTGCAGCTGCAAGAAGATCATATTCTCACACAAGAAGATTTATAGATGACCTGTGTGTTTTAAACAATGGAGATGAAATAAAGGGAAATTGGAAAAATATATATATCCCAAAGAACTAATATTAAATCTGGAAAATGAGTGTGATACAAAAGCTACTTTCCTTGATCTGGATATAGAAATAAAGAACAACCAGTATGTAACAAAAATATTTGACAAGAGAGACCAGTTCAAATTTGATATTATCTCCTACCCTGATCTGACAGGAAACATTCCAGAGAAACAAGCATATGGAGTTTGTATCAGACAAGTGATACATATTGCTAGAAGCATCACACTTTTTAGCAATTTTTTCAAAGGAGTCAGAACTTTGTTGCAAAAACTACAATGCAAAGGTTATAAAAAACAACTACACAAAACTGTTGAAATGTTTCCACAGATATGACCAAATACCTAAAAAATACAACACTAACTCAAGAACATCAGCCAAACAATGTCAAGATGGAGCTTGAAATGACAAAGTATAGTCCTCAAAGTGTTTAGAGTGGTAAGAGGGAAAGTACCCGGGGTAAAGTATACTTAACCCACCTAGAGAATTTTCTCGAGTCCGTCGTAAGTGTGAAAACCATGATCATACTCACTTTTTGCAGGATTTCTTTCATTTCAACCATCATGCAGTATAGTGGAAGAGGTGGCTTCCAGCTAATACCTTTGTACACTTTACCTCATAACACCTCTAGTCAACTTTATGGTGCTAAAAATTGTATTACTATTTACCTGTTTATATACCAGTGTTGGTATGGTGGAATAGTGTATGAAGCTTGTTAAGTTACAAAGGATATGTCTGTCCTTCCGTTTGGCCATCCAACATTAAAATGGTCTCATTTGTGTCGCGCATATCTCCAAAAGCGTTTGAGTAACAGCCATGAAACTTTGTGGAAACATGTATCAATATATGAAAGTGTGCACCTGGGGTTTTGTTTCTCTCTTGGATTACATGTAACTGTCTTGTGTTAATTAATCATTCATAAACTGACGGAAAATGTTGATTTGACGTAAGACTTGTCACATTTGTGTTGCATGTATCTCAAAAGGTATTTTAGCTTCAACCATTTGTGGAAACAGCTGTCAATATATGAAGGTGTTCTCCTGGGGTATTGTTTCTCACTTGTATTAATTATCTTGTGTTAATTAATCATTGATTAACTTAGGGAAAATGTTGATGTGATGTTAGACTTGTCACATTTGTGTCGCATGTATCTCAAAAGGTATTTGAGGTCTTGCACCAGTTACATACAATATTCCTTCCAGTGCTGATGGAGGCAATAATAGGTGGGGGCATCTGTGTCCTTTGGACACTTTTCTATTTTGCATGATAACTTGAGAGGTTTTTGAGGTAAGGCATTCATATTGCACAGGGTTGTAGTCCTCTGTAAGGGCAAGGATAAATTCAAAGTTGGGTGACCTTGACCCAATTTCCAAGGTTTCTCTTGGACACTTTTCTTTTGTTGCATGGTAACTTGAGAAGTTTTTGAGGTAAGGCATTCATATTGCACAGGATTGTAGTCCTCTGTAAGGGCAAGGATAAATTCAAAGTTGGGTGACCTTGACCCAATTTCCAAGGTCTCTCTTGGACACTTTTCTTTTGTTGCATGGTAACTTGAGAAGTTTTTGAGGTAAGGCATTCATATTGCACAGGATTTTAGTCCTCTATTTGGGCAAGGATAAGTTCAAAGTTGGGTGACCTTGACCCAATTTCCAAGGTCACAGAGCCACATAAGTGAATTTGGTGTCCGCTTGATAACTTGAGAAGCTTCTGAGGTAGGGCTTTGATATTTTACAAGATTATAGCCCCCTGTAAGGGCTAGGCTAAGTCAAGTTAGAAGATGGGAGACCTTGACCCAATTCTGAAGGGCACAGAGCCACATTAGTGTATATGGTGTCGGCGTGATTTCCGCATGATAACTTGAGAAGTTTTTGAGCTAGGGCTTTTATATTGCACATCATTATACATGTAGTTTACTATTGGACCCAGGTGAAGTTCAAACGTGAGTGACCTTAACCCAAATCCCCAATGTCACACAGCCACTTTTGTGAAATTCAGTGTCTGCACAATAATTTATAAACTTTTTCATTTGTGGGTTTTATATTGTACATGATTATAGTCCTCTATAGGGCAAAGGTTAAATTTGAACATGAGTGACCTTGACCCATTTCTCAAGGTGACACAGCCACTTGTGTAAAATTCAGTGTCTCCACTATCAATGGATTTTTGAAGCTTATTTGCTTCTGGATGCTGGATTTTAAGTGATTCTCCCACTGAGGCCACCCCAATGCACTGGAAATGTGACCTTATTAGAGGGGTGAACTTCACACATGCAGCAATGGTTACTGCCCTAAACTGTGCCATGTTTGTATAGGGTGGTCCCCTCAGTGGTGCAAGTACCACCATTACATCCAGTTATTCTTTGGGGGGGGGGGGAGCATGCTGCACACAGCAAAGAGAAAGGCATCCAGATGACAAGTGAATTATCTTTAAATGGTCAAATCAGCTGGCATTCAGCAGCAAGTTTTTCAAAAGAATGCAGTTCATTAATCTTGTCTTCTGCTACACCATTGATGTAATAGCTTGGAGAGGATCATATAACCCAGAGATCAGAGGTCAAACACTTAATCATGTTCCAAAGAGAGATTTGCATTTCGTTTGACTGCAGGATGGGTTTCTCATCACAAAACTATCTTGGTTCAGAAGTATCAAGCCATTGTATGGGTATTTTTAAGATTGACATACAGCAAGGGGTATGTATGCAGAAATCTATTGCAGACAAATGTCCTACTTGAGGGAAATAGGTGGTCAAAGCACCACATACCATATTCATTTTAATAAGCACACAGTGCAAAAATGTTTCATCCACAAAAGCTGAAAAAATGTAGATCCTAAGTGTGGTAATAAATTCTACCACTTGTTTGAAAACTGAGGGATATTTTGAGGGTTCTTTCTTTGAAAAAAAAAAAATGGGTGTGCATGCTCATTAGGGATTGTTAAGATGAATATGGGAATTAGTGATTCAGCAAAGTTTGGAGTTTGCCTGCTCAGCCAAGCTTCCTCAGTCATGTGGTTTAAGACTGTTTGTATGCACACATGCACTCCCAGGCTAAGGTGTGTTAGGATGAGGACAGCATGTGTACATTCATAAACATGTCCAGTGATGGTGGTCTATGGATGTCATACAGTAGATGTTAGCTGTAAGATACCTGTATATGTAAACAGTCAATTGACAGCATACATGTTTTTTGATCCAAACTGACCATGAAGGTAAAGTGTCAAGGTCATAATGGATCAGTGAGCAGGAAATCTTCTTGCCATGGACTGGGGACACCAATGAAGTTAAATGTCTTATTGTTTTCTATGAAAATTGTCATTGTCAAGTACCTTTGCATATACAAGAAAAAGCTGTATCAGATCAGTGCGATACAACCCAAGATAGCAGAGCATTAATTAAAAAAAAAAATGTTTGGCTGAGTTTTCATGTGCAGAAGTATGAAGTACAGGAGAATGCAGAAATATGTGACTGGCTTGAAGATTGCCTGGGTGGCACAAGAATGTCTCTATGAACCCAGCCTGGGTGTGTGTGTGGACTGCAGCCCTATGAGAGGGAGTAGCTTCTTTTGAGGAGGGAAATACTAGTACAAACATAAAGTAAGAACACAATGCAACACTGTTGTAACATATAGGTTTGATAGGATCTTTGTCCCAAATAGTTGAGTTGTGAAATTTAAAGTTAAACAAAACACCTGAAACACGAATATTAAATGTGGAAATGGGTGGCTTTACAGTACGTATGATGCCTTAGAATTCTCATCGCAGGCTTGACTTGGTGGGGACAAAGACTTGTACACTTTGAAGATATCACATGGAGAAAATTAAGAACAACTGTGTCCAGGTAAAGTGTCTGAAATTAGTTCAATTTTTTTGCAGTAAAATTTTCAAAAATCTTTATCTCTGAAAACACTAGACCAGTCGCTTTGAAATTACATAGGGACACTTATGACAAGTTCCAGACTTGAATTTGACCAACAAATGGGGCTGCAATTTTTTCTCCTTTTTTTTTTTTCAGGAATTTTTGTGTGTTTGTGCTCTTTTTAACTTCATCCCCAAACTGTTTTCAGATTGCGCTGAATTTTGATGGAAATGTACGTTGTAAAAGGCTCAAATAAACTGGTTCCCCTAAGTGATGATGCTGTGGATCTCTGATTTGTAACAAATTTCAGTTCAGGTGTTTGTTGGCTGATACATTCATTCCTATTGATTACCATGTAGGTCAATGGCAATTGCAATGATAATACCCTCCGCAATGAAGTTGAGGGGGGTATACCTGTTTCACCATGTCCGTCTGTCTGTCCGTCCGTCCGTCCGTCCGTCTGTCCATTGGTGGACATAATCTTGTCCTGACTCTCCTTCATTAATGCATGGGTCTTCTTCAAACTTTGTATGGTAATTCTCTTTTACTAAAGAGTGTGTCATGGAGCAACAGTGACCTTGTGCTATGTAGGTCAAGGTCACAGCAGGCATCTGTCTGTAGACCTGTGGACATAATGATCTCTAACTCCTTCATGGAGAGGTTCATGGTTATTGTCTGTCACTCAAGGGTGTGTCATGAAACATTGAGGCACAATGTACTCACATGTTGCGGGGGGGGGGGGGGTATCCAGTATGCCTTTCGGCTACTGCTTCTAGTTGATAATTGACATTTTTTACTTCTTGTCCAAAATGATCACCCAGATTCACCTCAAAATTGGTGAAAATGTGCCTTGGGTTAGTCTTAACTAGGTTGCTTCAAATGGTCATGCTCTGTTGATTTTTGGACCTTTTTATGAATATTTTTGTTAAATTTTTAGCAGAATTTAAAAAAAGTCTTCTCCAAAACTGCTTGGCCAGTTGCTTTGAAATTGCATAGGGACATTTCTTGGGACCCCTATACATGTACAGTGGTCCCCCTCTTATAAGGCCCCTCTGAAGAGAGGCCACCCCCTCTAGAAAGGCCACTTCTCCATGCAGCAAGTATGGAATTTCCATAATATACTCCCCCTCAAGAGAGGCCACCCCTCTTATAAGGCCACATGTCTGGTGCATTTGGGGTGGCCTTATAAGAGGGGGACCACTGTACCCTCATTGCTCAAAAGGTGGGGCTGCATTTTCTTTTCTATTTTTTCAGGAATTTTTGTGTGTGGTTGCTTTTTCTTTTCTTTTTTTACTTCTGCAAAAGTGTCACAAATATTATTCTGAAATGTGGTGGAAATGTACCTGACGGAATTACCATACAGTGCTGTTCACCGGGTGGTGAAGCAGCAGATTCATGATGTTTAGAGAGTTTTCAGTTTACATGTAGGTAGTTGTTGGTTAATGCATTCGTTCCTATTGATTACAATGTAAGACAATAGGGATTTGCAGTGGTAAATGCTTTTTTTTTTTTTTATAAAACTGTCAGTCAGATTTCATATTATCTGTTTCTGGATCTCCAAAATTGGCTCTTAATGACATGATCAATTATGATTATTTTTACTAAAAATACACTCTTCACTAAAGCTTTTATGGGGAAGTTAAGCTGATAGGGATCTCCTGAAACTGTCAGGTCAGATAAGATGTTTTTGGGTAACACTGACATGGCTGAAGATATGAGAGAAAAAACTAATGACTTGGGCTCTGAAAAAGATAGATATTGATCTCAGTAGCATTTCATTGAATGAAAAATTTGCACCGATTTTCTGATTTTTATTAAAAGGGACTTATTTTTACTTCTACACATGTGTAACACTTTCTTTGATTTATATTTTTGCAGGCATTATCACAATGGTGGATTCTAAATATTGTCTGCAGGTAAGAAACTGATTGAGTATAATAAGCCGACAAGAACATGTTTTCTTCCTGAGCATTTTTACTGGTCACAGACATGCATAATGTATATCAAACAAATGTAGTGTTTTGACAGCCAACAGGGGAAACAGACATTTTCGCATTTTTTCCAGAACTATGGTGTAGTGAATAACATTTCGCGAAATGAAAAACCCACTGGCAACAAAAGCTCTGTGTCCTCGACAAATAAAGAACCATTTAGAAAGCAATGTTCTGAAAATATTGACTGCACGTGTATCTACCAGAAACAAATGAGCAATAACCGGGGAGAAATACACCACATCAAAACTTTAATTTATATCTGTATGTTTTGATAAGTGGGGTGGGATGGGGGGAGGGATTGCTGGCATATGTAATGTAAGACATGGATTAAAGAAGCAAGAAAGATGGTGTTCAGGCGTTCTCCGACACATGGAAACGACTCACAGGGCCTTCAAGTGGTATCAGCTGCTACTAGTCCAAGGCTGGACTTTCCATTATATGCTAACGACAACAAAATGCAACACATTTGCTGTTGTTTTGTCAGCATGGCTGTTTGAAACACAACATGACATTTTCTGAGCCCAATTTTCGAGGTGTGGTTGTTGCAAATTGCAGGAAAGGTTAGCAAAGTTTGGCCGAGTCTTTATGCCAAGCTAAACACGAAAGCGCTCACTACTCAGATATGTGGTTTGTGAGCAGAGGGGGACGTGTATCCAGCATTCAAACATGTGCTGTGTTGTGTTATTACTGTCAACAGACAGTCCATTTCATCTGTTGCCAACTGGGAATTCTTTTGTTTACAGGCGCCCAAATTACAGCAACTTCACATCCTTCCCCAACCAACTGACTGATCATCTGAAAGCTTCCTCTTTTTTGCCAGCAGATAATGAACGAAGAAGTCTCTGATCTGTCAATATGTTAATGTACAATTTTAGACCACACAAGATGTGCTTTGGCTGTCTTGTTAAAATACCTGTAAGATCTGAACGTTGGTAGTGTTATGATTCTAGGATGTTATAACGCGGTTGATCTATGGTGATGTTTATTTGGTCCAGGTATGAATTCAAGGCTGGGGCTTGATAGGAAGTGGAAGGGGCAATATGTTTCCTTCAGATATGTAAAGTTTTTGCTGCCAAAGATGACTTGTCATTAGCTGTCAGATCACAGGAGGAGGCTTGGGCTCTTCCAACAATTTACACATACTCCCACCATCATATGTCAGAATTTCAGTATTCTAGTTCGCATCTCAGGAACCTGCCAAACTTTGACATGAATTGATGATGTGTACTACCCATGGAAATTTGCAATTCAATTAAAACATGCCCCCCCCCCATAATAAGACCATCCCTAATTCAGTAGAAAATTAGCCACATGAGTGGGAAGGTCCCAGGTTAGAGCGACAATACAATGTAAGTGAACAGTTTCTGCTTGAAAATAGGGGCCTTTTAAGCAGGGTGGCCCTCGGCAAGAGGGACATTAACTCTTCCAGTGCCAAGCACGACTAAAATCAATCTACTTAAGTCAAACTAGTCTGAACTCGATATACATTGGCTGAGGCTACAGTAGAAATTTCGCCAGGTAGTGGGGGTAGTCTGCCTTACACCAAGATCCAAGGTAAGTTTTTCCAAGAGTGTGGAAATTTGATTTGGATTTTACTTTCATCACCCAAGTTAAAAACAAATATTGGGAACTAATTTCTGCGACTCCTTATTGTCCGCCATGTCATGTCCATCCACTTTGGGGACTGGGAAAGTGGAAGGAGATATTCTTGAGATGATAGAAGAAGGTCAGTGCATATTTTAGGTTTGAACTAACAGAGTAAAAATTAGCAAAAAGTGAGTATTTTTCTGGGTCATGCGTTGCTAATTTAGTCTCCCTTCTGAGGGGTAGGTTTGCTGTTCACCATTGAATGTAAATGTATGTTTTTTCTAGACTGACCCTTTTACTGTCAGGATACATTTGGACAGAAGATTTTATGACTTGATATTATGCAAGAACTATATACAGGGTTCGGCAATTCACGTGTCCGATTGCCCGGGACAAGTCAGATTTCATCTCGGGCAAGTTAAAATTAATAGGTACTTGCCCGGTTGGGCAACCAACTTTTTTTTTTCGCTCAAATTTCATGACATGGTTACAAGTTGCAGTTGTTTCCAAGGCTGGCAAGGGAGCGGCAGAAGGTGACGATAATCCGTTGTGATAACAGTGTTTGAAGTCGGAGCGCTGCATGCATACTGAAGAACTATGGGGGGTCTAATCACTAAAAATACTAGAGCTTTTGCAGCATGTGCGTGGGTGCCGATAGGTGATAATAATTGCTAATTGATAGACATGCCAAGTTTAAACAATCACTTGGTCAGCAGTTGTATTCATCAGAACTGTATTTTTGTCAACACAAGCAGGCATTTTTACTGTCGTACATACCATTACGATATCAAACGTACCAGCAGTAATTGGCTTGCTGAGCCGGGTCACACTACTCACTGTCAGTGTGATCTGCCCCAATGATGTCAAAGCAGCGTCAAAAAATAAAATTTGCATGGCGAATTCATCTGCAAATTAACATCAAATGCTATCTATCGGTGGGTTCTAACAGTGTTGGAAAAAGTAGGGGCTGTAAGATGACTTCCCAGGCAAAAACAGCACACAACTGCCAGCCACACGCAAGTAACACCATCGAGTGGATCTGCGGTGAACTGACGCAGTCCCACGGACTGATTTGGGACACTTTCGGCAATTCCCGCTATCCTCTACCTTTGCGTATTTGCCTGTGACTCAAAATAGTTGTTGCAATAAACACTGGAATCTTTATTTTGGTATACTGCAATATAAACAGTTTGCTTCCCGTTTGTGTGTTCCCTCCGTAAATTATGGCATATTCACACATGTTCACTTGGCGGAATCCATGATGAAAACACTGTAACACGAGTCGTGATTGGCTGATTTTTGCATGTGACTCAATTGACCAATCGGGTGATGTGTTGTGCGTTGGACCACATGGCCAAAGCAGCTGTTTGTGTACAGTTGCAGTAAAGATTTTAACGTTGCGCACACTCGATTTCTGATTTGAAATATTAAAATTTTCGTATAAATTTGATTTAAGAACACCGTTTATTGCAAGGAACTTGCCAATACTGTATACGCAAATTTACTACGATATACGATAGCATTCATGGTAGGTACGCAAACGATATGCATCCCATCACGGCATCAGAGGCAGCGAGAAAGAATCCTGAAATGTAATGCAACTATTTTATCGTTATTTAAGTTTACCCGGGATACGGACTCCTGTAGTCCCAGAAATGACAATGTATTTTTCATCGTTAGTGACCCCATGCAAATAGCTTACTTTTCAATTTGTATTTTTAATATTTTGCCAGTTTCACTGTCGAACAGTTGCAGCTAGAATCGTTGTAAAATTTGACATTTTTTTTGCAAATTTGCAAGCGACAATAAGCGGCAAGTACATTTCAGGGTAAATGGTTTGTCTAGGCCTTAGCATTGTTAGAAAAAAAACGATGTTTATAGAAGTTTTATCAGGACAAGTGGATTTTGCATACGGGCAAGTGGATTTTGAAAACTACTTGCCCTGCGGACAAGTGATTTTAAAAAAAATTGTCGAGCCCTGATATAGACTATAGATCATGACAGAAAAGTCAACATGTGGAGTTCAGCAAATGGGCGCATATCGAGATAACTTGGTTTATATACCACACTGGAAATCGGTACTCTACAGTGACCAATAGAAGCTAGGACCCAATCTGTGACATTAGGTTGATAAGATCAATATTTATGGAAGTAATATCACTTTTCCCGCTTCCTAGCAAGTTTCGTGTGTGGTTGTCTGCTCATGCTGCCAATTGCCAGGTCGTTGGCTCTGATACACTACTCACTCACAATGGAACCACTTACCCAGTGCTGTGGGACGCAGGAGAGGATACAAATTGGAGCTACATGTACATGGTTTTTTAACCCTCGGCCCATATGGCCAGGGGGTGTTGTAGTCTCCTACGCATCTGTCCGTCCGTCCATTCAGGCCTTGTTACCGCCATATCTCCCAAAATACTCACTTTACAGAGAACAAATTTTATCACAGGAGGCCATTGAGGTGTTTCAGGTGCCTATCAAAAATAAGGTCACTTGGTCACATATTTAGGTCACAGTACTACATTCAAGAAAAAAGGGCATTAACACAATATATGAAAATATGGAATATAGCTTCATCAATTATTTATGACAGTTAGTCCTAAGGATGCCTCAGACACCTAATGAAAAAACTAGGTCACATATTTAGGTCACAATGCTGCATTGAAGAAAAATGGCTGTACCATGATGTCTCAAAGTATTAAATTACTCATTGTAGCTGCACCAATTATTTATGACAGTTGGTCCTAAGGATGCCTCAGACATCTAGTGAAAACTAGGTCACTGGGCCACATATTTAGGTCACAGTACTGCATTGAAGAAAAATGGCCTGGCCATGATATCTCTGCTCATTGCATTTGCACCAAAGCTTTGTCATCAGGTCAAGCAGAAGTAACCTTGACCTACATGTAGCATACTTCAAGGTAACTCATCCCTACTTTTTTTTCATAAGTCTGCCTATTGAATATCAGTGACCTACAGCAACTTCTATTTTCGTCACCTACACATACTTAAGCTGTATAATTGCATGGTGAAACTACAGTCAAACCTCATTATAACGGCACTCACATATCCCACGTATTCAATATAATGACACACATTTTCATGGGAAAAAGTTTATTTTCTTTGTTATTTGACTCATTTATCTGACATATTCAGTTGTCTGACACATTTCTAAGGGAACAGACGGTGTCATTATAATGAGTTTTCACTGTCGTAGCATTCCACTAAACATTTGACTGTATAATCAACAAGTTTTGGCTTTTATAATCTCCCAGTAATTTCCCAAAGACCAAACAGAGAAAGAAAAGCAGTGTGACCTCATTTATTCCATTTGATGAAAGATATGTGACCAAGAATTTATAGGTAAATAACTCACCTCTTTGTCTCACATGCAGGCACATGGTCTTCACCTGAAGTACCATTTCCCTGGCCGAGGGGTTTTCTGTTTCTGACTGGCTTCTAGTTATTTATGTAATTACAAAGGGGAGTAAGCGTATCTGTTGGAATAAAATAGTCACGCTTGATGGAAAGAGGGATGCCCAGTCTTTGTATATCCCTGGAATGTCATTCAAGGGAATCCTCGATATCTGACGTAAGGGATTCTGCGCATGTCGAGTCACATTGACATTGTTTACAATTTTGAAATGTGACATGCTGAGATTCAACAGCAATAACAAAATTGTAATTTATATGAAGTGACAATAAAGTTTGGTGAAGAAAGGTATACATGACCATGAAGTAAAAGGTGTATTAAGTAGTACAGAAACACATGATCCACATTCATTAATTCCAAACCCAACAATGACAGCAAAGAGATTCCAG
Organism: Hermodice carunculata; assembly: GCA_964020975.1. NCBI lineage: Eukaryota > Metazoa > Annelida > Polychaeta > Eunicida > Amphinomidae > Hermodice > Hermodice carunculata. The sequence goes on along the minus strand of OZ026629.1, from coordinate 2,487,445 downwards.
ACTTGCCAAAGCATCAAGGACACATTACAAGACCATAGGTCACTTAGCTGGTTTTCACACACTTTAGGTGCCTTGCCAGAGTGCCCCAAAAATTTCCCGTGGGTCCAGTGCCGATCCATGCTGCTGCAATGACTGTCCTCGATGCCCTGTGGTGTGCCACAGAACCTGTCATGGCAGTATTGCGTAATAGCGAGCATGCACAATCAGTTTCCTACTCTGGAGCCCATCGTTGAGGGACGCGTTTTGTTGTTTTGTCCCTCACTTTGCTTCACGTTTGTGGCTCCTCTTTTGTTGAGGTAGTGGATAAGTTTCCTGGGAGACTGGTCCTACCTCTGATTTAGTTTGTTCAGTGGTTTGTTGGGAAAATGAGTACAGATGGTGAGTTAAACGTCCTTTGGGACGCCAACCATCACAGGATGGCATGCTGGGATGACCATCCTGCATGCCGCTCTTGCTTGCTGGGATGACCATCCTGCATGCCGCTCTTGTTTGCGGGAGAGTTGTGTTTTCTGCACTGAAGATATTATGTGCGATATTTGTCGTTGATGGACTTCACTTCAGTGGCAGAATGTTTGTAGGGCTGACGTGAGATTGGCCAGACAAAGGCTCCAACGTGCTGAGGCACGTTGTGAGCTAGTACAGGGAAGTGTTCCTCAAGTGGGACCTTCAATGGCACACGTAGCCACACGTGCATCTGATGCAGCCATCCAGGCACCTGGCAGCTTGCCCAGGCATGTCCAACATTCTGTCCAGGCTGATCCTCGAATCAAGGCACCTATTGGTGGAGTGACAACTTTGAACACGTTTGTTCATGCTGGTCCTCAATTCGAGGCAAGGCCTTGAATGGAAGCACCTGTTCCTAGAGTCGTGGACGATGGATGTGAAGCGGACTGTGGTAGAGAGGTCCTGTTTGTGGGTTCCGGCCACAGTCCCCCCTGCTCCAGTGAGCAGCTCTGTGGGCAAAGGTTTCTTTGTTACTGGCCCAACTGCCGGCCGCTCGTCGGTAGTTTGGTGTAAGGATGGTACCTTAGTGGTTCATAAGTCAGTCAAGATGGAGGCGCTGTTCGCCTCGGTCGGCAAACAGTTTAACTGATTGGAGCGAAAGGTTTCCTCCAGGGAGCCTCCTGTTGTTCCTCCTTCCCCTGTTTACTTGGAGTTGCCTGGCCCCTTTTGCAAAAGTGGTGCCCAGTGTTTCCTTCGAGTCGGCCATACCGAAGCCCAAGGTGGCTAGTACGGTCAGAGCTGTGGCCCCCACTGAGTCTTCCATGGTGGCATCGGCTGTTTCCGGGTCTCTTGGGGACCTGGTGACAGACAGTGAAATGGTGTTGGGGGTGAGGGATCAGCCATTAAGGTCACTTTTGGGTGTGGTGTGCGATTGGTTTCGCGGTTAGTTTCTCCCCTAACGTCCTCTCCCTGCCGCAAGGGTTCACACTCATGCCAAGGGAGGGAGAAGAAGAGGAGGAAGAGGTGTAATTAGCACATTTCCTCCTCCCCTTTGCCAGATTGGAAGATACATTGCTAGAGCCTTCGTTCAGGCGTTTCGTCTGCTGGGGAGAGGCAGTCCTCTCTCTTATTAGTTCCCGATCCGGGAGGTGGTATAATGACACACAGACTGGATGTCCGAGTGCCTAGTGTGCCGCCCAAGGAGTCAATCAGTCCGAGCATGAGGCTCTGGCATCTTCTCCCACATCACCCTGATGGAGATTGGTCAGGCACCTGATCTATCTTCCGTTGGGGAGGTCGCCTCCTCGGTGACCTTTGCCGATGTGGTGGTGGGCCGGGGCGCTTCTGCACTTGAGCCTATCCCCGCGGAGGCTGAAGGTCTTGGGTTTTCTGCAGTGACTGGGCCAGTGCAAGAGTTTGCGGCAAGGTCGCTTCCCCGGCCCCTAGGCCTGTTCACTTAGTGCGTGCGGGTAGGCCTGTGTCACCTCCACCAGCTGGAGAGATCCTGTCAGTTGTCTTGCCTGATGAGACTCTTCGTGCGCGGGAGGAACAGCAGCCTCAGTACATTTTGGGAACTGCAGCACCAGCCAGAGAGGCTCCTACAGGGTCGGGACCTCTCAAGGTCGCTTCCCCGGCCCCTAGGCCTGTTCACTTAGTGCGTGCGGGTAGGCCTGTGTCACCTCCACCAGCTGGAGAGATCCTGTCAGTTGTCTTGCCTGATGAGACTCTTCGTGCGCGGGAGGAACAGCAGCCTCAGTACATTTTGGGAACTGCAGCACCAGCCAGAGAGGCTCCTACAGGGTCGGGACCTCTCCAGGAGGTTAGGGCTACAACCGAGGAGGAAGGCATTGAGGAGGTACTCCGTGGGTCAGGGGATGTTCTGGAGAGGAGTCCCACGGCTGAGGATATTCTTGACCTTGACTGTTCGGATTTCCCAAGTGAGAATTCTGAACCTGAAGAAGGGGGCGTTTGTTTCTCCCGCCTTGTGGCAGAGCATAAGGAGGCCGAGTATCGGCCACTTCTCCCAGCCGCCAATTGGGCTACAGTTTGCCAGTCTGCGGCTTCAGCCAAGAAGGCAGTAGATCCTGTGGACCGATCTTCCTCTAAGGCTGAGAGGCCAGGGTCCGTGTTTCGTGCAAACGTCGCCTTTATGCAGGATACCCTTCCCGGGGAGGCTGTCCCGCAGCCCACATTAATGCAGCCTAGGGCAGTGCCAATGTTGGTCGACGGAAGGAAACCGGCACCCAAATTAGATGTGCCTTTCTCCACCTTGGCTGGGAAGTTCATTGAATTGTCAGCAGGACTGTCTGGGTCTAGCAACGTGTCAGAAATGGGATCCTTTTGGGATTGCCTAGCCCTAGGTCAGCTGCTGGCTAAGCCGAAGTCCAGGCTGGAGTTGTACCTGATGAGTTGGATGGTATACAATTTCTGTCCTCCAACGCTCCGTTACAGGACCACGACATCAAGGAGTCTGAGTTTGTAACTCTGTCTCTCTCATCCCTCTGGATGTTTGAGCAGGATGCACGAGTTATGACAATTGTGGGCTCCTTCCTGGACTGTTCAGGGTGTTCCGCTGTGCGTATTTTGGAGGAGGCACATGAGGACCCCTCCTCGCCAGCCTCCACTAAACGTTTGGTGGAGACCCTGCTGGACCTCGAACAGTCTCAGGGCCATGGTGTGGGTCATATACTTAGCGGGGCCATTACGCTTGATGCAAATGTTAAGTTGCTGCGATGTAATGTGCTCCTCTCTGGGGCCAAGCTGCTGACAGAGGTAAACAGGGCTGCTTACCAACTGCCCCCAGACCCTGTCAGTCCAGGGTTATTCTGTAAAGGGTTGGTTTCCCCTCCTCAAGAGGGCAGGTCAAATAGCCAAGGAGAAGAGGCAAAAGTCTCTGGATGAGGCTTTGCTGGGGGGTGTGAGATCGTCCAAAGGGGCGTCACCTCCTTATCAGCCAGCCGCGGCTGGGCATGGCCCTAGACCATCGCAGAAGCCACAGAGGCATAGGGTGCCAACTAAGAAGGGTGGCCAGCCCTCAAAGTAGGTCTCTTCTGGTTCTAAGGACAACTGGAAGCTGAGGACCCATTCCTAGTGATGCATGCCATTCTCCAGACATCTCTGTGGGCCCACCGGTCTGCAATCCCTCTCTGCCTTCTTGGCGAGGATCGGTAGGCAGGCAACTGGTGTCGTTTGCTGACCAATGGGATCATTTAACAAACAATGTTTTTGTCAGGAATGTCATTCCTCATGGCTACTCATTGGAGTTTGCCAAGGGCAATCCTCTGCTTTCAAGGGTCCCTTTCTCTTTTCCAATTCGCATAGAGGTGGACCAGGCACTTTTGGACGAGGTTGTGCAAAAGCTGGTAGACAAACAGGCCATTGAACGGATGTTCGATGTTGGGTGTCCAGGCGTTTACAGCCGTCTCTTTTTGGTGCAGAAAAAGGACGGGGGGACAAAGACCTGTGATCGATCTGTCACATCTCAACAAGTGTCTTGTTGTGCAGCACTTTGAGATGGAGACTCCCACCGTTATCATGGCTGCAATGCGACAGGGCGATTGGGCAACCTTGATAGACCTGAAAGATGCATACTTTCACATTTCTTCGCTAAGACCTCTCCATGGAGCCGGGAGCGTTGACAATATCCCCGTTCGAACCTAAGGATATGGGTTCGATCGATCTTAAGTTCTTAACCTTCAAGACAGTCTTCCTGTTAGCTGTGGCCGCAGGTGCCAGGTGTAGGCAGATACATGCCTTAGATAGGTCCCTCATCAGGTGGTCTTACTGATGGCAAGGATGTCTTTCTAAGGCCCCGGATGGGATTTGTGTCCAAGACACAAGTAGCGCGTGACCCCTCTATGGCGTTGACGGTATTTTGATTCAAGTCCCTTTCGGCGACAATGTCCAGGTCTTAGCCAGATAGGGCTCTTTGTCCTTTGAGAGCACTCTGGTTCTATTTGAGTAGAACTGAACCTCATCGAGCTGGGCAGAAACCTCTGTTTCTTTGCTTGTAAACTTGGCTCCTTCATGGAGTAAGTAATAAAAGACTGAGTGGGTGATATTGGATGCCATTGAAGGCAACTGAGATATTCTTGCAGTGCATATTTTTTGTGGAATTTTCTATGATAACAGAGATGTTTTGTTGTAGGAGTATATCCGATATGACGGCCAAAGTGGTGGCCTCCATTTATTGGGGCTTTTGAGTGAATCTGCATCACCATTGAGGAGAAAATCAGAAATATGTCTATTGGTTGTGAAATTCAGGAGAAAGACGTGAAGCAAAAACAGTATTTCGCCAAGTCACATGACCTGGCAAAATAATTATCACAAGGATCCCAAATTGGTATTTTTTTGTAAAAAGACCTTTCATTCAAGTACCAGCATGCCTATAGTTCCAGAGAGAACTCCCAGGTCAGCAGCTTTTCTCTGCGTGCATTGGGCGCATTACACCGAGAAAAGCTGTTGACTCGGTCAAAAGTTTGGCACTGAAAGAGTGAATTGAAGGGGACCACTGTATTGGAAAGATGCCAAGGATTGTTGAGTTGTTTATGCTCTTCCTAAGTGTTGATAAAAACATTTAGGAAGATGACAGGGTATAGGCAGATCTTGTTGTGATCTGTCCAGCTGACACAATTAAGATAGCTGCAATTCATTGTGTTCAAAAGCAGCATACTAGTGATCAGATCTGCCACTCTAAAGGCATTTAGTAGGGGCCCAAAACAGAACAGATTGTGAATGATATTTGTGTGAAAGCATGGGGTTATGTTGTGAATTGCTGTGCAAACATCAATGGTGGGCAAAAATAGTTACCTTGTGAAATGCCACTTAATGTGTCATGCTAGTTTTTAGAAATATGTACTTTATCTACATGTGTAAAGTTAGAGTTTATCGTGTTTTGCATGTGGTATTTCCTTAAAAAAAATCTTCAGCAAAAGAAATCTAGTAAGAAGTTCCATAAATTAATTCCGTTATTCTGTTTACAGAATTTTTAAGTCCATAGGCATGTTGATGTCAAAAACAGTCCAGTTGCTTGCACTTAGTCCGGCCTAAGATGTAATACAAATCGTCACACAAGAGGGGAAAAAAAGGAAACAAACATTGAAGGTGTTGACAAAAAAACCCTGACAGGGGCTATCCAAACAACAATATTTTCAGATTGTTTATTTGGATGTTGACTTGCACCAAATTAGCTTTGCTTTACAAATTCCACTTAAGAGTGTTATGAAAATTAGTCGGTCAAAGAAAACATCATTTTTTAATGTCTTGAGCCAAAGCAATAATACAGCAGCCTGTAAATACAACTCTTTTACATAACTGTCCTGTCTATCAACCTGCCCGTTCAAAGCTTTCTTTAGTACAGTAGCAGACATATCATTTTCAAAACTCCTGTTCCTTGTACGTGCCTATGGTCGTTTTAGAAGAGACTCATAGTTTGTGCAACTGTGGGCACATTTTTCAACGATCATTCTAACATTCCGACCAGAACAGCTCTTCAATTGGGAGCCCTTGGATGTACTAAGTCATGCAGGATGGCTGGCAGCCAGGGATCAGCGTGTAACCTGGGAAAGGAAAATAGTTGTCATATTCTTTGCAACTTTGCAACATGTTTCCCCTTTAAAACTTTAAAGTCAAGAATAGAATAATTATATGGGCTCAACTGGTAATTTGGTGGTTGGGATGGCATTTAGCTTGCACAGCATTCATAATTCTAAACCTTCATGACAAGGCTTAAAGTCTGTACTTTTCCATACTTTTTGTCCATTGTGGTAAAAATGTCACAAAAAAAGTTGATGAGCCAATTATAGAAGGCATCATAACCCGTTCTTTAAATTCACCTAAATAGCAAACCAAATTTATTCTGAATTTGCTATACATGTCTTTTGAAATGGAAACTTGTCTGCAAATGACAATTTTGTCAGAAAGTGCCAAGAATTGAACAAACAGACTATATATGGAAAGCTGGATGTTGGGCACATATTTTGAACATTAACAATTTTTTAATCCGAGTTGAAGGTCAAGGTCAAATGGCCAGTTTGAATATTATGGTCATCTCGTGAATGCTCTGCCCCCCACAATTTTTGAGATAGGCCCATGTAATGTGTACGAGTAAAAAATTGTATAGAAATCTTTGTCGACGTCAATGTTGGTGGTGCCACCTATTGTATTATGTAATATACTGGTCAAAATATGAAAATCTTATGACTGCAGTACTGTGCACAGTCTTCAACTTGGCCCAATAAAACCTTCAGGACTTATAGGGGGTATAGAAATCCAGGTTCTTTTCGATATTGGTGGTGCCACCTACAATATTATGCAATATAAAGTCAAAATATAAAAATTTTGTGAACACTCTAGCATCTTTAATTTTAGGCAGATCTTCGCCAAATTTGGTGGGATTGTGGGGGAGGTCATAGACTAAGTTGTTAATGATACTGTTGCTGTCACCTGTAATTAGGTGTAAATTATGAGCCAAAATGTGTTATAAGATATTAAAATTCAATATCTCGAAAAGTAATTGGATTAGACTTGTCAAATTTATAGGATATATAGACAATGTCCAAAGGTAGAATCATATATAATATCAGTGACCTTGACCTTTTTTGTGAGATCACCATGCCTGTAAAGTTGTAAAGCAGGGCTTAGCTTGGACTTCAATGGCAATATCAGCACAGAACAGGCAGGCCTGTGGGCCTTTTGTATTACATAATCTGGGTGTCCTTGATCTTCTGTCCCAAGGTCACTGAGGACATAAAGTTAAGGACTCACTGATTGCTGTCTTGGCACGAGCAACAATATTCATAACAGGAGTTGCACAAATAAGCTAATATAACATGCGGAGTGAAGTGCCATCTGGTGGACAATTTTACATTAAACTTTATATGTTCAGAATCCACTTGAGGACTCACAGCTTTGAAATGAAGAGATGCAATATAGCCACAATGCCAGCAGAGCATTAGGCCTCTTGTTATCCAATTTTGATCATGTTGGGCTCAAATTGTAGCTATCGTAACACTGCACATTTTTGAAAACTTACATGTGACCTGTAAAGGGCAAAGGAGAAGGTCATTTGGACCTTTGAAAGTTTCATGTTTATCAAATTTTGATCATGTTATGCTCAAATTGTAGCTATTGTAACACTGCACATTTTTGTAATGTACATGCAATCTCTAAAGGTCATTTGGACCTTTGAAATTTTCATTCAGTCATGACTCAGCCAATTTCCATCCAATTCTAATCATGTTGGACTCATATGGTAAGTATTGCAACACTGCACATTTTTGTTATTAACATGTAGCCTCTAGAAGTCAATGTTTCATCTAGCCATAACATGGTGAATTTACATCTGATTTGGTTCTTGTTGGGCTTAGATTGTAGGTATTGTAATACTGTACATTTTTGTAATTTACATGTGACCTCTAAAAGTCAAAGATCAAGGTCGTTTGGATTTTGAAATTTTCCTCCAGCCATTAGCATGATGAAACATGGAGTACCAAAGGGCAAAAGTTATAGCATTTAGTATTTACAGCTTTTGAAGGCACACAGACATATTTCCTTTGAAGCGAATATTCTTTTCCAGTTTCTTTCTTTCTTTATTGCCAGTGAATTTGTCTGACAGTTTTCTCTGACACTATTATACATTCAAACGCCAAACTTGGCATGACTGTACCTCCATACAAGGAGCTTTGTCTTTTAATGCAGAGGAATGAATATGTTTAAAATTAATACAGATTAGTGGCATTTGAAATTTTAAATCTTGGATACCTTCAAAAGTATAGAGATTTCATTCCAACTTCTACCAGGGGTTTATTGACCATTGCACATCTAATGAATTTAAAACAAAAGTTATAGCAATTTAAATTATGCTAATTAGCAACATTTAAAGTTTCAAATCTTGAATATCTTCAAAAGTATTGCAGATAGAGATGTCATTTTGACTTCCAGTAGAACAATTTGAATTATGCTAAGTTGCACCATTCGAAAATTTTAAATCTTCAATAACTTCAAAGCTATAATAGATAGAGATGCCAATCCAATTCTACTCCTATGCTATGGACTAGTACGCATCTGATCATTCCAATAATCTTTGAAGACACACACACTGATTTGCTATGCAGCAAATCATGTTTTCATGTTATGAACTGTGTTTCCGTTCAAAGTTGATTCCTGCCTAGTTAGTCACTTGATCGCCCGGTCAGTCTGCTGTTATTCAAGTTCACACTAATGCCAGCCTCCTCGAACGCTGATCTGATCAATTCCGTTTCCTTGCCCAGTTTGTCAATGGAATGAACCAGCCACCGAGCATGAAGGGGTTTAATGTTCATGAGCTGCAATCCTATGTGTATTTAATACAAAGAGAAACTTAACAAACCTAATTCTGTAAGCCCATGTACCGTTTGAACACTATCAAGTCCGATATTCTAAGAGCAAAGTCCTATTCTGTACCATTCACTGAAAAACTGTATTGTTCTAAATCATAATAGCAAATTAATTTTTTAAAAGGAACAAATCATATTCATAAAATGTGAAATTTAGAAGAAAGTTTAAGGCATTATTAGCCTTTAAAAAGTCGGGTCATCAGCGGGGAACCAGCGCAACATTTGTTTCGGTGCCATTAATCCCTGGACAAGTCATTCTGCTAACTGGCGGCACCATGTTTGCATTTCCAATACAAACATCCTGAGCTGATTTATTACGGAATAAAGCGAATATGATGTTCCTTAGTTAATAGGCCTACTTAAAAACGTAGCCCACATGACATAAATATAATGAAGCTACACCTGACACTCATGATTAGGCCTAGCAAAATTGAATTATTAAATAATAATAAACCATCCCACACTTACCTTCAGCGCCTGGTCTTACAACAGACCCGACTAGATATGTCAGCGAGTGGCACATTCTTGTCTATCTCAGCTTGCACCTGATCTGCACACCACTGTGAAAAAACAATATGAGTCATATGTTTATAACGAATTTTAGGCCTATTGTGCTGTTTTTTCTAGTGAGAATGGAACATGGAAGAACTTAACCATGTTTCATAATAAATATAATATTAGTATCAAATTTAGTTGGCCTGCGTTCACGTGGCAACTTTTTTTGGTGTTTAAGTTCAAATTTTGACATGTTATGCAATTCTAATGTAAATATAGTAGTCTGACTTAAAATTCTTAATTGTCCTGTCAGTGTTTGGATGATATCTGTGAGCTATGGTCATGTAATTACCTTTTATAACTGTACATTAACATTAAGGGCTAAATTTGTTTTAGGCCTACTTTAAATGAATGAGAGTGTTTTCCAAAGTGGGAGGATTGGGATCCCGTAAAACTGATTTAACCCACTGCCAATATGTTGGTAACCTGTTCCAAGTCAGGTAGAAGATACTCTCATTCGTTTAAATCTCATTACTGTTGGTCATGGATCCTTCTGATGATAAACACTAGCATGTCGTACTATTTCATAGATGATACTAGATCTGACAAGGTTAAACTGATATTCCGTTTGGTCTCATCACTATCATTGAAAACTGTAATCCACTTCTCTTTTCATGGAACTTTTATATATTTGGTAACAATTTGAACATTCAGGCATTTTGTGCACATATTGCAGTGCAGTAAGTGTTCCAAGTGTAGTGAAACTGATGTTGTTTTTATAATTGTCTGATGAATATAGTTTGTTATTGTTAAGGTCATGGCAGGTAGGCTCAAAGTGTTTAATGTACTCTCTCTCTCTTCTCTCTCTCTCTCTCTCTCTCTCTCTCTCTCTCTCTCTCTCTCTCTCTCTCTCTCTCTCTCTCTCTCTCTTCATAAAACCTAATTCTTTCTCTGATAAAGGTTGTAGAATTTTACAATAATTAGGACTGGTTTACATTTTGACCTTTTGAACTTTATAGAACCACAAGTTAGATGTACATTATGCTTGGCAGACTTGCAGATGACTTACAAATTATACATTAGTAGGGAACTTCCATCAAACTGGTATTGGTTGTGTTTTGTTCTTCAAAAGACAAACTAAAATGGATTCTGTAGACAACAATGGTCTTAATTCTGACAAGTTTGGTTTATTTGTCCCAACATATTTAAGTGCTGTTGTGAAGTTGTTTGTGTCAGTTTCACTAGATATAAAGGACCAGTTTCGGAAGGGGGGGAGGGAGGGAGGGAGGGAGGGAGGGAGGGAGGGAGGGAGAGAGGGAGAGAGAGAGAGAGAGAGAGAGAGAGAGAGAGAGAGAGAGAGACCTGTGTCTTACATCCATCCTTTCTCTGCAAAGGGGGGGGGGGATAATATGGGGCCACTTACCCTTCTGCCCGATGTTTTATGTGGGATAAAATATGTTTAAAACAAAACTTGAATGACAACTATTTGTTAGCTGAAGGGTGGTGGGCTGACTCAAGAGTCACTGTTGAAAGGAACTGCATAAACAGAGAGCATAGTGAAAAAGGTCAAAAGAATAAAAGCTGCCATCATATAACACAACCCAGACCACCGGCAACATTAGCCCAGGCACAATTCAAATCCAGAAAACATTTGAATGCAGCATGTGAAAATGGAAAACCAGAAGTAAAATTGTGTGCATTGAACACAAAGTGTAGATCATCTACCATTATTGCAAGAGGTAAATCTAGGATATCAGTGGCTTCAGTGATCCTGAAAGCTTGCAACCTTAAAGTACAACCAGATCATGAGGTCCTTTTGGCTGAATGGTATGGTACTCAAAGCCACCCATAGGGGGCACTGGGGTAGCAGCGGGTGGTAGACTCCCACATTGCATGAATGCAAGCAGCCCAGGCTACCGCCCAGCACTCTTTGTTTTGTGTCCTTTGCAGAAAAACAAACAACCTCAACATCACTCCGCAAACATGGAGGTTTTTAACCTGCATCTGTTGAATCAGACCCTACAATTACTAACACCTAGGTAAACAAAGAGGGGATGTGGTGCTCTTACAACAGCCAGTCTATGACAGGCAGTGAGGGACCATGTCAGAAATAGGAGACTGACTCCTACAACATGCTAAGGGTTGTACAAATTTCTTTTTGAATGGGGTATATATATACATACACACACACACACACATATATATATATATATATATGTGTAAAAGGTATGTATAAAAGTTATTTAAGTGTGTTTTAAACTATATATCTGACCCAAAAGCCTAGGTCACATTCATCTACCGTGAAATCTCCGTATACCGAACGCCCTTTGGACTGGACCATAGTGTTTGGTACGTACAGAGAGGCGTTCAGTATGGGGAGGTTTTCTTATAATGAAAACATACAATTAGGGACTGAAAAAAAGTTTTCAGTATAAGGAGGTGTTCAGCATACGGAGGATTCGGTAAGGGAGGTTTCACTGTACTTGTTTTTATTGGTTTTTAGCTCTGCTTACCTAAGGTTGCAGAGCTTATAACATCAATCATGTCAGCCCATCCGTCATTCTGTCCGTCCGCCGGTAAACTGTTGGTTTGTGAGCATGATAACTTTAAAAGTTTTGATGGTAGCCCAATATAACTTTCAGGACTTATAGGGTGTATGAAAGTCTAGGTTCTTTTCGATATTGGTGGCGCCACCTACAATATTATGCAATATCGGGGTCAAAATATGAAAATCTTGTGAACACTGTAGCATTTTTATTTTTTTTGGCAGACATTCGCCAAATTTGGTGGGATTGTGGGGGAGGTCAAAGTCTAAGTTGGTAATGATACAAGTGATGCCACCTATATTTTGATGGAAATTATGTGCCAAAATGTGTTTTAAGATATAAAATTCCATATCTTGAAAAGTAATTGGACTAGATTGCCAAATTTATAAGACATGTAAACAATGTCCAAAGCTAGAATTTGATATAATATCAGTGACCTTGACCTATTTTTGATCATGATATTCTGTCCCAAGATCAGTAAGGACATAAAGTTAAGGACTCATTGTTGTTTTGGCATATGCAACAGTATCCATCACAGGAATTGCACAAACAAGCAATGATTACATGTGGAGCAAAGTGCCATCTGGTGGACTTCTTATACACTAAATGTACATAAGCTTTTTGTGTTCAGAAGCTTCTTGAGGACTTGCAACTTTGAAATGGACAGGTGGCATATAGCCATGGTGGCAGCTGAGCATTAGGCCCATGGACTTCTTGTGTTTTGTGCTTTTGACCACTTTCCTGCACTACCTACAATGCCCTGATGGTGGTGGTGGTGGTGGTGGTGGTGGTGGTGGGGTGTCCATGGGTAAAGTGAAGTTAGGGTTAGCTCCAAAAAATGGAATCCAAATAGTCATCAAAAGTAGTGACTGAATACAAAGGAAGGATTATTGTAAGTATTAAGTGCAGAAGGTGGGAGGTTAATTTAGTTTATGGAGCCAGCACTGACGGGAGATTAATTGGATACATCCAATCAATTTGATGACCTCAAAGCTGTTAATGATCCACATTTCATTATGAGTAATGATCCACATTTCATTATGAGAATATGGGTTGTCTGAAAATGACCCAAAAAAAAAAAATGTGAAAAGAAGACATTTGGAGCTGAATCAGTTTTTTGGTCATAGGGTGATCTGGTACACAATGTTCTGTTGAACTCTTTAAATATCTGTGTCCAAGTGCCACTGGATCCTTTAATTTTTTGTTACTATTCTTTCCCTTTTTTTTTTTTTAACCTACCCTTATCATTCAAATTTCCACCTGCACAGATGGTCAAGTTTAATTTGCTTCTTAATACCATTGGATAGCTGTACTACACAATACAGGTGTAAAATTACACAAGATAAGTTTCACCCTGTTTGGAGACAAATAGGAAAAAAAATGTCAATCACTCAAACCATAATCAGTGTGGGCTTGTCTCTGTATTTCCGTAAAGCTTGGAATACTGAAATTTACAGTTCAGTCATCATTTTGAATTTGATATGAAGTGAACAGCTTTGTGGCCTCATAAATTTACATTTTGCACTTCATGGCTGGTGAATTCATATTTCATGGCCCTAATTGGTTTCTTTGACAATCTGGATCCAGGTGTTAAGCACTGTATAGAGTGTCTTTTCAGCCTTCATATAATGCATATAAATTAAACTCTGAATGGACGTACCACTTTCTCCAGAGTGTGGCTATAATATTGGGGAGACAGGCCAGCGGTCACACAATTGCTTCGTGTATAAAGACTGTGAATGGAGGTGGATTTGATAATCAACTCCTAAAGCTTTAATCCATGTGCTATTGTGGTTGGAGCTTGCAGGTAGAGGTGTTATACAATGGACCACAGATGGAATAACATGGAATTAAATCTGGCAGACTTTGTGCCACAATTTGTATTTTTATTTGAGCTGGGTTGATACCTGAAGATTCTGCGTTTTCAGTTTTATTTCATTGGTACCCTATTTTGCCCTGCAGGAAGAAAATGCGGGTTTTGTGTTGACACGCAAGACGTTTTGTAACATGAGGAATAGTGTGGCACTTTGGAGGGAGGAAAAGTAATATTGTTTCAAACTGATTTTAGAGAAATCCAATGTAGCTGCAAGCTTTTATGTGGCCTTGTGGGCTCATCTCACAACTTTCAATTTCTTTTGGTGTTGCTTTGCACTTGGTCATATTAAATAAAAGCTAAAAATGAAGGCCCATCTTAATCAAAGTTAATGCTGTCAGCAAAAGTTAGACATATGTTCGTAGCCACTTTTCTTCCATGTGGCTCTCTCTCTCTCTCTCTCTCTCTCTCTCTCTCTCTCTCTCTCTCAGGGACATTTGAGTGAAAACATCAGGGACAGAGCATATTTAACAATGAATATACAGGAAATTACTCTGATTCAGTGTGGGACAAACACCACAAATTGGTAAAAATTTCAGCTATTTCAGGGACTATCCCTGATGAAGAGGGACAGTTTACATCTTTAACTCTGTCATTCATTCACTTGTAATTTAAAGTTTTGTCTTTCTTTCTCTTTCTTTCTCTTTGTTACTTTATCTTCTCCGACATCCATTCTTTCAGTGTTCATGCATTACTGTTTTTTTGTCAGCAGTGTTTCTTGCAATTTCTTTCTCATGTTTTTCTTTTTTCTCTGCCCCCACCCACCCACTCACTATTTTTTCTTTGCCTCTTGCATCTTTCAGTGGATACCTTTTTTGGCTATAACTATAAATGTGTATTCAGTCTTCCTACCTTGTGTACACACTTCAAACATTTTACATATTACATTGTACTGTCCACAAAGCACCTAAAGTAATGTTGAGAGATGGCCCCATGTAAGCCGCCTTGTTCGAACACCATGCATGTTGGTTTTCTCCTTTGCTGAAAATGATGGTATGGCGCACTGGGTAAACTGACTGTATAAAAGGGATCAGCAGTGGCTCAGCCCAGAGGTCACCACAAATGCTATGCTGGTTGACCCTGACAAACATGCCTTCTTTGTGCCTCATCCTAATCTTAATGTAACCACAAAGTTGAATCAACACAGCACTGGGGGAAAGGTTTGCTCTGTGCATATGGTTATTGTTGATTGTAAAGTTGCTGAAAATTGCAGCCTAGCATAAAAGGGGCATATGGTTTTCATAGTTATTGTTGAGACAGGAGTCATATCCTGGTGGCTGGGGGATGGACTAACTGCCTGCGCCAAGTGCTGGGTGTTTTGTTTTTACAGAGCCTTCTGTTTACTGAGGTGGTTCTCATAAACTCGCAATTTGCAGCTTTGAAATAATAAGAAGGCTGGCACACGTTCTTCTTGCAGGGGTGGTTACTTCGTGTTAGGGATAGATGGTTGGGCACAGGAGGGTTAATTGCTGGAGCGTTTGCCTGTATGTAACAGTGGTACCTGCTGGTGTGATCATATCCTCTAGTCATGTCTGTTTACTAACACAGACATTCTTTCTTTCTTTCTTTCTTTCTTTCTTTCTTTCTTTCTTTCTTTCTTTCTTTCTTTCTTTCTTTCTTTCTTTCTTTCTTTCTTTTCTATCTCTCTGTCTTTGTTTCTTTTATTCTTTCCTTTCTTCATTCCTTCCTTCCTTCCCTCTTGTTCTCCTTCCTTCCTTCCTTCCTTCCTTCCTTCCTTCCTTCCTTCCTTCCTTCCTTCCTTCCTTCCTTCCTTCCTTCCCGGCAGATTTGTTTGACATTCTATTTGAATTATATTTAGAATTCCAAACTTGGCATGATTATACCTCCATATGCAGAGTCTGGCCTTTTTGACGGCTTTCAAAATAATGCGAATCAGGGCCATTTGAAAATTCAAATGTTGAATATCTTAAAAACTATTATAGGTAGAGGTGCCATTCCAACTTCAATATATAGGTTTGTTCTGTAGGCACATCCAATGAACCAGAAACACAAGTTATAGAATTTTCATTTATGTTTATTAGGGGCACTTGAGAAATTTAAATGTTGAAAATCTTCAAACTTATTGCAGGTAGAATTGTCATTCAAACCTCAATTGAGGGGTATGTGCTGTAGGCACATCCGGTGAACCTTGAACAAAAGTACAGTGAAACCTCTCACTACCGAACACCCTGGGGACTGAGTGAAAGTGTTTGGTAGTGAGAGGTGTTCAGTAGTCGGAGGTTGGGGCGTTTGGCTGCTGGGTTATAAACTTGACATATTATACAATCATGTATATAGCTATGCCAGCAGAACTTTCCATTCATTCTTCACACAAATAACGCTACATGCACATGATGTATGCTTATAACACAAATTCACTCATACCATGGATGAATAATCAAGTTTATTCCTCCATACACAGCTTCTCAAGGAATATGTCAAAAACTAAATGGTAAAGTGAAGTGATACCAGGAAACAATATCCACTGCATACTGTAATGTGTTGATAAACTTTGTGTGTGAGTCTCTACCTCTGTCACTGAGGTGAGTACATTTTCATGCTGGTGTTTCTAAGTTAAAGCTACATCTGTACTGTCCCACTTCTTGCTATCAAAATATCAAATTGTTTCAGTCACAACCAGTTATATTCAAACATGCCAATTAATTTAAGACAATGCTTAACTGTAGGTAAGATCACATATACTCAAGAGCAAGTTGGAATATCATACCAAAATGCTATGAAAACAATAGTTTCCACTTTATTTGGAGACAATTCCAGTGTTCAGGGATCTGTGCCAGCTTTTAGCCTTGTGACAACCAGCAACTGACCATGGGCTTGGTTAGGCCTGGCAAAGAAAGCACATGTTTGGTAGTGGGAGGTTCATTTGTGGTTTTGGGACTGAAAGTGTTAGGTGTTCAGAGGTGAGAGGTGTTCAGTAGTGAGAGGTGTTCAGTAGTGAGAGGTTATGAACATCCAGGAACACCCAGGTACCTATTAAATAACATGTAAACGTTTGGGACTGAAAAGAAAGTGTTCAGAAGTGAGAGGCGTTCACTAGTTGGAGGTGTTCGGTAGTGGAGGTTTTACTTTAGTAGAATTTTATACCTGTCATGGGGACTTTGTAAAATTCTAGATGTTGAATATCTGTCTTTAAATCTTTTATGCATAGATGTACCATTCCAACTTCACATCTTAGGTTTGTCCATTATCAATTTTGTGCAGAGCTCAAGCACTCAGATGCCACTAAAGCTAGAATCTCTGAACAGTGTCTGTGTGGCCCTAGCAGTGAAATGAAAATTTTGCCAATTAGGAGCAACAATGGAAGACTTGTATATATTTGTGATAGACCAGACATGCAACAGGTCATGATCATCCGATGTCAATAACATGTATATTTACATCACTAGGATTTGTTGTTTACACTAATGTCTGATGTAACACTTTAATGCTACCACATGGTTACCATTTTGTCATCAGTCAAAATCTTGTTTGTTTGATGACACCTGGCATTCTGTTTTATCCAGAATTCTTTCTTTCTGTCGGGCCTTTCATCTTTGCCAGCAAAAATTTTTTGATGCCAAGAAATTAAAATTTTGCCACAGTTTTTTCCTGAAATTTCATGTTTTCTTTCATATCCTTTTTCCCACTGTATTTGGGTGTACAAGGCAACAAATTTCCCTCGTAGGCACACAGATTTGCTTTGAAGCAAATCTTTTTACTAGTATCTCATTGTATATACCTTTTTAGCCGTATAGCATCACTCATGTCTGTCTTTCCGTCATTCCCTCCATTCGTCCTTCCGTTAACTTTTGGTTTGTGATGTTAGCCCAATATAACTTTCAGCACTTATAGGGTGTATGAAAATCTTAGTTCCTTTTGATATTGGTGGCACCACCTACTATTTTATGTAATATAGGGGTCAAAATGTGAAAATCTTGTGAACACTAGCATCTTAAATTTTCAATGGATCTTGACCAAATTTAGTGGGATTGTGCGGGAAGTCAAAGTTTTAAGTTACTAGTTATACTAGTGGCGCCACCTATAATTTGACGGAAATTGTGAGCCAAAATGTGTTTTAAGATATAAAATTCCATATTTGAAAAAGCAATTGGATTTGAGTTGCCAAATTTATAGGATATACAATGAAACCTGACTTTACTGAATGCTTTTGGGACCAGGAGAAAGTGTTCACTAATCAGAGGTGTTCACTAATGACATGGTTGGCTTATTGATGAATAGGACTGAAGCACACATGTACATTTATTCACTTGTATTTACATGTACATGTAGTTTAGTGATGAAGTAATGGCCTGCATCTCCAGCCCTGTCCACATTAAAAAAAAAAAAGTCAAATCTAATCATGGAAGAAGAATTATGTGTATCTAAACTACATTAGATTGTCTTTAACCACAACGGTTCAGTGACAAATCATTTCTTCAGTATTTCGAAGTCTTGTCCTCACCAAAAATAGTGAAACATTATCAATGACGTGTACACCTGCACTGTATATTGTATCAAATTCTGAATTAAAATGATACTCAGGCACATGTGCCTTTTTAGTTCAGTCTCATTGCTTTGTTTAAAAAGTCAGCTGAAGAAATAGATATGTTCAGTTATTATCATGATACGATCAGTTTTGTCAGAGACAGGAATCCTGGTCTCAGGTATTGCACATCTCTACTTGAAAAAGTCAGTGATGCATGTTTGTCTGGCCCCAACTTTTTTTCTGATCACATGTTTGTTCATTTGGCTTTCTAAATACAGGCACTTTTCATTGACTGTTTCAGTTCATCGTATTTTGCAGTGAACGAGAACTGTTTTGTCTTAGGATCCTTATTGTCCTCATAAGCATCAATGATGTCTCTCTTCCTCTTCAGAGTAATGATTACAGTTCCCACAGAGACCTGGTACTTTTCTGCCAGCTTTCTTTGGCTCAAGCCAGTTTCAGCATCTTCTACTATGCCATATTAATCTGCCAGAGATAAATTCTTTCTGTCCTGAGACTCATTGTCCTAAACTTTACACATGCAAGCACCAGTGTGTTGTATACAGATATGGTAAGACCAATAGGTTACTGTCTGTAGATGTTCACACAAATGCCTTCGGTCATAGTGCCTTTTGTTATCGAATTATATTCTGCCTGAAAACAATAGGGATTATGCTGTTGTATTTAATAGCATCCCATATGAGCATAGCCTTTTCATTCATGTTCACACTTAAGTTGTTAAAACTGTACACAGCATGGTTGGTGGTTTGACAAGTTTTGGAGATAATTATCCTCTTTTACCTATTTACCATCCAATACACACTAGAAAAATTCACTTTCTCTTTCTTTTGGTCAGTCAGGGTGTTCATTAAACTCAGGTAAATTTGCAGTTTGGGACCAAAAAAAAAGTGTTCACTGTTCATAGATCTGAGGTGTTCACTAACAACAGGTTGACTCAGTGTACAATTCGAACACTCCATATTAATTACACTGGGGAAAAAGGGACCGAAAAATAAGTGTTCACTAAATTGGAAGCATTCACTAAATTGGAAGTGTTCATTAATCAGAGATGTTTCATTGTATAGACCATGTCCAATGCTAGAATGTTATCTAATATCAGTTACCTTGACCTATCTTTGTGAGGTCATCATGTGAGTAAAGTTGAAAAGGTGATTTTGTAATGGCAGGGTCTGGCTTGGACATCAATGGCAAAGAGAATTGAGCCTCCAGATCAAAATTGAATTTGATTACATAATACAAAAAAATGTACTTGGTGACCTACTTTTTGGGTCACTGTGACCCAGTAATTGTGGAGTTTCGGGCTTGTCCAAGTTTATTGTTTTTAGCTCAGCTGAATGACAAACTTATGCTATGACTAGCCATCCATTGTCCGTCTGTCTATCTGTCCCTACGTCCATCCATTGTCTGTTCTGAATAATTCACATTTTCAACTTCTTTTGCAAAGCCATCTGCCAGATTCACTGTAAACTTGGTGGGGATATGCCTTGGGTGGGTCTGTACCAAGTTTGTACAAATTGTCACCCTCCATTGATTTTTACCTCAGCTGACTTGTCAGTCAGCTGAGGTTTTTTGAGGGTCCGTCGTCCGTCCGTCGTCCGTCGTCCGTCGTCCACAATTCACATTTTCGACTTCTTCTCAAAAACCGTCGGCCAGATTCACTTCAAACTTAGTGGAGATGTGCCTTGGGTGGGTCTCTACCAAGTTTGTTCAAATGGTCACGTTCCAGTGATTTTTGGATTTTTAATGAATTTTTTTGTTTTTTGGGGGGTAAATCTTAAAAAATCTTCTTTTCCGAAAGCGCTCACCCAATTGCTTTGATATTACACAGGAACACTCCCTGGGACTCCTAGTTCTTAATTTGTTCACCTGGTGGCGCTGCAATTTTTTCCTAATTTTTTTATGAATTTTTGTGTGTTGTAGCTATTTTCAACTTCTTCTCCAGAACCGTCACTCAGATTAAGCTGAAACATGGTGGATGTGTTCCTTGTAGAAGGGTCAAAGAAAGTTGTACACTATGTGGGAATGCTGCGGATTCCTGATTTTTAACGATTTTTTCAATTCTGGTACTTGTCGGTCAGTGCAGCTTTCCTATTGATTACTATGGAAGTCAATGGACATTCTAATGCTAATTCACATTTTCGACTTCTTCTCCAAAACCGTCATCTAGATTAACTTCAAACTTGGTGGCAATGTACGTTGGGTGGGTTTCTACCAATTTTGTTCAAATGTTCATGCTCCAGTGATTTTTTGATTTTTAACGAATTTTTTTGGTCTTTTTTTTGGACAAATCTTAAAAAATCTTGTAAATCAATGGGCATTCTAATGCTAATTCACAGGACAACTGACACGAAATTCACTGTTTACTTGATAACTTGAGATCTGTTTTGAGTGAGCTACACATGTTAATTATTCTGTATGAAGGTCATGCTGAGACAGTACATGAATGACCTTGACCTCGTTTGTGGGGTCACAGTGCAACATACATGAATTTTACTCTTCATTATAACTTGAGAACTACTTGAACTTTGATGTTGCACATGTAAGTGTTCTTCTATAAAGTTCAGACTTACTCAGAACATGGTGTCCTTGATCCTTTCCCAAGTTCATAGAGCTGCAAGTGTGATGAATGTCAAGATCAGCTGAGGCACAGGCTGTTCACACAGCCCTCTTGTTGTATTTTTTATGAATTTTTAGCTCACCTGACTTGTCAGTCAGCTGAGCTTTTTTGATGGTCCATCGTTCGTCCGTCCATCGTCTGCCTGTCCACAATTCACATTTTCGACTTCTTCTCAAAAAATGTTGGCCAGATCCACTTCAAACTTGGTGGGGATGTGCCTTGGGTGGGTCTCTACCGAGTTTATTCAAATGGTCATGCTCCAGCGATTTTTGGATTTTTAATGAATTTTTTTTGTGCTTTTTTTTGGACAAATCTTAAAAAATATTCTTCTCCGAAACAGCTTACCGAATTGCTTTGATTTCACACAGGAAGACACCTAGGGACTCCTATTTCTTAATTTGTTCACCAGGTGGCACTGCAATTTTTTTCTAATTCTTTATTTTTGTGGTATATCTATTTTCGACTTCTTCTCCAGAACCGTCGCTCAGATTAAGCTGAAACATGGTGGATGTGTTCCTTGAAGAAGGGTCAAACAAAGTTGTTCACTCTGTGGAAATGCTGCGGATTCCTGATTTTTTACGATTTTTTCAATTCGGTTACTTATCAGTCAGTGCAGCTTTCCTATTGATTACTATGGAAGTGAATGGACATTCTAATGTTAATTCACTCACATTTTCAACTTCTCCAAAACCGTCATCTAGATTAACTTCAAACTTGGTGGCAATGTACCTTGGATGGGTTTCTACCAGGTTTGGTAAAATGTTCATGCTCCAGTGTTTTTTGGATTTTTAATGAATTTTTTTGTTCTTTTTTGGACAAATGTTAAAAAATCTTCTTCTCCAAAACCGCTTACCCAATTGCTTTGATATGACAGAGGAAGACACCTAGGGACTCTTAGTTCTTAATTTGTTCACCAGGTGGCGGTGCAAACTTTTTCTAATTTTAAACTCTGCTGACTTGTCAGTCAGCAGAGCTTATAGAATCCGTTCGCATCCGTCTGTCTGTCCGTCCGTCCTTCAGTCCGTCCTTCTGTCCGTCCTTCTGTCTGTCCGTCTGTCGTTAGACATTTTATATTTTCGACTTCTTCTCAAAAACCGCTTCATAGAATGTTTTGATTTTGCACATGGATGATCCCCAGGTGGACCTCTACCAAGTTTGCGAAGGAGATGATGATGCAATAATTTTTCTATTTTTTTATGAATTTTTTAATTCATTTTTTGAAAAAAAAAAAAATTTCTTCATCTCAAGAACTGCCTTGCCAATTGCTTTGATATTGCACATAGGGTCACCTGAAGTCAACTAGTTCTCATTTTGGCCACCAGGTGCTGCTGCGATTTTTTCCTATTTTTATGAATTTTTGTGTGTTATGGCTATTTCCGACTTCTTCTCCAGAACAGCATGATAGAATTGCTGTAAATTTTATCAAAATATAGTTGGACATTAGACAATGAAAGTTTGCGAAAATAATGTGGATGTGTTAATTTTTGACAAAGTTATGCAATATCAGACTTTGTGACTGTAAGTGAGTGCTGCCACTGTACACCGGCAGCCATTGAAACAGCAAGGTATGTCAATTGATAATACATGTACTACCATTAGCAGAGCTTATAGAATCCATTTGCGTCCATCGTCTGTCTGTCCGTCCATCCTTCTGTCCTTCCGCAAAATTTATTTTAAGGACAAACTTTGCTGCCACTCTACATACATGTGTATAGCTATACAAATCTAGACTGCAGTCCATGTGTTCCACTACTGTAAAAGCAGATCCCAGTCTGCAGAGCACAGGATCATCATGATCCTCTTGTTTATGATTTTTTTTTTTTGTGTTATAGCTATTCTCGACTTCTTTGCCAGAACCATCACTCAAATTAAGCTGACACATGGTGGATATGTTCCTTGTGGAAGGGTCAAACAATGTTGTTCCCTATGTGGGAATGCTGCGGATTCCTGATGTTTAACGATTTTTTCAATTCGGCTCCTTTTTGGTAAATGCACCTTTCCGATTGATTATCATGTTAGTCAATGGGCATTCTAATGCTAATTTACATTTTCGACTTCTTCTCCAAAACCGTCATCTAGATTCACTTCAAACTTGATGGGGATATACCTTGGGTGGGTGTCTACCAAGTTTGTTCCAGTGTTCATGTTCCAATGTATTTTTGATATTTTTATGATTTTTTTTTTCAAAAATCTTTACAAAAGATTTAATAGGAAAGTTTAACATGTGAATTTCTTGTAAAGGTTATAACTTGAATAATTTTGTCCAGATTTACTTCAAACTTGGTGGGGATGTGCCTTGGATAGATCTCTACCAAGTTTGTTCAAATGGTCATGCTCTATTGATTTTTGGATTTTTTTATGAATTTTTTTGTTCTTTTTGGGGGTAAAACCTTAAAAACTCTTCTCCTCTGAAACAGCTCCCCCAATTGCTTCGATATTGTACATAGACTCTCCCAGGGACACGTAGTTCCCAATTTGTTCACCAGGTGGCACTTCAATTTTTTCTAATTTTTAAAAGAATTTTTTGTATGGTTTTGCTTTTTTTCATTTGTTTTCAGAACCGTCACTCAGATTAAGCTGAAATGTGATGGATATGTTCTTGTGGAAGGGTCAAACAAAGTGGTTTACTAGGTGGCACTGCTTTAGATTCCTGATTTTTAAGGATTTTCAATTCAAGTACTTATCGGTCAATGCAGCTTACCAATTGATTACTATGTAAGTCAATGGGCATTCTAATGCTAATTCACTGGATAACTGACACGAAATTTACTGTTTACTTGATAACTTGAGATCTGTTTTGAGTTAGTACTGTGATGCTGCACATGTTAATGTTTTTGTATGAAGGTCATGCTCAGACAGTACATGAATGACTTTGACCTCATTTCTGGGGTCACAGTGCAACATACATGAATTTTATTCATCATTATAACTTGAGAACTACTTGAACCTTGATGTTGCACATGTTAGTGTTCTTTTGTAATGGTCAGACTTACTCAGAACATGGGTGACCTCGATCCTTTCCCAAGTTCCTAGAGCTGTAAGTGTGATGAATGTCAAGATCAGCTGAGCATGGGCTGTTCACACAGCCCTCTTGTTCCAATTTTTAGCTCAGGTGATCATATCAACTGAGCTGATGCCATAGTCTCAAAATCTGTCGTGCATCCGTCATCCGCCGTAAACAATTTACATTTTTGACTTATTCTCCAAAACCACATGCTAGATCTGCTTCAGACTTGATGGAAATGTGACTTGGCTGGATCTCTACCAAGTTTGTTCAAATGATCATGCTCCAGTGATTTTTGGATTTTTTATAAATTTTTTTTGGTTCATTTTTGGGGCAATTCTTAAAAAGTCTTCTTCTCAAAAAATGCTTCGCCAATTGCTTCCAAATTGCACAGGAACACTTCTGGGGACCCCCAGACCTTAATTTGTTCAAGAGGTGGTGCTGTGATATTTTTCTGTTTTTGTATGAATTTTTGTGTGCTTTCAAAATTTTTGACTTCTTCTCCAGGACCGCCACACAGATTTAGCTGAAACTTGGCAAATATGTTGCTTGAAAAAGGGTCAAAAAAGTTTGTTCACCAGGTTGCACTGCTGTGGATTCCTGATTTTTAACGATTTTTTCAATTCGGGTACTTAGCGGTAAATGCACCTTTCCCATTGATTACTATATAAGTCGATTGGCATTTTAATGATAATTCACATTTTTGACTTCTTCTCCGAAACTGCTGGCCAGATTCACTTCAAACTTGGCGGCAATGTTCCTAGCGTTGGTATCTACCAAGTTTGTACAAATGGTCATGCTCCAGTGATTTTTGGAATTTTAATGTATTTTTTGTACTTTTTTGGGGCAAATCTTTAAAAAGTCTCTGATGAAACTGCTCACCCAATTGCTCTGATATCACACTGAAACATTCTTAGGGACTCCCAGTTCTGAATTTTTTTCACCAAGTGGTGCTGCAATCTTTTTCTATTTTTCATGATTGTGTGTGTATTCATCATTTAAGACTTCTTCTCCAATACCGTGACTCAGATTGAGCTGAAACTTAGTGGATATGTTCCTTTTTAAAGGGTCAAACAAAGTTGTTCACTAGGTGGGACTGCTGTCGATTCTTGATTTTTAATGATTTTTGCAATTTGGGTACTTATCAGTAAATGCAGCTTTCCAATTGATTATTATGTATGTCGATGGGCATTCTAATGCTAATTCGTATTTTGACCTTCTTCTCCCAAACTGTTTGGAAGATTCACAATTTATGATTCACCTGAGCACAGGATCAGTCCTGATCCTCCAGTTTTTGAATTTGTGTGTGTTTTTGTAATTTTCGACTTCTTGTCCAAAACCATGACTCAGATTTTGCTGAAATGCTGCAGGTATCTTTCTGTGGAAGGCCCAAATAAATTTGTGTGCTAAGTGGTGTTACTATGGAATCCTGATTTTTTTACGAATTTTTCATTTTGGGTACTTGTAGGCAAATGAATATACATGTATTCCAATTGTTTACTATGTAATTCAATTAGCGTGTAATACAGATTCACAATTTTAGCTTTTACTCCAAAAGTGTCAGCCAGATTGACTTCATACTTGGTGGCAATAGTCCTGTAGTGAGTTTCCACCAACTTTGTTGAAACCTTCAGCTTATGATTCACCTGAACACATGATCAGTCCTGATCCTTTAGTTGATGATTTTTTGGCCTTTTTTGCTATTTTCGACTTCTCCAGAACCATCTCTCAGATTAAGGTGAACCTTGGTGAATATGTTCCTTCTGGGACAGTCAAACAAAGTTGTTCACCAGGAGGCAATGCTGTGGATTCCTGAATTTTATCGATTTTTTCAATTTGGGTACTTATCAGTAAATGCACCTTTCCTTTTGATTACTCTGCAAGTCAATGGGCATTCTAATGCTAATTCACAATTTTTGTTTTGTGAAACGGTGAATCAGATTCACTTCAAACTTGGTGGCAATGTACCTTGGGTGGGTTTCTACCAGATTGTTCAAATGGACAAGTTGCATTGATTTTTGGATTTTTTTCCAATGAATTTCTATATTCCTTTTTGGGGGGCAAATCTAAAAAAATCGCAAGGGTATATGTACATGTCAGCTGAGAACAGGACATTCACAGTCCTATTTTTCGTTTTCTTTTTTGTTTTTTATTTCAAAATCTCCGGCAAAGCTGCCAAACAAATTGCTCTGATATTGCATAGGAGCTCTTTTGTCAACCTCTAGACCTTAATTATGCCCCTTCTCCCCACTCCCAAAGGAGAAGGGGGCATATAGTGATTACTTTGTCCATGTGTGTGTTTATTGTGGGTCTGGACTGACAGTTTTGGGGCGATAACCTGAGAAGTCTTTGGCTTAGGGCTTTCATATTGCATATGCTTAAAGTCCTGAATAAGGTCTCTTATGTTTTTGCGAAAATGGGTGACTGTGACGGAATTTCCAAGGTCACTGAGCTATTTAATGAGTTTTGTTTTCACACCATAACTTGAAAATTTTATGAAATAGGGCCGTCAAATTACTGGTGATTACAGTCCTACATAGAGTCTCAAACAAGTTTGAAGATGGATGACCTCGACCCTATTCCCAAGGTCGCAGAGCCATTTTAGTGAATTTTGGTTTCACATGATTACTTGAAAAGTCTATGACATAGGCCTGTCAAATCACAGGTGAATACAGTCCTACATAAGGTCTAAAACAGGTAAGAAGATGGGTAACCTTGACACAATTTCCAAGGTCACAGAGCCATTTTAGTGAATTTGGTTTTCTTGGGGAAAGTTGAAAAGTTTTTGACATAGGCCTTTCATATTGCACATGCTTATAGTCCTGCATATAGTCTCAGACTGAAGATGGGTGACCTTGACCCAGTTCCCAAGGTCACAGAGCCATTAAAATGAATGTGGTATTCATGTGATAAGTTGATGAGTTTTTGACATAAGCCTTTCATATTGCACATGCTAAAAGTCCTGCATAAGGTCTCAGACAAGATGGATCACTGTGACCTAAATCCCAAGGTGACAGAGCCATGACTGCGCTGTCAGTACTGACAGCTGTAGCATGGGGGGGGGGGGCATAGATCTGGCAATCACTGATTGTGTTTTAATTCTGATTGTTTTGCCAGTGCATCGACCCCAATTGCACCTAAATATTTCACTACATCAACTTACATTTCGGATATAACTTTATCATATTTTATTAATTATTAGAGCAGGAAAGCCTTTCGTTTCAATATATGAAACAATGCTTGTGCAACTTCTGGTAAATACTCTACATCCTGTTAACATCACTCGGCAGTGTTTGTTTTTCACTCAGTAGATGGCATGCTGTATGATTGAAAGTTAGAGAGAGAGAGAGAGAGAGAGAGAGAGAGAGAGAGAGAGAGAGAGAGAGAGGGAGGGGGGGAGGGGGAGGGGAGGGGAGGGGAGGGAGGGAGGGAGGGAGAGGGAGGGGGAGAGAGAGTATGTCTCTGTCTCAAATGGAAGATTGTTGGTATCTGCATCTACGGTCTGATTGTAAGTTTCAACCAATGAACATTTATTTGGTGTTGTTTACGCAACACATTTTGGAAACATTTTGATTTGAAGCCAGTTTGACTCCTATCTTGCATACCATTCCTCAGTGAGTTAAGTCTGCAAGTGAAAAAGCCCAGTCAGTCCATAGACAAATCTACTTGGCTGATCTTTGCCTTTGTCTTGGAATGCACTGTCTTGCCATCTTTTGATGCCAACTCGACAGGTGTTTGTGCTTACTAGCGTTCTCTCACTTATGTGAATGTAAAGCAACGATGTACTTTGATGTCCTGGTGGGAGAATTTGTGCATCAATTGTATGTACACAGATTTTAGTGGTGGAAAGGAAGCTAAAGAAAAGTGGCAGTTATATCCATGTTAACACCCTTGACAGGGCAGGTTGCTTGTTAGCCCAAAAACCTTCAAACTGTTGGTTGCAGTCGAGCAGAAATATGATCGATACTCATAATAGGGTGAGAAAAGCCATTTTGTGTATAAACAGTCAGTGGATACTTATTTTATCCTTTTTGCATCATCTTTCCATCTACCAAGGAAAACAACGGAATGACTGCACTTATGTGCCATATCCCAGGGCATGTCAGAATGCTGACAAAGTTTCCAGGTGAAGAATGCAAAAAGACAACAGTCTCAGGTTTCAATGCATGTATTGAACAAGATTTCACCAAATTATTATTTCATTTGGATAGGACTTGGTGTAGGAAAAGAGACACTGATCAATGATGGTTTATCAGTGGTGACTGCCTGAAGTGATGCCGTTATGTGCACATAGGTAATTGTAGCTTGTGTGTATCTTTCCAATCATATCCTGCGCCCTTTGTTGCAATGTCTTCGTGCTCTGTTGACTTCTTTTGTTCCTGTGTTGCCATTTCAGGGATGACTGTTAGCCCCATCTTGTTCACATACAATTTTTTCACCGTAGGGTGGAACTATTTGCAAGAAGCCATTACTATGTTTGCTCACAAGTAAGATATCTTCATTTGGCGGTTGTGTGGACCAGATCACTAACAGTTTTTGCTCCTTTCTTCTGTTGACAGCACCTCCAAGAGCAGCGGCCTGAGGGCGTGGTCAATGAAGCAGTAAGGTAGGCTTCCATTCTTCATCAATACGGGCTGCCTGCTAGGGTCAGCTTATGTAACCTTGCGTGCCTGGCAAGGTATAGGCCCGGGCAAAGAGCTGGTTTAGTCAAGAGAAAAGCGATGCTAAGACAACAAAACAAGGCACACGTTTATTAGGTATATACACATTGGATAAACAGCTGAGGATAAAGGATACAGTTTTGACTGGTAACATCAAGACTTGATGATACAGTGTCAACACAAGAAGTCAGAGGAAGTCAGGCCTTGTTTGTATAGTGTAGCCCTTGGCAAAGATCTTCACACATCTGCTAAAAACATTCATGGTTGAACATTTATTGGCTCCACTCTGTATATCAAAAGTTGTGTTTGTTAATAACGGTATTCTCAGAGTTTGCTGTGTAACAGGTAACTGAAAAGGAAGCTAAGTCGACATGAGTCATGTTCCGTTCTCAGTTTCTTTTTCTTATTGACTAAATTTTTTGCATTTTTCCTGGATTTTTGGCTTCCGCTTTTGTCTTCTGTGCCTTCCATGCAGGTGGAAATAAGAGTGCATCCCAAAGGGGCACCCATTATGTTTTCAAGTTGTCCGTCTCTCCTTTCCTGCATCTGTGGTTGTGTATGTCGGCCGTTTGTGAACACCATGTCTCTAAAGCTATGGCCACCTGAAACTCAAACTGACCTGCATACCATTTCTTGACTTGATTACTTTTTGATGACCTTGCTGTCATTGTCAAGGTCACAGGACCCATAATATTCAGTCTGGGTGGTGAGATATGAGCTCTCTTAATGTGCAGGCTTATCCCACCAGGCTGAAGATTGCTCTGTTGACCATCCCTTGGAGTGGTTATTGTCATGTGTATGTCCATGGTTTCAAGTGTCATGATCAGAAATACCAGCAAATATTCCATTACATTGGCTTGTTGTACATGTGTTTTGAATGGCCATCCTCTCTGATGTCAGTCTATTTACACATTTTGCAGGATAGCAGCACGATATTTATTCTTTGTGCAAATATGTCAACAGAGAAATGCAGCAGTTTTGGGGTTTGACCTGGAAACCAGACAGCTGCTCACGCAGCATTTTGTCACCCCTCCCCTTGCTGTCAGTGGTCAGTACATGTTAATATTAAACAGTTTTGCTTAAGATTGTCAATAAGACCTACCAGAAATGGGCATCCCAGGTCAACAGCTTTCCTTGGTATGGGTTGGACACAATACACAATGTACCCAACCTGTACCAAGGAAAGCTGTTGACTCAGTCGTACTCTCAGTAGGAATGGGTCAAATGTCAATTTTGACCATTGATGTAATTGTTCATTTATGTGGCACAAACTTCCAATGATGTTGATGATTGGGCAAGCCTGTAAGTTACACTAACAGACCACAGACCACAGTTATAAATCCTTCTATTTTTTTATATTAGTATTTTTTACAGTCTAAAAAATCAGCATTTTGGTATTTTAAAATTCGTTAAAGGCATTTAACAGATAAAAATATCAGTAAAACATGGATGGATTCCCGGGGGGGGGGGGGTACTCCCCGGAATTTTTGGTGGGTAGGCTCCACCGAGGGTACAAAACCCGGACCCAACGGGAGCGGAACCAATGTGAAAATGGGGGGTCTTTTGGAGCTTGTATTGAAAAAAAATGAAATTTTACATAAAATTTGGTGTATTTTGGGGCAATTTGGAGACAGGAATTGAAAAACACAGGGGTCTTTGGGTGAGACAAGTGAAAAAGGGGGGTCTTAGAGAGCGACAAGTACCGAAAATAGGGGGTCTTTTCCGCGGTGCCTACCCGTATAGCAAGGTATAGGAAGTACCCCCCCCCGGGATGGATTTTTGTCATATAATTCCCAGCTCGTTAATTGATGATAATTGAAATACGAAACAACACCTGGATGTCAGCTTTATACAGGTGTATGAACTGTGCTCTTGCCAGGGTCACATCATTGTCTTTCCCCACCTGGCCTGGAAGACAGGGCATCTATATGACCACCAATGAAGCAACTCTGTGATGCACCAAACCTGACTTTGCTAACTTTAATTAAACAGCAGCTACATCACACCGAAAACACAGTATTTTCACAATTATGGACTATCTCCATTGGGATGCGCAAGCAGCCAATCACAACTGTGCTCTGTAACCAACATGAGGAGGACCTCTCTTTGCAGACAGCATTTTGCCAGATTGCCATTGCTAATCTTTGTGGCTTATTTGTCAGCAAGCTGCATCAGACAACCTGGGCTTACACCCCAGTGCTTTATTAGTCCCTAAAATTAGAATGGCAAATGTCAAGCAAACACCCCCTGGGTTAGCTGAAGATTGTACCTCCTATGTTTACATATTACTAAGCAAACCCACATATCTTTTCATTAGCTGAAGTGTGGTAATCAGTATATGTTATTCTTTTGAGGCCAGCTGAAGGGTTGGGATGTTTATTCTGTGGAACAGTGTAGTTACGTGTTGCCGGCAGCCTGTCAGATACAGTGTGGGCTTGTGACAGCAGGTAATGAGAGGAAGCAGAGTAGCTGTAACGACCATCACCAGCAGAGCACATCATTTCTATCAGGTCTTGGACTAGTAAATCAAACCTTCTAGAGTTACATGTTAAATTGTCTATATTCACTGGCTTGTCTCGAACATTTGAAAGTTTCATTGACACTGTACTAGTCTGTAGTGTACCTGTCATTTTGCTGACTGGTTACCTCAGTGACAGTACTATCATCAATAGAAAATGGGGTCAAACCCAATTAACTTTTTTGCATCTGGTGCATTTGTTTAGGCTTACCTCCATAGTTACAGTTTGGAAACAAACCTTGATGAAATAATAGCCCAACTAGATTTCTGGCTCAAGGGTTAAATTTTGAAGTGACACCCTTCTCAAACCCACAGATAATCAGGCATATTTATTCCCTTTATATGACAAGAAATCGATAAGAGTTTCTGTGGTCCCTAATTTTTAATAGCCTGTCACCTGAGGCCCTGTATTCATTGTGCGACTAAAAGTTCTGACACACCTGCACCCGCAGTGTATTGACTGGTCCAAGACCTATCAGGTAGCCCACAGGTCGGGGTGGGAAGTGAGGGGTTGGTAAGGGGGGTTCATGGTAGGAATAATAATTTTGCCCTAGCACAAGGTACGGAAAACCAGAAAATGTACAAATAATGGTTGGTACAAAGTACGAAAATTAAAACAGATTCCAGTACTTAAGTTCAGCAAATAAAAATGCCCAGTATGCTGGTACACTGTACAGAAAACACCTTGCGCCCCCCCCCCCCCCCCAAAGGTCAGTTGAGGTGTCCATGGGAGCCCACCCACCCCCGCTCCCTTCGCAGAAAATAGTGTATGCTTATCTCAACTAGGTGGCACCACCAGAGTAATTCAAGTCACTGTGCTGCCTGTCAAGAAGACATACATGCATATGAAATAGCAGCAAGCAGATGTATGGCATAACCATGTGTACATGTATGTACATGTGTAAGGACACATAACCATGTGTATGTACATGTGTAAGGACACATAACCATGTGTATGTACATGTGTAAGGACACATAACCATGTGTATGTACATGTGTAAGGACACATATCAACATGTGAGTAAAATGAGTTATGCCAACCCTATGTTTAATTGGAGGACTGGCCCTTTGAAAAATTGAGCCAGCCTTAAATGTGGCATTAAACAACTGCATTGTCCCAAGTGGTGCAGGCGGTGTGTGATTGGACTGGTCTGTCACAGGAGGGACAACAGTGTATGGCTCACAGCGCCACTACATCATTTTCAGAGAAGCTGCCACTGTGACTTTCTGCATTTGAATACTTTCCCTTGTATTGAGTCTGACTCATGGGCTGGTGTACAATTCTCTCAGTTTTTACGCTTGGCACATAAAGTGCTGGAGGGTATTGTTGTCCCCTGCGTCGTCCTTCCGTCCGTCTGTCCATCTGTCCGTGTTGTCGATGTTACCACAATATCTCAAAAAATATGCACTGTAGTTTTACCAAATTTTTATCAGAGATATACCTTATAATGGAGCAGGTTCCTATTGAAAACCAGCTCTGCCTTTTTAAAAACTTTTTATGCAACTTTTAATATATTTATTCAAGGCTTTCTGAGTGGCGTCAACCCAGACGATGTTACTGTGATATCTCAAAAAATATTGACGGCAGCTTTACCAAATTTTTGTCAGAGATGCATATATGATGGACCAGGCTCCTATTTAAAACCAGGTTGCTCTTTGCATGTAATTTTTTTTTTTTGTGAAATTTTAAAATATCTATTTCAAAGCTGTCTGAGTGGCACACAAGGGGACAACATTATCGTAGTATCTCCACAAGGTTCCATTGCAGCCTCACCAAACTTTTATCAGAGATGCACATTATAATGAACCATGTTCCTATTGAAAACCAGCTTCCCGTTTTTAAATTTTAACTTATGAAACTTTTGAAGTATTTATTTGAAGGCTGTCTGAGTGGCAAACAAGTGGACAATCTTGTTACCATAATATCTCAATAAGGATTCATCAAATTTTTTGGTGCAGTTGCACCGTATTATGGCAGCTGTGAAGTCACCCTCCCCCCTCCCAAAAAAATGAAGAATGGAAGAAAAAAGTTGTGGGCACCGTGGGTAGTCCCTTCTCTGAACGCTATTTTTTAGCTCTGCTAACCAAAGATCACAGAGCTCATGGTATTGCTCATGTCTGTCCATCCGTCCGACATTGTGTCTGCAAACTTTTTGCTTGTGAGTGTGGTGCAGTTCACAGTTTTAAGATAGCCCCATATAACTTTCATGCCTTATCAATGGTATAAAAATCTAGCTCACTAGTTATGTAGTATACGGGTCAAAATGTGCAAACTTGACTACTAATCCAGCATCCTTAATGTTGATAGATCTTCATGGCATGTGGTGGGATTGGGAAGAGGTCAAAATCTCAGTTGCGTGTGATACTACTGGCATCACCTATAATTTGACAGGCATTATGCACAAAAATTTGTTTTAAGATACATGTATAAGATTCCATATCTTGAGTGAATCAAGCATGCCAAATTTATAGGATATATAGAGCATGTCCAATGCCAATATTTTGTATAATATGAATGACCTTGACTTATAAGCACAGCTGACTTGTCAGGCAGCTGAGCTTATAGTATGGTCCTTAGTTCATCCACAATTCACATTTTCGATTTCTTCTCCAAAACAGTCAGCCAGATTTACTTCAAACTGGGTGGCTATGTACCTTGGGTGGGTCTCTACCAATTTTTTGTTCAAAGGATCATGCTACAGTAATTTTTGGATTTTTTTGTGAATTTTTTTGTTCTTCTTTGTGGCAAATATTAAAAACTCTTTTTTTCTGAAACTGCTCACACAATTGCCTTGATATTACACAGGAACACTCCTATAGACTTGTAGTTCTAAATTTGTTCACCAGGTGGGGTTGCAATACCTTTGGTCCAAGTAAGCTAGTACTACGAGCTACCGCTGCAATGCAGCAATCGCACCCCGTTTTGTACTTGGCAACCAGCCTTTCTCCGTTGCTGGGAAGGTCACTCGATCATCGGCGGTCTCACACCTTTCTGCCATCCGTTTATTGTGCGTTGTTTTTCTGCAATTGTCCAGTTGCCATATGGAAATAATGTGGCCACTGGGTGTTCTGGTGTCAGACCTTTACCCTCAACAAAATGTCTTGAACAAATTCTGTCAAATTTGCCTGCTTCATAATCTACTGTTCTTCTCACCATATTCAAGCACTCCCGTCGTTTCTGTTTTTTTTTTCTTTGGAGGAAAACCATGGAAAGCTATGCCTTGCATCCAGTGGTATTTATCCAATTTACCCAGTTTTCTTGTGTCAGTCAGGAACTTTGCAATTGTACAATGTCATTGTAGCTTGTATATACTTCTGTCGTATGTTGCAAAATAACGATCAACTTAAGCAATGTCTTTTCCCTGTACTTTAACTTTGGCGCCATATGGCTGCTATATGGAAACGACCTAACATGCCACAAGTTGCAATGCGAAATGACCTTGGTGCTGCAGCAGCTACCTGCGGTACTAGCTATTTTGGACCTTAGGTATTTTTTTCTAATTTGTATTTTTTAGGATGGTCTGTCATCCGTTATCCCTCTGTGCATCCATCAGTGCATCCATCAGTGCATGTGTGTGTGCGTCTGTCCACAATTACATTTTCTACTTCGCCAAACCGTCTGTCCGATTCACTTCAAACTTTATGGCAATGTACCTGGGGTGGGTCTCTACAAAGTTTGTTCAAATGGCCATGCTCCAGTGATTTTTTTTTTTTTTTGGATTCTTTTGCTCTTTTTTGGGGCAAACTTTAAAAAATCTTCTCTGAAACCGCTCTTCCAATTGCTTTGATATAACGCAGGAACACTCCTAGGGACTCCTAGTTCTTAATTTGTTCACCAGGTGGCGCCGCATTTTTTTTGTAATTTTTAGCTCAGGTGATCCATATCACCTAAGCTTATACTATAGTCCCAAGATCCTACATCCATCATAAACAATTCACATTTTCGACTTCTGCAACACCCTCACCCAGGTTCATTTCCCACTCGGTGGCAATGTTCCTCTCGTGGGTGTCCACCAAGTTCGTTCAAATTGTTATGGTCTAATGTTTTTTGTATTTTTTTTTATGAATTTTTTTTTTAGGCCAAAAATCTTCTTCTCAGAAACCGCTCACCCAATTGCTTTAAAATCACAGAGGCACACTTCTGGGGCCCAAAGCTGTTAATTTGTTCACCAAGTAGTGCTGGGAATTTGTTATTTTTTTTAGCTCTGCTGACCAAAGGACACAGAGAGCTTATGCAACTGCTCCTGTCTGTCCATCCGTCTGTCCATTCTTCTGTTCATCGAAGTCTAAGTGAGTCGATGATACTAATGGCGCCACCTATAATTTGACAGAAATTATGAGCCAAAATGTGTTTTAAGATGTAAAATTCCATATTTGGAAAAGTAATTGAATTAGACTTGCCAAATTTATTTGATATATAAACAATGGCCAAAGGTAGAATGTTATGTAATATCAGTGACTTTGACCTATTTTTGTGAGGTCACCATGCCTGTAAAGTTGGAAATGGCCGGGCGTAGCTTGGAGATGAATGGCAAAGAGAATTGAGCCTCCAGATCAAATTGCACTTGTATACATAATACATAAACGTGAACTTGGAGACCTGCTATTTTGGGTCAATGTGACCCAGTAATTGTGGAGTTTGGCGCTTGTCCAAGTGTATTGTTTTTCGTTAATAACTCGAAAAGTTACCACTGGATTTGAACAAATAGACTATATATGGAAAGCTGGATGTTGAGCTCATTTTCAACAGTAACAATTTTTTAATATGAGTTGAAGGTCAAGGTCAAATTGCTAGTTTGAATTTTGGGGTCATCTCGTGAATGCTCTGCACCCCACAATTCTTGAGATAGGCCCATGTAACTGTTAGGAGTTATAGAGTGTATAAAAATCTTTGTTGAAATCAATGTTGGTATACAGGTCAAAATGTGAAAATCTTGTGACAGCAGTACTGTCCACAGTTTTCAAGTTAGCCCAGTATAAATTTCAGGACTTATAGGGGGGGGGATAAAAATCTAGGTTCTTTTCAATATTGGTGGCGCCACCTACAATATTATGGGATCAAAATATGAAAATCTTGTGAACACTCTAGCATTTTTAATTTTTTGGTAGATCTTCACCAAATTTGGTGGGATTATGGGGGAGGTCAAAGTCTAAGTTGCTAATGATACTAGTAGCGCCACATATAATTTGATGGAAATTATGAGCCAAAATGTGTTTTCAGTTATAAAATTCCATATCTCGCAAAGTAATTGGATCAGACTTGGCAAATTTAAGGATATATAGACAATGTCCAAACCTGGAATCATATATAATATCAGTGACCTGACCTCTTTTTGTGAGATCATGCCTGTAAAGTTTGGAAGAGGTGACTTTTTAATGACAAGTTGTAGCTTGGACTTCAGTTGCAATGTCATCACAGCACCAGGCAGGCCTATGGGTCTCTTGTATTACATAATCTGGGTGTCCTTGATCTTCTGTCCCAAGGTCACTGAGGACATAAAGTTAAGGACTCACTCATTGTTGTCTTGGCACATGCAACAATATTCATCACAGGAGTTGCACAAATAAGCTATGATTACATGTGGAGCTTAGTGCTATTTGGTGGACAAGTTTTATATTAAAAAAAAAAAAATATATATGTGCAGAAGTCACTTGAGGACTCACAACTTTGACATGAACAGGTGCAATATACCCAAGATGTCAGCAGAGCATTATGCACATGGGCCTCTTGTTATAATTATGCCCCCCCTCCTACTAGAGGAGGGGGAAGAGAAATCACTTTTTCTCTTTGCATCTGTGTGTCTGTGCATGCATGCATCCGTGCGTGAATGTGTCCATCCATCCGCATTTTGTGTCTGGGCTATAATTCCCTTGTCCTTCAACTTAGATAAATGAAACATTACACATATGTGCATCCGAACATAAGGGTATGTCATGTATGAAAAGTAGGTCACTAGGTCGGGAATCTGAATCACAGTGACATATTCTTGTAAAATTGTGTCCTGGCTATAATTTTTTTACTGTGTAACTTAGGATAATGAAACTTTACACACGGATGCACCTATACATAAGGGTGTGTCATGTACCAAAAGTAGGTCACCAGGTCAAGTATCTGGGTCACATTGACATATCCTTATAAAATCATGTCTGGGTTATACTGTTTAACTCAGTTTCATGAAACTTCAAACAGATATATATCTTGACCAAAAGGTGTGTCATGAAACTAAAGAAGGTCAATAAGTCAAGTGTCTGGATCACAGTGATACAATCATGTAAAAGTACATAACACTTCATGTTCGGGCTGCAATTAGGTTGCCCTTCAAGTTAGATTAATAAAACTTTACACACAATTGCATCTAGACAAAAAGTTGTGTCATGATCCAAAAGTGGGTCACTTGGTCAAGTATCTGTGTTACAGTGACATATCCTTGTAAAAAATGTGTCAGGGCTATAATTCTTTTACTGTATAACTTAGTTTCATGAAACTTTACACACACTTATATCTTGACCAAAAGGTGTGTCATGAAACAAAAGTAGGTTACTTGGTCAAGCATCTGGTCCTGTGATTTTTGTGTCCAGGCTATAATTCACTTGCCCTTCAACTTTAGATTAATGAAACTTTACACACAGTTGCATCTGGACATAGGGGTGTGTCATGTGCCAAAAAGTAGGTCACTAGGTCATGTATCTGGGTCACAGTGAAATATTCCTGAAGAATTGTGAGTGAGCTATAATTCCCTCAGTATTTAACGTAGATTTATGAAAATTTACACTCAGATGCATCTATACATAAGGATATACATGCCTCAAAAGTTGGTCATTAGGTCAAGTATCCTGGTCACTGTGACATATCCATGTAAAATTGTGTCCAGGCTATTATTCCTGAATTGTTTAACTTAGTTTTGTAAAACTTGACAGATTCATATACCTCAACCTAAAGGTGTGTCATGAAACAACAGTAGCTTACTAGGTCAAGTATCTGGGTCTCTGCTATTTGTGTCCTGGCTATAATTCGCTTGTCCTTCAATTTGCAAAGATGAAACTTAATTACACACAGGTGCATCGATCTGGACATAAGGGTGTGTGATGTACAAAAAGTAGGTCACAAGAAACTTTACACACCTGTGTATCTGGACACAAAAACATGTCATGTATAAAAGTTGGTCAATAGGTCAGATATCTGGGTCATGGGATAGCCTATTCTAATTGACTACAGTCATTCCAAAATGGGACCTGTAACTAACAAGGTTATAAATGAGGCGAGGGGGGCATGGATCCGGCAATCAATCTCTGATTGCCTTTCAATTGAAACGTGGTATGAAGAGGAAACAAATTAGTTATTTTTCATGGAGCACCTATTTATGCATGAAGTGGTCATTGTATGGTGAAATTTGTAACAAAGTTGGTTCACTTCAACATGCATTTCAATGAAGGTAACCACATTGCTGACAGTGTTTGTTGGAGGTTGAAGCACATGACTGGAAGGAGGGGCAAAAAGTTACCTTGGCTTTATTTGTAGGTTCCACTGGAATTAGTGTAAGAAATTTGTAAGGGCGACAACTGGTCAGGGCACATGGGGAGATATTGGATTTTCTGTTGGAAAATCAGGCTGTTCTAGTTCCATATAACTTTCAGGACTTATGAAGGTTATGCAAATCTAAGTTACTGTCCATATTGGTGATGCCACCTATAATATGTAATACTTCGACTAAAATATGAAAATTTTGAGAATGCATTTTTCTTCAAAAAACTTTCCTTGATTCATCACAAAACTTGGTCGGAATGTCGATTGGCCAAAAAGATTGAATGGTGATGAAATTCGATCGGTGACACCACCTACAGTGTTAAGGATGATGTGAACCGAAAGGTTTTGAAGACACATTAAATTCAATATTTTGAGAAAGAATAAGGCTAATGATACTTAATATACTACTAGTGAGTACCATATCTGGAAGTTTGATATTGCATTATATGGATGACCTTTACTTATTTTCTCAAGGTCAAGGAAGAAACACATTTTTTGTGACGGTGATTCCATCTTAAGATGAAATGGCCATGCCCCCCATAAAATCAGCCTACTATCGCCTTTTCGGCAAAATAAAGTAAAAATGATTCATGTAAACATATGCCAAGTGTATATTTTTGGAAAGATCATGATCTAAAGATTACAAACAACCTAAAATCATGACCTTTTGATATAAATTGTTGTATAAACAATGATTTCTTTGATCTACAAACACAATGTTACATGGGCATACAAATGTGGAAATAATTACATGTACTTAAAGGTTTTCTCAAACTGCAAATTGTTCACACAGAGTTACTGGCCACATATGTGCCTACAAAATCGGCCCATGGATTTTTTTACACTGTGTTTGTTTTGCAGTTATGGGGCCTCAAAGTTCCTGCAACCAGACATAATGGGTTCCTAGGGTTTAGCTCTCCATAATTCCATAACAAACACCATGTTAAAAAATCTATGGGATGCCTTTTTAGTCACATATGTTGGGAGTAATCCATTAAAACAGATTAAAGGTTGGTTAAACCAGCAAGAAGTTATATTCACATTTGTATAACAATGTTTCATTGATTTTCAATATAAAAGAAATGGTTGTTTATACAACACTTAGCACAAAATGGTCATGTCGTTTGTTTATTCACAATGTGATGGTCACAACCTTTTCAAAAATGTATACTTTGCATATGTTCACATGAATACTTTTTGCTTTATTTGGCCAGAAAGGGAATAGTAGACTGATTTTACCGGGGCATGGCCAATTCACCTTATGTTATGAGCATAATATACACATATAACATTACAGGAACATTACACAGACCAAAATGTTGACCTGTAGAGTCCTGGTGGCACTACTGGGGGTATCGATTGCAATTAACATCGATCATATCTATCAAAGACACATCAAATTCATTGTTGCGATAATAGATTGGGAGGATAGAACTACAAAATTTACACCAATTGTACATAAGGACCATGGTCAATTGTGGGTGATCTCTACTGATGTGTCAAGCACTTAAGTAAGGACACTAAATTCAAAATGGGGACAAAGATTGAGGTGTATGCTACCAAATGTACCCAAAATTTGTATCCAATGTGGAACTTTGATATTGTATAATGTGGGTCACCTTGATCTACATTTAAAAGGTCACAGAGGATTTTTTTCTTATTTTGGTCATTGCATCTTATGAACAAGTATTTGTGTACCATTACAGGGACATTATATGGACAGAAGTCTATGACTTGTGGAGTAATGGTGGTGCACGGCTGGTATTAATGTGAACTGACCTCATAGGTATCAAAACACACAAAATTCATTATTGTGATAATAAATTGAGGCGGAACTACAAAATTGACAAAAATATGCATCAAGCAAAATATTCAAAATTTGAAAACTTTGGTTAATTTTGACGTACATGTATTAGTTTTCAAGGTCATTTAGCACTTCAGCAAAGACAAATTTGTTAAGAAAGAATGATTAGGCTAATGATACTAAATGTCCCACAAATGTTTATCATGTAGAAGTAATCTATTGCATCATGTGGATGACCTTGAACTATTTTCTCAAGGTCTTGGAGGGATTACATGTCAGTAACTTTGTTTGGGATGGTCATTTGATGACATGTCAGCAGAGCATTTGGCCCATCATGAGCCTCTTCTTTTTTTACAGGTACACGGAAATTAATCAAATGCGGAAGCAGACATTTTGTCTGCAGCAGGTTCAGTGTAGGTGTGGGAGTGGGGGGTAGGTCAGGTGTTGAAAATGTTACATGCCATAGGGAACTGAAATGATGGAGATTGGAATCTCTTTGCCCTTTCTATGGACTCTACATGGTGTATCCTTTCGCTGGAGACCCTAAGAAAGTGTGCAGCTCTCCTGGGCACCAGCCAGGCACTCACTAAGAAACCAGCCCACACAGTAACAATAAAAAACTTAAAACACTGACAATGGCACACAGTTCACAGTCAGCTTCGTTTGTAAAGGGACTTTTTTCACCAGAGCAACAGTGAAGAATATTTGATGTCCATTTTTTGGTCATTTACTCACAATGTGTTACTTAAACTTCACTTCAAACCTGAGAGGTAAAAAAATTGAACTTTTTACTGTTTTGTGTCACAGCACCATAACATTTCATTTACACTTAGTAATATCATAGAGTGACTCTTGATGATGCATCTTGAATGCAGGAGATAGTCCAATCTACAAACAGTCACTTAGGTGTGCATTTTTACCTATATGTTCACACAAAACCTGAGTGAAACTTTGTCCTCCTCAAAATGACAGCCAAAGAGAGTCAAAAGTAAGGAGATATAAACAAAAGTTATGCTGCATTAGGCCACAGCAGTGGGCTTGATCAGAAACCACAAAGCAGCTGTTTGTATACATGTATATGATATGATGTAGACACATATATGACAAGATGTCTACACATATATGACAGGATGTATACACATATATCTGATAGGATGTATACACATATATGATAAGATGTATACACATAAATGATAGGATGTTCTCACATATATGATAGGATGTATACACATATATGACAGGTTCTATACACATATATGATAGGATGTATACACATATATGACAGGACATATACACATATATCTGATAGGATGTATACACATATATGATAGGATGTATACACATATATGACAGGTTGTATACACATATATGATAGGATGTATACACATTAATGACAGGATGTATACACATATATCTTATAGGATGTATACACATATATGACAGTATGTATACACATATATCTGATAGGATGTATATACATATATGATGATGTATGCACACATATATGATGATGTATGCACATATATGACAGGATGGATGCACATATATATTATAGGATGTATGCACATATACGACAGGATGTATACACACATATATATATATGACAGGACCTTCTCACATATATGATAGGATGTATCCAGGTACATGATAGGATTTATACACACATATATATGACAGGATGTATGCACATATATGATAGGATGTTTACACTTATATGATAGGAGGTATACACATATATGACAGGATGTATACACACACATATATATATATATATATATATATATATATAACAGGATGTTCTCACATATAAGATAGGATGTATGCACGCACATGACAGGATTTATACTTACATATATATGACAGGATGTATGCACATATATGATAGGATGTATGCACATATATCACAGGATGTATACACACATGTATATGACAGGATGTTCTCACATATATGATAGGATGTATGCACATATATGACAGGATGTTCTCACATATATGATAGGATGTATGCACGTACATGACAGGATTTATACACACATATATATGACAGGATGTTCTCACATATATGATAGGATGTATGCACATATATGACAGGATGTTCTCACATGTATGATAGGATGTATGCATGTACATGACAGGATTTATACACACATATATATGACAGGATGTATGCACATATATGATAGGATGTATGCACATATATGACAGGATGTATACACACATATGTATGACAGGATGTTCTCACATATATGATGGGTTGTATGCACATGTATGACAGGATGTATAAATATATATATATATATATATATATATATATATATATATATATATATATATATATATATATATATATATATATATATATATATATATATCAGGATGTTCTCACATATATGATAGGATGTATGCACATATATGACAGGATGTATACACACATGTATATGACAGGATGTTCTGACATATATGATAGGATGTATACAAGTGTATGACAGGATGTTCTCACATATATGATAGGATGTATGCACGTACATGACAGGATTTATACACACATATATATGACAGGATGTTCTCACATATATGATAGGATGTATGTACATATATTACAGGATGTATACACATATATATATATGACAGGATGTTCTCACACATATGACAGGAAGTTCTCACATATATGATAGGATGTTCTCACATATATGATAGGATGTTCTCACATATATGACAGGATGTCCTCACATACATGATAGGATGTATATAACCAGTGGTCACAGGGATTTTGAAAGGAGTGAAAGATGCATTTACCCTTTCCCACTCAAACTACCCCCAAATGCTCAGATATACATTGTTTGTTTCAAATCTATCCCTCAGTGATAGCCAAAAAAGGAGGAAGAGGATGAGGAGGAGGAGCTGTTGACTCAGTCTGATATTAAACCGGAAACAACCCAGTCCTGGTCAGAGTAAGACTGAATGAACAGCTTTCCTTGCCATGCTTTGGGCACAATGCACCCAACCGGTGCCAAGGAAAGCTGTTGACCTAGGGCATGCCATCTTGAACGGTCTTACACACAAATCTCAGCAAAAATGTTTTCTTTTAACAAGAAATTTAAGTAAAGACATTAAGGCAGGTAACAATTTACATCTGGGCACC
Organism: Hermodice carunculata; assembly: GCA_964020975.1. Classification (NCBI taxonomy): domain Eukaryota; kingdom Metazoa; phylum Annelida; class Polychaeta; order Eunicida; family Amphinomidae; genus Hermodice; species Hermodice carunculata. The sequence continues at coordinate 2,443,934 of OZ026629.1, read as the reverse complement.
TTTGGGCACTCTTCAGCAGGAAAGGATCAATATCTCAACTTCTCAACTATGCTGACCAAAGGTCGCAGGGCTCATGCAATCACTTATAACTGTCCATGTGTTGGTCTGTCCATAAACTTTTGCTTGTTAGCGGGGTTACAAGTCAGTCCACAGGTTTCAAGATATCCCCATATAACTTTCAGGACTTGTCAAGTATATGAAAATCTGGGTCAGGTATGATAATGATGGTGCCACCTACAGTATTAGGAAATATATGGGTCAAAATGTGAAAATCTTGTGAGCACTCTAGCATCCTTAAAGTTTAATACATGTTCATGAAATTTAAGGGGATTATGGATGAGGTCAAAATCTCCTTTGCTTATGATACTAGTGATGCCATCTGCAACTTGACGGAAATTATGAACCAAAATGGGGGTGATGGATATAATTGCATATCTTGAAAAACAACTGATTTCCATGTGCCAAATTTAGAGGATATATAGATCATATTCACTGCTAATATGTTATACAATATCAGTGACCCTGACATGTTTTTGGAAAGTCAGCAGTCCTGTAAGGTTGAAAAAGGTGATTTCGTAATGGCAGGATGTAGCTTGGACATCAATGGTAGAGAATTGAGCTTACAGATCAAAATTGCACTTGATTACACAGGGCTCCCCAATTCTTTTTCTGTCCTCAGAGTAAGTGCCCCTGACATTTCACTTGCCCCCCCCCCCCCCAATTACTTGTCCACCCATTGAAATCACAGTTGTAAAAGCAGTAATTCTGGTTGCCCTCAGGACAAGTGATTTGAAATTTTTACTTGCCCTGACTGGGATTTAACTTGTCCTGGACAATAGGACATGCAAATTGGTCAGCCCTGTTACATTGTACATACATGTATACATAAAAGTGTACTTCATTACCTACTTTTTAGGTCACCGTGACCCAAAGATTTTTTAGTTTGGTGCTTGTCCAACTTTATTGTTTTTCTTCAATGACTGAAAAAGTTATAACCAAATTTGAACAAAGAGACCATGAATGGAAATCTGGAAGTGGGGCTCACATTTTGAACAGTAACAATTTTTTGGTCCAAGTTGAAGGTTAAGGTCATTGGCCGGTTGGAATATAGGGATCATCTTGTGAATGCCCTGCACCCCACAGTTTTTCAGTTTGCCCCATAGAAGGTTAAGGATTTATAAAGTGTATGAAAATTTATATGGACTTTAATGTTTATGGCAACACCTATGTCATTATGCAACATTTGGGTCAAAATGTGGAAATCTTGTGACCAGTTCAGCATCCTTAATTTTGCATGGATCTTCATGAAATTTGGTGGGATTGTGGAGGAGGTCAAAGCCTCAGTTGCACATGATACTAGTGGCACTACCTATACTTTGATGGAAATTATGTATTAAAATGTCTTGAAAGATATAAAATTCCATATCTCAAAAAATAATTCAATTACAGATGCCAAATTTACAGGATACATAGATCATGTCCAATGCTAATATGTTATGTAATATTAGTGACCTTGACATATTTTTGTAGGTCACCAGGCCTGTAAAGTTGAAAGAGGTGATTATGCCCCTCCCACCCCCAAAGGACGAGGGGAAATATAGCAATTGCTTTGTCTGTGTGTTTGTGTGTGTGTCCAGATTGACAGTTTTCACGTGGTAACTTGAGAAGTCTTTGCTCTTTCATATTGCACATGCTCATAGTCGTGAATAACGTCTCAGACAAATTAAAAAATTGGTGACCTTGACCCAATTTCCAAGGTCATGGAACCATTGTAGTGAATTTTTTTTCAATGGGTAAAATTGAAAAAGTTTTGACATAGGCCTGTCAAATTGCAGGTGATTACAATCCTACATAAAGCCTCGGACGAGTTCGAAGATGGGTGGCATTGACCTAATTTCCAAGCTCACAGAGCCATTTTAGTGAATTTGGTTTTCATGTGATAACTTGAAAAATTTTTGCATAAGGCTTTCATATTGCACTTGCATATAGTCCCGAGTAAGGTCTGGGATTAGCTCAAAGATGGGTGACCTTGACCCAATTCCCAAGATCACAGAGCCATTTTAGTGAATTTGGTTTTCATGCAATACATGTAGCTTGAAAACTTTTGACATAGGTCTCTCAAATTGCAGGTGATTACAATTGTACATGTCTGGGGAGTGTTTTAAGATGGGTGCCTTTGGTCTAATTCCCAAGGTCAAGGAGTCATTTTAGGGAATTTGGTTTTAACAGGACAACTCAAAAAGTTTTTTGCATCAGGCTTTCATATTGATCTTGCTTATAGTCCTGAATGAGGTCTCAATTTGGTTTGAAGATGGGTGACTATGACCCAATTCCCAAGGTCACAGAGCCATTTTAGTAAACTTGATTTTCACACGATAACTTGAAAAGTGTTTGGCATATGACTTTTTTATTGCACATGGTTTTAATCCTACATAATGTCTCAGACAAGTTGTTGCACTTGGTGATGGTGGTGGTGGTGGGGGGGGGGGGCATAGATCTAGCAATCCCTGATTGCATTTTAATTTTGTAATAGCAGGGTATAGCTTGGACATCAATGGCAAAGAGAATTTTTTGGTGATATACATCAGATTATAATTGTATGTCAGCAGAGCATTAGGCCAAAGGGCCTCTTGTTAGATAAATTTAAACTTGAAATTATACAGACTTTTAAAGGAATATGCCAGTCATCATCTTTGATGCTTGGTGAGTGAATTGCAATATTCCTGTTGACAATATTGTGTGCGAAGTGTATTGTCTGTGGTCTCATAAACATTGGGATTACTGGCATAGAAGTGTTAAACTGTCGCGCAATAAAACTGATACTCTTAGAGTACGCAGCTAAAGAAACAAAAATAACAAAAGTGAGAAAAGCCATAAAACACAAGATGCAAAGATCATGTTCACTTAAGCTTCTGCTATGATTGAAAGAGAATGGTGGTGATGACAGATGCAAATGAAGGTGTCATTTGCCCACCTCTTTTTCAGAAGAGTTCAATAGAAGTCTAGTGTGGTAAAGTAATTGACTTTCGAGAATAGGGAAACACAGGAAGGGGCTTTTACAGAGTGGTCCAAGCTGAATGATGGATTGTCAATTTCTTCAGGGATTTAATTACTCGAACTAACTTAACAGAGTTGCTCTGGCTTCAAAGGCCATCCATTGACATAGCCCCTGTGCCTTTATTATTTTTGCAAAAGTTGCACCTAACATCTTTGGTCATCTTCAAAGTAATTTACTCAGTTGCTCATGCTGCTGCTACCATGGCAACGAGAACAACCCACGGTGGACTTTTTTTTTAGGTGTGTATCAAGTTGTCTTTAAATGTAATGGATAGGGTGTATTTCCAAGGGTGTTGTGTTGTTTGTTTGAAGGCGGGAGGTGGGGGAAATCTGACCCCTTGTCAGGGTGAAGCAGGGGGTATCTACAGTAGGCAGAAATGCACATACTGAAGAAATTAAGCTGCATAGAAATACTTGCTGAGAAGAGACCTCTCAACCCGAGCAAACATGCTTTTTTCCCCTCCAGGATTTCTTTGATACCTCTCAATATAGTCCTTTAACAGTCAGCGACCAATCTGGTTTTCTCATTTTTTGCTCGGGCAAATGTGTAATGAGTGTCTGGATTGGTAGTAAGCACCACTTGTCTTATAGAGGCCATGTACTGCCAGACAATGAAGGTCAGCAGTTTAGAACTCAAGGGGAATTTTGTATCCAGACTTTTGCCATAAGAAAAAGTGTCAGTCATAAAAAATTGTGAGATCAAAGCTGTCGATACTTGGTACAATTATACAAATGTGTGATGCTGATTTTGTCAAAAAAAAAAAAAAAAAAAAAAAAAAGACAGGCTTCACCTTTCTCAGTGTGATGTTTTAATTGCACACTTTTTTTTAGTTTTTTTTATTATTTTTTTTTTTGCCTGGTGGAAAATTCTGTCATCTTTTTCCTCTGGTTTCTCTGCAAACACAAAGTTATGCAGTCCCTTGCCGTTAAAGACAGGATGGCAAAAATGTTTTCTATTCTTTCCCCTTTTGCGGGCACAAACTCGATCCTTCATTTCACTGCATGATCAGCTTTGGGGAGCTTCCTAATGGCAAAATAATATTGGTTTTTGCTGGCCTTCTTTTCCTCAGGAGGCACATCAAACGAGAAAACAAATAACAACCCCCTTGATGGGGTCTGCTGGAGATGGGAATTGCAGAGAGCGGGCAATGGATTTTGCAGCAGTGGTAGCACAGAATGCAGGAAGGGAAAGCTAGCTTAACAGGTTGGGAACAGATGCCGTAGAGGAGACTGGAGCAAACAGCAGTCCCTCTATGCCTAAGAACCCTCTGACACAACCATAACAGCTCAAGTCAGATCCCATTTCTGCTTGGAACATGTGGTAAGCCCAGTGGGTCCTGTGATCCTGTACTTTCAGCTGTGGGGGACTGGGTTGGGCAGAGACCAGGCAAAGTTTCAGAAATGTATGTTTCCTACCACACTTAATACACCTTGTTTATCAATCTGGAAGTTCTCTGGTAGATATCATAACTTATCTTTGCCTATTTGCTTCTAACATGACATGTTTTCCATGTTCTTTACAACCGTATACTGCCGCCTCTGAAAATCTCATCTTCATCACTTTCTTGAGCCCACAGGCAACCTCCTCAAGCAGGGAAGGGATCTGTTTACTACATTACATTTTGTCTGTGCCAGCTCTAACTGAGTTTTTCCTGTCATTTATGTTCCACGTTTGAATATTTTCAAGGCAGATGTAGAAGATAGTACTACTGTCTGCCACCAGGTGGTACCACTTGTCACACAGTATCATGCCTCCCTTGGATTCAAATGGGCAAATTTTTAAATGTAGTTTACAGGCATTTTTATTAGCTTATGCAGTGAAACCTCTCTATACCGAACACCCTTGGGACTGGAAAAAAGTGTTCAGTATAGCGAGGTGTTCAGTATAGGGAGGTTTGATAGCATTGAAAGAATATATTTGGGGCCGAGAAATGGTGTTCAGTATAGAGAGATGTTCGGTATATGGAGGTGTTCTGTCAAAGAGATTTTACTGTATATTGTATCATGGATGCAACAGTTACTTTGTATTCATATACCCCAGTAAGTAATTTCTATACCCTCACCAGGGGGGCATATAGATTTGCTCTTGTCAGTCTGTCCGTCTCTATTGCTAGAAACACCACACCTTTTAGCGATCTTGTCAATAGGGTTAGAACTTTGTTGCATAAATTACAACACAAAGGTTATAAAAAAACAACAACTACACAAAACTGTGTTGAAATGTTTCCAGAGATATGACCAAATACCTAATAAATACAACACTAACTCAAGAACATTAGTCAAATTGTGTCAAGATGGAGTTTGAAATGAAAAAAATATAGTCCTCAAAGTGTTTAGAGTGGTAAGGGGGAAAGAACCCTGGGTAAAGTATACTTAACCCACCTAGAGAATTTTCTCTAGCCAGTCTTGAGTCGCAGAACTATGATCATACTCACTTTTTGCAGGATTTCTTTCTTTTTATTCTTCATCCAGTACAGTGGAAGAGGTGGCTGTCAGCTAATACCTTAGTACACTTTACCTCATAACATCTCTAGTCAACTTTATGGTGCTAAAAGTTGTATTACTATTTACCTGTTTATACCAGTGTCGGTATGGTGGAATAGTGTATGAAGCTTTTAAGTTTCAAAGGAGATGTCCATCCGTTCGTCCGTCCGACATTAAAATTGTCACATTTGTGTCGTGCATATCTCCAAAAGCAGTTGAGGTACAACCATGAAACTTTGTTAAAACATCTATCAATGTATATGAAGGCATGCACCTGGGGTTTTGTTTTGTTTTGTTTGTTGATTATATAGTCTTAATAAATCATTCATTAACTTAGGGAAAATGTTGATTCAATGGTAGACTTGTCACATTTGTGTTGCATGTATCTCAAAAGGTACTTGAGCTTCACCCATTAAACTTTGTGGAAACGTCTATCAATATATGAAAGTGTGCACCTGGGGTTTTGTTTCTCCCTTAGATTAATTGTCTTGTGTTAATTAATCATTAATTAACTTAGGGAAAATGTTGATTCAACGTCAGACTTGTCACATTTGTGTTGCGTGCATCTCAAAAAGTATTTGAGGTTCAACTATGAAACTTTGAAAACATCTATCAATATATGAAAGTGTGCACCTGGGGTTTTGTTTCTCCCTTGGATTAATTATCTTGTGTTAATTAATCTTTAATTAACTTAGAGAAAATGTTGATTCGACGTCAGACTTGTCACATTTGTGTTGCATGTATCTAAAAAAGTATTTGAGGTTCAACTATGAAACTTTGTGGAAACATCTACATTGTATGTGCACATTATGGGAAACATTATATATTGTCAAAAACAATTTTGAAGATGCAACTGTCATGTAAGTTACATGTGTATAATTATTATCTATCTGAAGATTTCACAATATAGACACTTTTCTTATTTTTTCAATAATAAACAAACCTGAAACATGACAACATGTTACATGGAGGATCAGTAGTTATGTCTGGGTGCCAACCCAGACATTTTGTTTTTCCAAGAATTCTTTCTTTCTTTCTCTCTCTCTCTCTCTCTCTCTCTCTCTCTCTCTCTCTCTCTCTCTCTCTCTCTCTCTCTCTCTCTTCTTTCTTTCGCTCTTTCTTTCTCTCTTTCTTTCTTTCCAAAAACCACCAAAGTTGCCATGGTGACTGACATAACCAGTGAAATTGTGCATCTCATTTGGAATAGTCATTATGTTTAAAATTATGCAAATTTTCGAGGCAACAAAAATTTTAAAAGCACCATACCTTCCAAACATGTACATATGGACTCAAAATTTCAATGTGCATAAAAACCTTTGTGACACTTGCCACTATAATTGATAGTATAGTTGTAGACTTTCAAATTGTGCTAATAAGGGGCATTGAAAGATTGAAAAGTTGAATATCTCCAAAACTATTGTACATAAAGATGCCATTCCAACTTCAATTTATAGGTTTGTGGCAAAGCTGCATCCAATGAACCATGAACCAAAGTTGCAGGATGTTAATTTATGCAAATTAGGTGAATATGCAAATTGAAAATCTTTGATAGCTTCGAAACTATTATAGAGGTGCCATTCCTACTTCAATTTATGGGTTTGTGGCATAGCCCCATCCAATGAACAATAAACCAAAGTTCTGGGCTTATAATTCATGCAAATTAGGCAAATACATAAAATTAATATGTTGAATAGCTTTCAAACTATCATAGATAGTAGTTTCATTCAAGCTTCACCTTATAAGCTTGGGACATGGCCAAATTCCTTGAACCAAGAACCACAAGTGAGCATTTCAATTTATAAAAATTAGGCTAATACATGGAATTTCGATTATGTTGAACAATGGCAAAGTGTAGCATTTCAAACTGTTCTCATTTTGAAGGCACCCAGACATATCTGCTGTGAAGCAAATTTTCTTTTTTCTTTTGTAGTTTCCAACATACTTTTGTTAAGGTGCAAGTTGTTGGCTGTTAATTGTATGGCATCAGCTAGTTATGTCTGGGTGCCAACCCAGACATTTTGTTTTTCCAAGAATTCTTTTTTTTTTCTTTCCTTCTTTATGTCTGTATGCCAACTCAGACATATTGTTTTTCCTCTGGTTCTTTATTTCATTCTTTCCATGGCACTTAAATTTGTCTGGAGTTTTTCTCAGACACATTATTCCCCAAACCACCAAACTAGCCATGGTGACTGACCTACCACCTACCAATAAAATTTTGCACCTGGTTTGGAATAGTCATGATGTTTAGAATTATGCAAATGAGGGGCAATTAAAATTTTGAAAATTCCATATCTTCCAAACTATTGCAGATAGACACAAAATTTCAATGTGCATTTGTAGGTTTGTGACACCTGCTAATACAGTGGACAGTAAATGAAAGTTGTGGAATTTCAAATTATGCTTATTAGGGGCATTGAAAAATTTAAAAGTTGAATATCTCCAAACCTATCATAGATAGAGATGCCATTCCAACTTCAAATAATAGGTTTGTGGCAAAGCGGCATCCAATGAACCATGAACCAAAGTTGTAAGATTTCAGTTTATGCAAATTATGTGAATATGCAAAAGTTAAATCTTGAAAAGCTTGAAAACTATTATAGATAGAGGTGTCATTCCAACTTCAATTTAAAGGTTTGTAACATAGCTGCATCCAGTGAACCATAAATTGAAGTTATGCAATTTTAACTTATGCAAATAAGGTGAATACACAAAATTTAAGTCTTTTTGAATAACTTGAAAACTATTATAATTAGACGTGCCATCCCAACTTCAATTTAAGGGGTTGTAACATAGATACATACAATGAAACAAAACTGTCAAATTTATTTTATGCAAATTAGGTGAATACACAAAATTTACATCTTAAACAACTTCAACACTATTATGCATATAGGTGCCATTCCAACTTCAATTTGTAGGTTGTGACATAGCCGCATCTAATGGACCATGAATCAGAGTTGTAAAATTTTAATTTATGCAAATTGGGTGATTACACAAAATTCAAATCTTTGAATAGCTTCAAAAGTATCACAGACAGGTGTGCCATTTCAACTTCACTCTATATGTTTGTGACATAGCTGCATACAATGAACCATGAACCAAAGTTGTGCAATTTTAATTTACGTGAATAAGGAGAATACACAAAATCTAAATCTTGAATAACTTCAAAACCATTATACATAGAGGTACCATTGCATGTTCAATTTGTATGTTTGTGACATAACCACATCCAATGAACCATGAACCAAAGTTGTACATGTTGTAGGCTTTTAATTTATGCAAATTAGGCAAATACACAGAATTAAAATCTTTGAATAGCTTCATAACTACTGTGGATAGTGGTGTCATTCAAACTTCAGTTTATAAGTTTGTGACATAGCCACATCCAATAAACAAAGAATCAAAGTTATATTAGTTTAGTTTATACAAATTAGGCTAATACACAAAATTTAAGTTATGTTGAACAATGCCAAAGTGTAGCATTTCAAACTGTTCTCATTTTGAAGGCACCCAGACAGATTAACTCTGAAGTCTTTCTTTCTTTCTTTCTTTCTTTCTTTCTTTCTTTCTTTCTTTCTTTCTTTCTTTCTTTCTTTCTTTCTTTCTTTCTTTCTTTCTTTCTTTCTTTCTTTCTCTCTCTCTTTCTCTCTATCTCTCTCTCTTTCTCTCTTTCTTTCTTTCTTTCTTTCTTTCTTTCTTTCTTTCTTTCTTTCTTTCTTTCTTTCTTTCTTTCTTTCTTTCTTTCTTTCTTTCTTTCTTTCTTTCTTTCTTCTTTACAACCAGATTTGTCCAGAGTTTTTCTCGGACCCTATTGTTCAGAAAACCACCAAGCTTGCCATGGTGACTGACCTACCAATGAAATGGCTTGAAATAGTCATGATGTTTGAAATTGTGCAAATTAGGGGCAACTAAAATTTTAAAAACTCCATATCTTCCAACTATTGCAGATAAAGGCAAAATTCAAACTGAAACATGTAGGTTTGAGACATCTGGCAAATCCAATTGCATGCAAACAAAAGTTTGGGAATTTTAATGTGTGCTAAATTCACTGAACTTCCCAACAGTACACATTCATGGCTCCTACTGCTTGTTACAAACTACAGAGACCTCAATGGTGCTAGGCAACCAATTTTCATTCATGAAAAAAATAGGGTGATAGGGTGAACGTGTCTCATAGGCAGCCTTCTATGCATGCATGCTAGGTACATGTACATGGTTTGGACAGGTTTTTTTTTGAGGGGGGGGGGCAGGCTCACACAACTGTGTAATGAGGTTCTCAATAAGATACAGAGAATATCCTTCTGTTCATGTAGGAACAAATTTGCTCCATGCTGCTATATGCCAGCAGGCTATAGTTCCCACTAGTACTGCACAGAGCAGTCAGTGCACCATGACTGAGACTGTTGTCCCAGCTGGTCTGTTTTTGCCTGAGGCTATGAGTCTGCTGGGCTTATCAGTCCCAACGGGGCACAGGCACTGGACTTCTAGGCAGAATAAGCCTGAGTGTAGAGTACCCTCTGTTTAAAATAAACTAGGTACAGTGCTGAGTTGGCTAGACCCATCAAAGTATGGTCTTCCAGTCCTCAATGATTGTTTTGAAAACTTTGTGAATTTTGAAACAGTGTGGATTTGTGTCATCTCAGTGGACACTTTCATGCCTTTAGTTTCTTGTAACCAGTGAGATGAAGCCTGTTTTTCATAGCCAAGACAAGGAATAGTGAGACAGTATAGTGCTTGTCTCAGTGCACAGGTACATATGTGCATGTAGTTTCATGACAGTATCTGTTAAAATTTGTTTATTGTATTTGTGTCTTTTTGTCCAAAACCACTTCCTAGTAGTCATTACCCTATTCCACAGTTTATGTAATAAAGGAACAAAGACAATTCTGTATTGCATGTATACACATCCCATTGAATTATAATATGTACACACTGTACATGTATATGTGCATGTGTGAATAATGTACATGTACGTGCACATATGCTCATCTATACTGCCCAGATGGGCCTACCCTCTCAAGAGTGGGCACTTTTTCTCTGGTCCCAAGGGTGCCCACTGTGGAGAGGTTTCACTGTATCAGTAAACACTGGTATTGTATGCTTGAGAAATAGTTCCTTTGAAAAATACTAAGTACCGGCGCTAGTTGCTTCAGTGTAACGATCATTACCTAGTGTCCTTAGCGGCAGGTGGGACATCTATTCCAGAGTGGCTATTGTTGCCATTGCCACAGCGTAGAACAGCACGCGCCTCTGAATTGATTCTGAAGTTTTCAACTGTTTATTGCCGCTACAAGGTAAAACAAAAAGCCTGTTTACTATGTACAGTACCAGGCAGCATGGCAGATTCAAGGAAATTGAACAATCTTCAGAAATATTCATGGATGGAAGGCATAACTTTCTGGAGCTTCCCGCCCACGGGTCGCGGTGATAAGAGCACCACTGTAAAGTGTGTCCCACTTATTAACAGTAACTGGGCCAAAGGTCATCAGTGCTCATGCGTGTGATCATCGCGCTGCACTTTCGGGTACCAGGAAGCGCTGGTACTAAGTATATATCAAGAGAACTATTATGTGTCGGGGCCAACCCAGACAGCCTTGTTGTGTGCTTGTAAATATTACTGATTTGTCCGAATATGTTCTTTTTATTTTAATATAACTTTGAGAAATACAAAGAAATGTCTGTTTTATGTTGTAGACAAGTGGCTTTGGCTGACGTCATCATCGTGAACAAGTTAGATCTGGTGACACCAGATGAATGTGATGCGCTGATGGGGCAGCTGAGGTGAGAGGTCATTATGCTTGACATGCTAGAGATTGGTTTAATGGCTAAATCTGGTGTAAGCTGCCACCATTAATGAGTGAGGTGAGGCTGCAGTTCAGCGTGACTTGCGCATTGGCATACTAACTGTGTCAAGACTTTGGAAGGAAATCTAGCAGATTTGCTGATATTAAGCCAGTTTTTTTTGTACGTGGATGCCACAACAAGATGTATAGAGTGAGTGCAGTTTAAACGAATTGTGACTGATCAAAACTCAACAGAAATTAATTCTCCCCCCTCCCCATAAGTGAAAAAAAAAAAAACAGCCTTATTTCAATTCTAAATGAAATAAGGTACCTCCAATATGGGGACTCCTTCCAATCAGAGCAAAACTAATGACAAAATGATGGGGACCTTTGTGTCTGCGAGGACACAGACTTTGTTGTCATTGTGTCGGCTGGGGGTGGACTGGTTCAGATACCCAGTGCAAATTAAATCGCTTTATTTGTTGTTGTAAAAGCCCATAGTTTCATTCCATTATCTAATTGTTTTATTTTAAACATCTTTTATTGCACACCTGAGCATTTGGGATGTGCCCAGTCTAACTTCTCTTTCAATGTGTGATTTTAAGGTCCCCACATGTTTCTCAGATACAGAGAAAACATGTTTAGCTAGGAAATTAAAATACCTGTGCGTGATCAATCCACAGTTTTAGGGTTCATAGCCACCATGGTACATGTCTGAGTAGTCCTCTAACATAGTGTTATTAAGTGATCATGTTAATTGATATATAAGGAGATAAGTAGGAGTATGGAAGGGAGAAATGAAGAGTGGTTTGGTTTAGCAAATGGTTCCAGTATAACTACACAGTCCCTGTAACGTTTCTCCACTTCTCGCCACAAAAATCAATGTAAAAAATCTGTTATTCAGAACAAACCCAAAAATCTGTTCTGAAGTCGCGCTTATATCTTTCATTCATAGTTGACTTCAGGCACATCTCCAGAACCAAATTTGACTTGTGCTTAGGGATGCTTCAACATTTTCATCATTTTTGAATTAGGGATAGTTCAACATTATCATCATTTTTGAATTAGTACTTAGGGTACTAAATTTCATGACCCCCTCCCTCCCCCCAAATTAGTACTTTAAAAATGATGATTTTCCCCCCAAAATCATGGCAAAATTGCACAAAACAGGCCAAAAATTGACCATCATTTTCCATATCCTGTGAAAGTGTACAGACCCATTTAACCCCCTCCCCCCTTGAGTACTGTAAGTACTAATTAAAAAATGATGAAAATGTTGAACCATCCCTTAGTACTTACAGTATGCAAGGGGGTTAAATGGGCCTGTAGACTTTCACAGAATATGGAAAATGATGGTCAATTTTTAGCTCAGCTGACTTGTCAGTCAGCTGAGCTTTTGTGAGGGTCCGTTGTCCGTCATCCATCGTCTGTCGTCCGTCTGTCCACAATTCACATTTTCAACTTCTCAAAAACCATCAGCCAGATCCACTTCAAACTTGGTGGGGATGTGCCTTGGGTGGGTGTCTACCAAGTTTATCCAAATGGTAACGGTCCAGTGATTTTGGATTTTTACCTCAGCTGACTTGTCAGTCAGCTGAGGTTTTTTGAGGGTCCGTCGTTCGTCGTCCTTCCATCGTCCACAATTCACATTTTCGACTTCTTCTCAAAAACCGTCAGCCAGATTCACTTCAAACTTGGTGGAGATGTGCCTTGGGTGGGTCTCTACCAAGTCGAGTGATTTTTGGATTTTTAATGAATTTTTTTGTTCTTTTTTGGGTAAATCTTAAAAAATCTTCTTCTCCGAAACCGCTCACCCAATTGCTTTGATATCACACAGGAACACTCCCTGGGACTCCCAGTTCTTAATTTGTTCACCTGGTGGCGCTGCAATTTTTTCCTAATTTTTTATGAATTTTTGTGTGTTGTAGCTATTTTCCACTTCTTCTCCAGAACCGTCACTCAGATTAAGTTGAAACATGGTGGATGTGTTCCTTGTAGAAGGGTCAAACAAAGTTGTACACTATGTGGGAATGTTGCAGATTCCTGATTTTTAACGATTTTTTCAATTCTGGTACTTGTCGGTCAATGCAGCTTTCCTATTGATTACTATGGAAGTATTCTAATGCTAATTCACATTTTCGACTTCTTCTCCAAAACCGTCATCCAGATTAACTTCAAACTTGGTGGCAATGTGCGTTGGGTGGGTTTCTACCAATTTTGTTCAAATGTTCATGCTCCAGTGATTTTTTGATTTTTAATGAATTTTTTTGTTCTTTTTTTGGACATATCTTAAAAGATCTTGTCAGTCAATGGGCATTCTAATGCTAATTCACAGGACAACTGACACGAAATTTACTGTTTATTTGATAACTTGAGATCTGTTTTGAGTTAGCTACACATGTTAATTATTCTGTATGAAGGTCATGCTGAGACAGTACATGAATGACCTTGACCTCGTTTGTGGGGTCACAGTGCAACATACATGAATTTTACTCTTCATTATAACTTGAGAACTACTTGAACTTTGATGCTGCACATGTAAGTGTTCTTCTATAAAGGTCAGACTTACTCAGAACATGGTGTCCTTGATCCTTTCCCAAGTTCATAGATCTGCAAGTGTGATGAATGTCAAGATCAGCTGAGGCACGGGCTGTTCACACAGCCCTCTTGTTTATGAATTTTTTTGTTCTTTTTTGGGAAAATCTTAAAAAATTACTTCTCCGAACCCGCTCCCCCAATTGCTTTGATATCACACAGGAACACTCCCTGGGACTCCTAGTTCTTAATTTGTTCACCAGGTGGTGCTGCAATTTTTTTCTATTTTTTTATGAATTTTTGTGTGTTATAGCTATTTTCGACTTCTTCTCCAGAACCATCACTCAAATTAAGCTGAAACGTGGTGGATATATTCCTAGTTGAAGGGTCAAACAAAGTTGTTCACTAGGAGGCAATGCTGTGGATTCCTGATTTTTAACAATTTTTTCAATTCGGGTACTTATCGGTCAATGCAGCTTTTCTATAAATTACTCTGGAAGTCAATGGGCATTCTAATGCTAATTCACATTTTCGACTTCTTCTCCAAAACAGTCATCCAGATTATTTTCAAACTTGGTGGGGATGTACCTCGGGTGGGTGTCTACCAGGTTTGTTCCAATGGTCATGTTCCAATGATTTTTGGATTTTTTTATGATTTTTTTTCAAAAATCTTCACAAAAGTGTTAATAGGAAAGTTTAACATGGGAATTTCTTGTAATGGTTATAACTTAAATAATTGTCGCCAGATTTACTTCAAACTTGGTGGGGATGTGCCTTGGGTGGATGTCTACCAAGTTTGTTCAAATGGTCACGGTCTATTGATTTTTGGATTTTTTATTAATATTTTTGTTCTTTTTTGGGGGGAAAACTGTAAAAACTCTTCTCCTCTGAAACCGCTCACCCAATTGCTTCGATATCGTACATAGACACTCCCGGGGACACCTAGTTCCCAATTTGTTCACCAGGTGGCACTGCAATTTTTTTCTAATTTTTTTAATGAATTTTTTGTATGGTTTTACTAATTTTCACTTGCTCTCAGAACCGTCGCTCAGATTAAGCTGAAATGTGATGGATGTGTTCTTGTGGAAGGGTCAAACAAAGTTGTTTACTTGTTGGCACTACTTTGGATCCCTGATTTTTAACGATTTTCAATTCGGGTACTTATCGGTCAATGCAGCTTTCCTATTGATTACTATGTAAGTGAATGGGCATTCTAATGCTAATTCACAGGACAACTGACACGAAATTATCTGTTCCCTCGATAACTTGAGATCTGTTTTGAGTTAGTACCGTGATGCTGCACATGTTAATGTTTCTTTATGAAGGTCATGCTTAGACAGTACATGAATGACCTTGACCTGGTTTCTGGGGTCACAGTGCAACATACATGAATTTCACTATAACTTGAGAATTATTTGAACCTTGATGTTGCACATGTTAGTGTTCTTCTTGTAGGTCAGACTTACTCAGAACATGGGTGACCTTGATCCTTTCCAGAGTTCACAGAGCTTCAAGTGTGATGAATGTCTAGGTCAGCTGAGCATGGGCTGTTCACACAGCCCTCGTGTTGGCATATTTTGTGCAATTTTGCTGATTTTTTGGGAAAATCATCATTTTCAAAGTAGTAATGGGGGTGGGGGGGTGTCATGAAATTTAGTGCCCTAAGTACTAATTAAAAAATGATGATGATGTTGAACTATCCCTTACACAAATAAAATATCTTGAATACAGCTTCTGAGACACTCAGTCTCAAATGTTTCTGTTACTTCGAGTGACTTCTGGGCTGAAATGAGTGGTGTGGATCAGTGACCATATACTAAATGGTTATTGATTCACTAAATGATTTAGTCCTCCTCATCCCCCGGCCTGGGGATCAGGATATCTGACTGGTCCATTGTAACCTCTGAGTAAACATTCAGCACCCTTTGATGAAAATTAGAACAATACACAAGTCATTCTGTGAAACTCATATGGTGATTAACAATCAAAACAGCGGGTAATGGCTTTTGATCATTATAGAGACACAGTCCAAATCAGCTAATTGCGATATGCACCTTGTGATGTACATTTTTAGCCCAGCTGACTTGTCAGTCAGCTGAGTTTTTGGGATGGTGTGTTGTCTGTCGTCCATGCATCCGTGCGTCCGTTCATATGAATGATACATTGAGTGGCTTTTTTTGTGCCCAATGGTTCATTGTGTGTCTTATTTTATTTGTGTGTAGCCACACAATGCAATTCTGAAATTGTGCTAGTTGGGTCCTTATGTGACCCTGAACATCCTCCAAAAAGCCACACAATGTATGTGTCCATCAGATGTCCATTAATACTATGGACATGGACATGTCCTACTGATGGACATGATCATCACCTTGTGCCCTCTGTTGGTAAAGAGCATTGGTTGAGTAACAGAAACATGGGCAAAGTTGATCCAATCAGAAGAGCGACTTTGGTAAGTCACGCAAGCATGGAAGCAATTGGTGATGAACAAGTAGACAAGAAAGTTTTGAAATGTGTTATACCAAGTGAACACAGGAAATTACTGATCATCTATGCAATTGTCAAAATGCACAAGAAACCTATCAAATTTAGGTATATTATTGCAGCAAAGAAGTGTGTTTCAAAACAAGTTGCTAAGATACTAACTAAAATTCTGAAACTTGTCCAAAAATCCCATACTAATTATTGTGAAAGAGTTTTTACATACACAAGAGCGAATAGGATGTGGATCACTGCAAGTACCACGTATATCTTACAGGACATAGATAAGATCAACAAGAAGGAAGGTGCCAAATCTATCCAAACCTTTGATTTTTCAACATTGTGTACAAAGATCGACTTAACAGACCTGAGGGAAGTGTTAATTTCAATGTTGGACAAGGCATTCAAAGGAGGAACATGTCAATACATTAAAGTTCCCAACACTGATGCAAGATTTGACAAAGGAAAGGATAAAATAATGTGTTACACCAAAGAAGAATTTTCTGATCTGATAAATTATATTGTCAACAATGCATACTTTAGCTTTGGTAATAAAGTATTGTGACAGATAGTTGGAATACTCATGGGAACTGATCCAGCTCCTTATATTGCCAATTTATATCTGCATTATTACGAATCCAAATGGAAGGAAGAATTGGCAAAAACAAACTACACCGCTGCAAGAAGATTCTATTCACATACTATAAGATTCATTGATGATCTATGTTCTCTTAACAACAAGGATGAGATCAAGAAATATTGGAAGGAAATTTACCCAAAAGAACTCATTTTGAATAAAGAAAATGAGAGTGACAATAAGGCAACTTTCCTTGATCTTGAAAAAGGGTTTGACAACAAATAGTATGTGACAAAGATTTTTGACAAATGAGAACAATTCAAATTTGACATAGTTTCATATCCTGATATCACTGGAAACATTCCAGAGAACCTAGCCTATGGTGTGGTCATTGGACAGGTTTTACACATTGGCAGAAACACATCACAAATAAGTGACTTTGTACAGAGAATAAGAATTTTAATGAAAAAACTATGCCACAAAACCTATGACACCAGAAAGCTATATAAAACTGTTGAAGTATTTCCATAGATATGGAACAATACTGACAAAATACAACACTCATTCCAAAACACTAATAGATTATACTAATATATAAATTTAGGTAGGGCTAACATAGAAGTGGTGGTAGGGCGATAGTTGGTATACGGTAAAGTTAACTTAAACCCACCTAGAGATTTTCTCTAGTTTGTCTACAGTCAGAAACCATCATTCATTGTTTTCCTCCTGTTTCATCACTTAGGTGCAGAGGTGACTATAGTCAATTACTTTGAACACTCACTTCACGATCATTGTTAGTACATAAGTGTAACATACTGGAGACCTCCGTCCATCTCTTTGCTGTAATTGTTGGGTTTTAAATTTATGAATATGGGTCATGTTTTCCTACATAAGTGTAATATACTAGAGACATTAGTCTATAGAACTTCAATTGTATAGTGAGGGTCTTGTAGAAGTCTTCTCCTTGCATTTGATATTCAATTTAACACAAAGAAAAACTTAACAAACCTAATTCTGTAAGCCCATGTACCATTTGAACACTACCAAGTCCGATATTCTAAGAGCAAAGTCCTCTTCTGTACCATAATAACAGTGATTCAATCACTTAACGGATCAATTACATAATGTTCCAATAAGTTCATAAATATCACAAAAATGATATAGGCCTAATTTCTTCTTTTGCTGTAAACTCAGCTGACAAACTAGTCAGGAGAAGCAAAAAGTGATATGCCTACCAATTCTCTTTTAATTTTTGGCAAAAGTGATAAAATTTGAATTTTGAGTGCTTAGGCCTATACATTTTGGAATCACTGTAGTCTGTATTTAATGAAGAATATTTCAAAGGTTGAGAGGACCATTTTAAAACTGCCGGTTGCCTTTTATGGGTGACTGCCTGTCTCAGGTCGGGAGTAGGGTTTGTTTCTTCAAGTTAGTGTTGGATGTTGAATGGTGATGCTTTGGTGACTCTGGACTTTCTGTCATTGTTGGGTTTGAAATTTATGTATATGGGTCATGTTTTTAGCTCTGCTGACTTGTCAGTCAGTAAAACTTATAGAATCTGTTTGTGTCTGTTGTCCATCCATCTATTCGTCTGTCTGGCCATCTGTCTGTCCATCCTTCTGTGGTTAGAATTTTTATATTTTCGTCTTCTTTTCAAAAACCACAGCATGGAATGTTTTGATTTTGCACATGGATGTTCCCCAGGTGGACCTCTACCAAGTTTGTGAAGAAAATGATGTTGCAATATTTTTTCTATTTTTGTCTCGCCAGCGTTAGCTGTTAGCGAGACTAAGCTGTCACTTTCCGTCCGTCCGTCCGTCCGTCAACCAAAAACTTCGGAGTGGCATTATTTCACTAACTAGATCAGATAGGGCTATCATACTTGGGTACATGATTTAATGGAATCATCACTAGAGATGTGGGCCATCAATGTTACACTTCATTGATTACTTCTTGCTTCATTGAGCATTGGAGAAAAACTTCGGAGTGGCATTATTTCAGTAACTAGACTACATAGGCCTTTCATATTTGGGTACATGATTTAATGTAATCATCCCTAGAGATGAGGGTCATCACTGTCACACTTCATTGATTACTTCATGCATGATTGAGCATTGGAGAAAAACTTCGGAGTGGCATTATTTCAGTAAGTAGACTACATAGGCCTTTCATATTTGGGTGGATGATTTATTGTAATCATCCCCAGAGACGAGGGTCATAACTGTCACACTTCATTGATTACTTCATGCTTGATTGAGCATTGGAGAAAAACTTCTGAGTGGCATTATTTCAGTAACTACACTACATAGGCCTTTCATATTTGAGTGGAAGATTTATTGTAATCATCCCTAGAGATGAGGGTCATCACTGTCACACTTCATTGATTACTTCATGCTTGATTGAGCATTGGAGAAAAACTTCGGAGTGGCATTATTTCAGTAAGTAGACTACATAGGCCTTTCATATTTGGGTACATGATTTAATGTAATCATCCCTAGAGATGAGGGTCATCACTGTCACACTTCATTGATTACTTCATGCATGATTGAGCATTGGAGAAAAACTTCGGAGTGGCATTATTTCAGTAACTAGACTACATAGGCCTTTCATATTTGGGTGGATGACTTATTGTAATCATCCCTAGAGATGAGGGTCATCACTGTCACACTTCACTGATTACTTTATGCTTGATTGAGCATTGGAGAAAAACTTCTGAGTGGCATTATTTCACTAACTAGACTAGGAAAGGCTTTCATGCTTGGGTGGATGATTCATTGTAATCATCCCTAGAGATGAGGGTCATCACTGTCACACTTAGAAGCTTCAGAAGCCTGTTGAAATTGGATGACCTCAACTGATTTCAACGACCTAAATGTATTTTCATGGGTGAAATGCAAAACGTGGCGTTACCACTGCAACTTTTGACGAATTCAAGCCAAGTTTACCAAACTTACACCACCTTTGCTTCTTAGGAAAGCTTTAGAAGTCTATTGAAAGTGGGTGGCCTTGATGTATTTTCGACCTACTTTGGAGGTCAGATGCATTGCATCCTCGAATGTACAATGCTATTAATGGCCAAGAGTCAAACCAAGTTCACCAAATTTATACTAGCTTTGCATCTTACAAAACGTCAGAAATCTCTTGAAAGTGGATGACTTTGACCTACTTTTGACTCGACAAATCTTATTTTCCTTGTGTGTCTTGGGTATAGTTGATTGTAGGTCCCTAGTTACTATTTAACATGAATAGCAAAGTACCTATGCTTTATTTTTGGTGTTCTTAAATTTATCTTGAAGTGTCCTTTGAAGGTCAAACTTAGGTAACTGAACATATGAAGTCATGTTGGCCAAGGGGTATTAAGTGCTTTACATGACATCTATCACTACGAAGCTTGAAACTGGCATGTCAAGCTCTGATTTGTATTAAGATGTTATATACTTTATTGGCCATTTTGTTTTTTTAAAAAAAAAAAGTGGTATATTCTGAGTAAATATATTGAGATTTACTTGATACATTCAACATAAATCTACTAAGTACCATTATAATGTTTGGTCTTACAATTACATTGCTACTGAATGCTGGCGAGACATTCATGCCCCCTGGGCATGGCTCTGGTTATGAAGTTTTTAATATATTTTTTGAAAAAAATTAAAATTTCTTCTCATGAACTACTTTGCCCATTGCTGTTATATTGCACATAGGGTCACCTTGAGTCAACTAGTTCTTATTTTGGCCATCAGGTGTCACTGCAATTTTTTCCTATTTTTTATGAATTTTTGTGTGTTAAGGTTATTTTCGACTTCTTCTCCAAACGGCTAAACAGAATTGCTCAAAATTTTATCAAAATATACTTTAAATTGCTTTATTTTAGCGTGCATAAATTTTCGCGTTTTTTTATTTTTGACATTTCAAAAAAGTTTGCAAAAATAATGTGGGCATGATAATTTTTGGCAAAGTTATGGAATATCAAACTTTACAACTAAGTGAGTGCTGCCACTGTATATTTATATATGGCAATACAGTGCATACATTGCACTATTGTATTTACATTGTCGACCTCTTCTCAAAATCAGCTTAAGTTAGCACAACACTTCTTTCTATAACAGTTTTAAAGTTAATTATTCAAGATTTAAGTTTTGTGAATTTGCTGTATTTGCATAAAATTCAATGCCACAACTTTGGTCCATAGTTCGTTGGATTCAGCTGTGTCACCAACCTATCAATTGAAGTTGGAATGACACCTCTGTCTGTCAGTTCTGAAGTTGTTCAAGATTTAAATTTTGTGTATTTTCCTAATTTGCATAAATTAAAATTCTAAAACTTTTGGCTGTGATCAATTGGATATGCCTATAGCACAAACCTGTCAAGATTTTCAAAGTGTGAATGGTACCTCTCCATTTAATAGTTTTGAAGATATTCAACATTTAAACTTTTCAAGTGCCCCACATTAGCATACATTTAAACTCTACAACTTTTTTGTTGTTCATTGGATCCCCCTATAGCACAAATCTATGTGTTAAAGTTGGAATGGTGCCTTTACATTTAATGGCTTTGAAGATATTCAACATTTAAAATTTCAAATGGCTCTAATTTGTATAATAACCCTTTATGTGCCAGCGCATATTGTTGTCCCCTGCATCATCTGTCCATCTTGTCAACATTACCGCGATATCTAAAAAAATATTCACTGTAGCTGTACTAAATTTTTTTCACAGAAGGACCTATGATGGACCAGGTACCTATTGAAAACCAGCTTTGTGTGATTATTTTAAAACTTTTTATGGATTTTTTAATGTATGGCGTGAACCTTGACGACATTGCCGGGATATCTCAAAAAATATAGTATAAAACCAGCTCTTTCTGATTATTTTCAAAGTTTTTATGAAACTTTAAATGTATTTATTTGAAGGCTGTCTGAGTGGTGTCAATGCTGACAACATTACAGCGATATCTCAAAAAATATTGACCACAGCTTTTCCTTAATTTTTGTCAGAGATGCATCTTATGATGCACCAGGTTCCTATTTAAAACTAGCTTCCCCTTTGTATTTATAAACTTTTTATGAAACTTTAAAGTATTTATCTTTTGGGCCGTCTGAGTGGTGCACAAGGGCACGACGTTACCATAATATCTCAAGAAGGATCCAGTGCAGCTTCCCCAATTTTTGTTTTCAGAAGTGCACATCATAGTGGACCACATTCCTATTGAAAACCAGCTTCTTATTATTTTTAGTCTTGTTATGAATCTTTTGAAGTATTTATTTGATGGCCGACTGAGTGACGCACAGTACGGTGGTCTCTGTCACCAGAACTTGCTCCAAGAACACATCCAAAAGTGCTCCTTCATTTCATAGACAACAATATGGAAGTTGTATGTAAAGTATTCTGCTGCAAAGTCTCGAAAAAATGCATAATTGAGGAAAAAAAAATTGTGGGCATCAAGGGTAATCCATTCAATCAATATGCGAAGTTACTTTTTGGAACAATTATAGTGCCCGAGAAAAACGGTGGACAAAATTTACAGGGAAATAAATAAGTAAGTAAATAAATAAGGAAGGAGGAGAGAGAAAGACAGAAAGAATAAAGTATTTGAGGGAAACTAAAAATCTGTGTTCGCACACAGACTTAATGAACAAGCAGATGAATATTAAAATACTTGAGGGAAAACAAAAAGGCTGTGTTTGCACACAGACTCAATAAAACATGCCAATATATAAGTGAAGCAAGGACTAGTGCAAGTTGTGTGTGAACAAGTAAAGTGCTGTAGATTTATTGTATGTTTGCGGATGAATTATCATTTTCTAGAGTGAAATTCAAAAGTAGTAACGCACTGTAGGTCACATGACCTAAACATTATTACAACTAAATTGTGATGCACCTGCATCAGTGACTTGGTGTACTAAGTTATAGACAAAATCAAATGTGCACGAGGGATGTTTGATTGTACGTCACACGTGACATGGAATAAGTACAACAAACATAAACAAAAATGGCACACCAGGTGGGCATTGAAAGTAGGCCTAGGTCATGTTTTTGCAATGAACACCCAATTAAAAGTAGAATCATAAGTAAAATTTGACATGGCTGAAGAATGAGTTGCCATTTTGCTCACACTCTCAATCACTGTTTGTGGGGAAATCACTCGTGACCTTCATTTGTTGATGAAGACAGTTCTGAGCGTATATTGGCAAACTTGTGTTATCCCTTTATTAACAAGTCCTGACTTGATGTTGATGCACACAGAGTGGGTGGCCCCAGTCTTCCCAACACAAATGAGGTTGGCCAAAGTGGACCGACCTCAAAAACAGGAGTGTTAGCTGAAATTGGTGTCAAAAGAGGGAGGTGTGTTCGTTTAACTTTTAGATTGAATGCTGTCTAAAAGGTGGCAGATAAGTAAATTCAAGCAATTTTATGACTCGAAATGAAATGCCCTGCTGGATTAGCGATCAAGCCCCCAAATGAAAGCGACTACATATGACTGATCTGTGGAAGCAGTGGCCCCTCCCTCCACCTTCACCCTATATGGCCAAGTCAGATCTGAAATAACAACTAATGTTATGTGCCTAACATTGCTATATCAATATTTCCAGGTTGCTGGGGGACAAAGTGGCCTCATTGTCTCCTGCCTGTGTCAGACACAAACAATTATTGTAGAGCCAAGTGTACAAGCTTCCACCATGTGTGAAAGTAAAATGCCATGTGTGTATTTACTAAGAGAAAACTCCAGTGTGAATATGTAGCATTTATTGTTGCCTGGTGAACAGAGTAAGTTCCCTGTGTGCTGCACTCCCACTGAATGTAAACAGAAACTTAGGGCCTGATGTGGTTGGCAGACAAGTCTTGTGTTCTTTGTAAAAATGATGCAGGTGGATTCAGATATTTAAATTTCTGAAATTGAATTTGAGTTTGAATATTATTTTTCACAAGAATATAGCAAGTTTGACAATAAGGTGATGATGACGCCCAGACTGATTGCTTGTGTTGTGGCTACACACCAGCTGGCTACAGTTATCAGTTTTCATGATATATTAAACATGTGCAAATATGCCACAGTAACCATGCCGCCATTAAAAGTTGTTAGCACACTGTGGACAGAACTTGTGATACCGCAGCATATGTTGGTTATTACAGTAGCGCAGTGTTTGACTAGGCATGAATACATTGGTTACTCTTACTACATTGCTCCCTGTCCCAAAGACCACTCCATTGAGAGACCACCTGGCTTGCAAGACCACCTTTCCCGGATACTTTGGTTAGTAGCTGACATGTACATGTATGTATCTAGAAATACAACTGTATGGCCGTCCCTGGTCATCTGACAAGACAACTGTCACTGTGTCTTGATATTGCAAACATGACAGACCTGTTTAGGATCCCAGAGGGCAGCACTGGATGGTGTTATTTGCATATAGTTTGCTCATTTACGTAAATATAAATCCCCTTGAAGCTCTCATTATGTAAAAGGACACGCAATTGATGCCATTAAACACCCTCAAGTGCTGCCATCTTGTGTCTGAAGTTCCACTCTTGAGGTAGTAGTAGTAGTATTTTATTGACCATGGTCCAGAAAAGTGCGGAAGTAATTACAGTGCACACATGAGAGATTGAATATTAAATAAGAATAGTACATAACAAAATTACATCATTTATAAAACACTAAAATATCATGAATCATCTGAAACGTTTCAATATTTTTAGCATGAGTTACGTAGTCTGGATACACAGCAGATTGACCATTGTATTTCTGTCTGATGTGGTTCACCAGGGGGCACCTTTGTATGACGTAGGCCTCATCTTGAGTGAAGCCGCATCCACATAGTCTCTGATCTCTTGGAATGCGCGCCCAGCGACCAGTCTCTATTCTTAGCCTGTGCGATGACATTCGCAGTCTTGTGAAAGACATTCTTAGATACTCTGGGACGTGATTACTTAAACCTTTCGAATATACACTATGTGTGGACAAATCTGGGTTCATCTGTTTATATGTCATATATTTTGATTTTTCAGATTCACGAATTTTGTCTCTCAGGTTTGACATCCCTGTGCCTTCGATGTCATCTAGCGCCAATAAACGGTTTAAATAGGCACCTGTGCTGGTGCCACTTTCTCTCGTTAAAGCAAGAGCAAACATAAGTGGGTCATCTTGAATACCTTGTCGGCTAACAATACACTTCTGTAAACATTTCTGCTGTCGGAACATAACTAAGTCCTTCAAAGGAGGGTACCCAAGTTCTATAAGACATAAGTCATTGGCAGTTGTCACTCTTACTCCCAATATAGACTTCAGTGCACCCAAGTATAAACTCTCTACTTTCTTTAGACTCACATTAAAACCAACTCTCACACCCATAAAGTATTGCGGACAAAAATGCTGCATCTAAAACTTTTTTCTTCACTACAAAGGGCATATCTACATTTTTGTTGAAAAACCCGACAAGTTTCAATAAATGCTTTCTCATTGCCTGGACATGTTGTTTAACTGCAGAGATAGTGCTGCCATCAGCGGTAAATATACTGCCTAAATATGTATAATTGTCACAATGGTGCACTATTAAATTTCCATCTGCTCCTACACCAATGGGCTGTCTATCATGTTGATTTCCATTTATAGCCATAAACTTTGTTTTCTTTTCATTTATAACCATACCTGATGATATGCAGAAATCATTCAAGATAATAAGCTTATCAATGCATTTTGCTCTTGAGCTTGCCATTATGACCGTGTCGTCCATTAGCATTAAGACGTGTAACCAATTCAAAAAATTATCCAATCCGCACTTTTCTTTCAAAGCTCGAATTAGGTCGTTAACTAACACAGCGAAAAGAAAACAAGACATGGGCGAGCCTTGCTGCACCCCAATTATAGCTGTGATAGTAGCTACACCTAAAATACTTTTCGAAACCTTAAAAAGTGACACTAGAGCACAAAGCATCACCATACCACAGCCTAATCGCTTAAGAGTATACAACATTGCATGTCTTGGCACACGAATACCACAAAAAGTTTCTTCCTTCGTTTGCTACACCAATCTATGATAAGACGAAGGGTTACAATGTGTTCAATGCAACCTCATTTGGGTAGAGCTCCTGCTTGTTCTCCTAACAGCAACGGGACACGGTTGCTGTACATGGGACCATGTAAGACATCTACATCTAACTTGCTATTTTGCTGAGCAGTACATGTATATCAAGCAGGGTAGAGATAGTGCATATCGATTGCCATCTGAGTGGAAGAGATCCAGTTGACGATCAAAAAAGGTAAAATTTTGGGGGGTTGGAATTGTAGTTGAGCACATTGTGTATGTGGTGGAGGAAAGCCACAGGGGATAGATTTTTTGAGCGTATCACTGTCGAGCCTTGCAGGAAAGGATTGGCAATTCTCACACACCTAAAGCATTTTGAGCTTTTAGGAGGCTCTGTCGTCCATCCATTCACAATTACATTTTTGACTTCTTCTACAAAACCGTCAGTCAGATTCACTTCTAACACGGTACCATTGTATCTTGGGTGAGTCTCTACCAAGTTTGCTTAAATGGTCACACTCCAGTGATTTTTGGATTTTCAATGATTATGTAAGGGTTCCAACCCAGATATTTTCTTTTTCCAAGAATTCTTTCTTTCTTTCTTTCTTTCTTTCTTTCTTTCTTTCTTTCTTTCTTTCTTTCTTTCTTTCTTTCTTTCTTTCTTTCTTTCTTTCTTTCTTTCTTTCTTTCTTGCTCTCTCTCTCTCTCTCTCGCTCTGTCTCATAGATCACAGATAGAGGTGCCATTTCAACTTCACTCTGTATGTTTGTGACATAGCTGGGTACAATGAACAATAACCCAAGGTTGTAGGATTTTAATTAATGATTAAATAAGGCGAATAGACAAAATCTAAATCTTGAATAACTTCAAAACTATTATGCATAGTGGTACCATCGCAACTTCAATTTGTATGTTTGTGACATAACCACATCCAATGAACCATTAACAAAGTTGTAAGCTTTTGATTTAAGCAAATGAGGCAAATACACAAAAATTAAAATCTTGAATAGCTTCAAAACTATAATCATCGAGGAATTTTGTAGAAATAAATCATGAATACTGAAATGTCCCGTGAGTCTTGACATGTGAATACATTGAGAGCCCTAGGCATGCAGGCCACACAAACTGAAAACATTTGTACCCACAATCTAAAACACACACACACAAACACCAGATATGTCTATTAATTATACACTACTTATATTATCTTACAAATATTAAAACATCAACAGAAGCGACTAGTTATCACTGCGTACAACACTAGAGCCACCTGGCAACTCGCAGGAATATTAACATGATTAAGTACATGTATGCACTTATAATTACTCCAACTTTTATACTATGTTCTTCAAAATGGTAGCAGTTTAATTTATACAAATTAGGCTAATACACGCAATTTAGATTATGTTGAAGAATGCCAGAGTGTAACATTTCAAGCTGTTCTCATTTTGAAGGCCCCAGACAGATTTGTTGTAAAGCAAATCTTCTTTTCTAGTTATGTCTGGGTGCCAACTCAGACATATTGTCTTTTCAAAATTCTTTCTCCTCCTCCTCCTCCTGGTATAGTCCACATAATTTGTCCGGCGTTTTCTCAGACACTGTGCAAGCTGCAATGTTTAAACTTTGCATGGTAACAAAGCTAGTATGGAAGTTGACTATCTGATTTGAAATAATCAACATGTTTAAAATCATGCAAGTTGGGGCCTTTCTAAATTTTAAAAACTCCACATCTTCTAAACCATTGCAGATAGACACAAATTTTTAATGGGCACATATAGGTTTGTGACACCTGCCAATATAAAGGTCAGTAAATGAAAGTTGTAGAATTTCAACTTATGCTAATAAGGGGCATTGAAAGATTTAAAAGTTGAATATCTCCAAACCTTTTATAGATAGAGATGCTGTTCTTACTTCAATTTATAGGTTTGTGGCAAAACCACATCCAGTGAACCAGGAACCAAAGTTATAGGATTTAAATTGATGCAAATTACCTGAATATGCAAAATTTAAATCTTGAATAGCTTCAAAACTATTATAGATAGAGGTGCCATTCCAGCTTCAATTTATAGGTTTCTGACATTTCCACATCTAATGAACCATGATCCAAAATTATATAATTTTGATTTATGCAAACTATGTAAATACATAAAATTAAAATGTGGAATAGCTTCAAAACTATTATGGATATTGGTGTGATTAACTTCAGTTTAAAAGTTTGTGACATGGCCACATCTAATGAATCGGGAACAAAAGTTGTAGCATTTTAATTTATGCAAATTATGCTAATACACAAAACTTAGATTATGTTGAACAATGGGAAAGTTCAACATTTCAAACTGTTCTCATTTTGAACACACCCAGACAGATTTGCTGTGAAGCAAATCTCCTTTTCTAGTCTTTTTTTTTTTTTTTTTTAATGGGACAAATCTTAGAAAATCTTCTTCAAAACCGCTCCCCCAATTTCTTTGATATCTCACAGGAACACTCATAGGGACTCCTAGTTCTGAATTTGTTCTAAAGCTCAAAGCAGTTCTGTTCAGTTGCAACCTTGATGTTGTGGGACAAGCATAGGTCAGCTGAGGACGGGCTGTTCGCATGAGTAAAAGTTCATGTTTGTGAAAGTTGGTCTCCCAAGATGGCAGAATAGGAGAATTTTCTGTCACTTGAGAACATATTTTGGTGATTAAGTATGCAAAAATAGGTATGTGAAAAAAAAATGATCTTGTATGCCCAGCACAAGGCGCCATGTTTGGACATGAGATGGGTTAATTTTCAGTTTTTTGCTCAGTCTAACCTCGCAAAAACCAAAAATCACCCAACTTGTGTCCCGACACAGCCCCAAATGCTTTGCAATGCAAGTTACACTTCGTCTTATCCAACAGTATTGACTGATGACATATTATTTTAGCGACCAAAAAGAAAAGAAGTCCATATTTGATGTGTACAGAATGAGAGGCTTGCAGCTCGTCATATTTTAGTGAGAAAAAGCTCCAAACAGAATATTTCTGGTCCTGCAGGGTGAAAATATTTGCCACTTGTAACTTATGCTAGATCATGTTAAGATATGGCAGCAACACACCAGAGATAATAGGAACAAGATGGGAATTACAATTTCTTTTGTGAATGATGAAATATCCGACTTGGAATCCTGTGTGATGTAGATAACAAAGAGAGAAGCCCAGTCGCAGCTGGTGTGGAGAGAAATTATATTTGAATAAAGATGTCAAAGATGTGAAAATTCGCCTCAAAGGGCAACCACAATGTCGATGATAGTGAATGGCCGGGGTCCAGCTTATCAAAAAGATTTGTTTGCATACTCACTATCTCAGTCTTAAAGGCATGTGTATCATGAATTGTACCTCTTGATCAACAGATGACCATCCCCACTAAGGAAGCTGGGGACATATTTTTGAAGTGCTGGTGGTACTGCTGTTACATGGCATTATCTATATGAACCGTGCCTGCTTACAAACAAAATGCACAATACTGCAATAGACTGAAGATTACGCAGCTGTGTACACACGGGCTGTAGACCAGAAAGATGGGATAAGGCATCTCCATGTTTCGTGCTCATTTCTGGTGTGTCAGGTGACTGTCAATTATAAATTTCTTACTGATGCACATCGAGTGGCTGAAAATGCACGTACATTTCCTAAACCAACTTCACCTCATGAAATAAAGCTTGTGTTACTGATTATAAAAACATGGATGGTGAAATAATTTGGTTTCTATGCTCCACAGTAGATGGCATTATACTGTCAGTTGGAGCTAGATATTGCAACCACACCCTTCTGTTGTATTTTATGGTAAAAAACTATATATATATATACTTTTTTCATGTGGGTAAATTTTCATGTCTTTTGGCTTTCAGGCTTTAACATAAGCTTTAATTCCACTTTTTTGGACACAGTTGCTATTAAACCTATGTGGAAATACTGTTTCATTGTGTTTTGCACAGTTTTCATTGTTATTAGTGAATTAAGCTATAATAAAAATACAGCAAAATTAGGTGAATTTATAGTAACTTGAATACATATATTGCTGCAAGCTGAAGCATCTGTTAAACTGGTTACTTCTAATGTGTGTTTGCATCTTGAGATTGACACGTGAATTTTATGTATTAAACTAATGCACATCATTATGTGTGTCTATCTACATAGATCACAAAGTCAAGTGTTGATGGTCCTTATTTGATGCAGTACAAATGTTGAAGAAACCTTTCCACACTCTCTCACCACCTAACTACACATATTTGCAGGTGTTTTATAAATTTTGAAATCAGTTGTGGTAGCATATCTTCATCGATCAGCTGTCGTGTATTTTGAATAAAGCATTGTGTGAAATATAATGTAGATAGTTACGTACTTTAAACTTTACAATAGCTGAATATCGGTTATTTCATTTGTTCCTTTTTGTACATCATACGGCCAATCGCTCAACAAAATTTCTCAAAGTTTTAAGATTCATATCATTTTTAAAAAAAAAATCAGTATTGCTGCAAAAGTTATAGCTGGAAAGGGACATGCAAATAAAGTTGCTGCTGAAAAGGGGGACCTTGTTATAGAAAATTTCATCCAATGGATACATGTATTGCCTTTATGTGTGAATGTTGACAAACTTAATGAGTTTCCCAGGCATACAGTCATTAGGGTTGTAGACTGTTTGCTGCTGATGATACATGTATGTGCCGTACACCAGGTGAGCAGACAAACACGAGGACATCAGCTATTCTTTGTGCATCATGTGCGTCTACACAGCAAACCAGCGTGCAAGCTGCTTATCACTGTTCAGTTGATACTTTTCAAATTGTGGGAAGTAAAAAAAGATAGCAAGTTTGTGAGCCAGATGCACTCTTGATAGGGTTATCAGTGGCCACCTGTTGAATCTTTCATAAACCTTTACTAGTTTTGTACCTCTATAATACATAGATAATTAATTTTTGATAACATTAAGCCAGTAGTTTTGATTAAAACGTGAAGAATTTAAAATGTTGGATGAAATATTATGACAATGCAGACTGTTAATAATGTGTTTGGTTCAATGAACATGAAGCTGCATTGATGTTATTTTTGACCAAAGTTAGTATCTGAATTGTGTCCAAATTTTCTGATTTGAAGTCTCAAGAAACAGTGGTTAATGAGAAAAGAAGAGACCAAAAACTATGTCCAAAATATAAGTACATTTGACATGATGGAGAGGAAATGTTTGGTAGCATATAACTGACAAGAGCAAGCTGGAAATGAAATTGTTCCAAGAGAATAAGTTGCAAAAAGGAGATAACAAGTTGTCAAAGAGAGTAGAGTGGTTTCTATCCTCATAGATTGGCATTTGCTACTGGAGAAAAAGACCTGGAAACCAAGATGAAGATAATGTAGAGTTCTCAGCAACTGACTTCAGTAAGTCACTTGAAATCAATTGAAATATGGCTCATATATGGCTGTGGTATTTCATAGGTAACCTAATGTAGGGTTGTTTCAGTGTTTTGTGCACAAACTTCCAGTTTGTGCACTGGTATCATTCAGTGGGCAGACAGGGACAGAATAATTTGGTTATCAGTTCTTGGAGTTACTTTTATATGTCCGCTGTTTTGTCAGTCAGCTGAGGTTATGTGGTGGTCAGGCATCTGTCATCTGTCCGTCTGTCTGGTGTTGTCATCCACAATTCACATTTTTAAATTCTTCTCCAAAACTTTGGTGGGAATGTACCTTGGGTAAGTCTCTACCAAGTTGGTCAAAGTGGTCATTCTCACTGGTTTTTAGATTTTCAATGAATTTGTTTGTCCATTTTTCTCTTCCCAGCATAAGCTGATGGTGAAACTGAGCACTCACTTTCCAGATGTCTGGATGCCTACCTGTCCATCCGTCAGTCCATCTGCCCGTCAACAAAAATTTGGAGTGGCTTTATTTCACAAACTACACTAGGTAGGGCTTTCATACTTAAGTAAATGATTAATAGTGATGGTCACTGCAGGTTTGTACCATCACTGTCACACTTCATTGGTCACATCATGCTTGAATGAGCATTGCAGAAAAACTTTGGAGTGGCTTTATCCCACAAACTAGATTAGTTAGGGCTTGCATATTTCAAAGTAGATAGGGCTTTCATACTTGAATAATGATTTATAATAATAGTCCCTACTGTGTTACATAATGCTGGCAAGACGTTCATGCTCCCAGAGCCTGGCTCTGCTTTGGAAAAATCTTTAAAAATCTTCTCCAAAACCACCTTGCCAATTACTTCAAAGTTGGATAGGGACACCTCTGGGGACCCCTTCAGACCTTAATTTGTTCTACTTGTGGTGCTGCAATTTTTTTCTTGCAGTCGGCACAAAAATTGCCATGATATCTCAAAAAATATTCACCGTAGCTGTACCAAATTTTTGTCAGAGATGCACCTTATAATAGACCAGTTTCCTATTGAGAACCAACTTCCTCTTATAATTTTTAAACTTTCTGTGAAACTTTAAAAGTATTTATTTGAAGGCCGTCTGAGTGGCACACAAGGGGACGACATTACCATGCATAATATTTCCAAAAATATTCTCGATAGCTTTAAAAAAAATTTTCTCATCCTTATGACCGAAAAGTTTCCTATTGCAAACCAGCTTCCTCTGATTATTTTTAAACTTTTTATTATGTTTTGTGACCATGGAACAGCTGGGTCTTGAACCAGCAACCTTCAGCACCAATCACCTAGCCACAAATGGGAAACGCACATGCCAACTGCACCAAATTATCATTCTTAAAAAGAATGGCTCAAAGGAGGCCGGTATGTGTGAATGCCATAATCAACACAGCCCTGTTCCTTGTAATTTATCTAATACAAGTATTCGGAGTTGTCCCAGTTTGGGAACTTTTTATGAAACTTTTAATGTATTTATTTGAAGGCCATCTGAGTGGCATCAACCCTAATGATATTACCACGATATCTCAAAAAATATTGACCACAGCTTTACCAAATTTTTGTCAGATGTATCTTATGCTGGACCAGGTTCCTTTTTAAAACCAGCTTCCTCTTTGTATTCATAAACTTTATATGAAACTTTAAAATATTTATTTCAAGGCTGTCTGAGTGGCACACAAATGGACAATCAGGTTACCATAATATCTCAAGAAGGATTCATCACATCACATGCAGCTTCATCAAATTTTTGGTGCAGTTACACCATATTATAGCACCTGCAAAGTCTCAAAAAAAAATAGCAATTGTAGAATTGAGGAAAAAAAGATTGTGGGCACCAAGGGTAATCCGTTCACTGAACGCTAGTTTCTATTTTTAGGGGACCGCTAAAGGCCAGTCCCCTACACTGATCACAGGTTCCCTGCTGGATCTGTCCATGTGTGCGTGTGTCCGTGCGTCCGTCCGGATCGTTTTCGCATGATAACTTGAGAAGTTTTGGAGCTAGGGCTTTCATATTGCACAGGATTTTGGTAAGATAAGTTCAAAGATGGGTGACCTTGACCCAATTTCCAAGGTCACAGAGCCACATTAGTGAATTTGGTGTCCGCATGATAACTTGAGAAGCTTCTGAGGTAGCTATAGGGCTTTGATATTGCACAAGATTATAGCCCCGTGTAAGGGCTAAGTCAAGTTTGAAGATGGTTGACCTTGACCCAATTCTGAAGGGCACAGAGCCACATTAGTGAATATGGTGTCAGCGTGATTTCCGTATGATAACTGGAGAAGTTTTTGAGCTAGGGCTTTCATATTGCACATCATTATAGTTTTCTATCAGACCAAGTTGAAGTTTAAACATGAGTGACCTTGACCCAATTCCCAATGGCACACAGCCACTTTTGTGAAATTCAGTGTCGATTCAATATTTATAAACCTTTTTCATATATGGGCTTTATATTGTACACGATTATATTCCTTTATAGGGCCACGGTTAAGTTTGAACATGATTGACCTTGACCCATTTGTTGAGGTGACACAGTCACTTGTGTAAAATTTAGTGTCTGCACAATCACTGAATTTTTTAAGCTGCAATAAGAAGACTAGGCAAATGTTGGATAAGAACAGATACAGGCTGTGCCAAATAAGCCTGATGCATTTTGTCCTTCACTGGACTGATCAGAGGCTAATGAGTAATGATTGGCCACAGGTTGAGTATAACTCTAAGTCTTATGACCAGCAGTGCAGAGAGTTGAAACCTTCAACTCCACAGTTATTAAGTGGTTCAATCAAAACTGAATGCTGCGTTGTGTGCATGGCCTTTATATAGGGCCGTGTAATGTTGCTAGCAGGGAAATCTATACGTTAGGTTGTATTGTGACAGAAACCTAGACGTTAGGTTGGATTGTGACATCATCAATTATGGGTCCGCAGGTTCAGCCTTACTGGACAGTAGGACTGGGTTGTGCCAGTCATCACAGGTGGCTGTGTTGGCATGTGGTTTGATGACAGGTCATGTTTATTGGTTAATAAGTGTGGTTACACAGGGTTTTTTTTTTTATCTGTGAGGACCCATGGGAGGAGACCATCTCCAACAGGGAGATTCCCATCTCCCTGTTCCCTGATCAGATAATGTGTCTGGATCATAAAGCTTTTGTGTTTACATCCTTGAAAATTATGTTGCTATCCAAATTGGAAGCTAAAATAAATTTACAGCATTTCCAGAGGACATAAAAAATTGTTTACGTGCGCATGGCAGGGTTGTTAGAGGATTTAGACAGCCGAGAACAATTAATTTTAGCACGAGACTGGGCAAGTGGCCATCTTCATCCAACAACATGTATATGAGGTGATATGGTTTCAGTGCCAATGACATCACTTGTGTCATGATCTGGACTTGTTTCTTGGTCTGACCGTCTCTGACTTAGATGGGAGCTATCCACTTGACACCTCTGCCTATTCTTTTACTCTTGATTCCCACCAAATGATTTAATCATAACATTTTCTATTAAAGCCTATTGTGGTTCATACTACCTGTAACTGCAAGCTGCAGTGAAAGTGGTTCACAACTGTACTGTTGTGAATATTGCACGCAAAATGCCAGACATAGACAAAGTAGTGAGTGATTACTTCTGCCTGACTATTCACTTTACAGGTGCTGAGTGCTGGGCCGACCAGCGGCAACCCAGATGTGTCAAAGCATGCAGCTGCCTT
Organism: Hermodice carunculata; assembly: GCA_964020975.1. Taxonomy (NCBI): domain Eukaryota; kingdom Metazoa; phylum Annelida; class Polychaeta; order Eunicida; family Amphinomidae; genus Hermodice; species Hermodice carunculata. The sequence continues at coordinate 2,408,890 of OZ026629.1, read as the reverse complement.
GCGTAATGTGAGATGGTCTGCTGCTGTTGAATTAAATAATTCAACAATAAATTAGATGTCAAAGTCATGTTTGGAACCTAATGTGTCTCCAGCTTGGGACTGTCCAACTGATAAGAGTTTTCCTTAAATAGGAAGTGATCAAAAAAAAAAAAAAAGAAAAGAAAGAAAAAGAAAAAAAAATTTAAGCTTATTTGCTTGTGGATGTTGGATTTTAAGTGATTCTCCTTCTAATGATGCCATCCCAAAAGCACTGGAAATGTGACCTTAATAGAGGGGTAAACTTCTAGCATGCAGCAATAGTTGCTGCCCTGAACTGTGCCATGTTTGTATATGGGGGTAACCCCTCAGTGGTGCAAGCACCACTATTACATCTAGTTTACCTCAGCTGACAACTCAGCTGAGGTTTAAAGTCCATCATTCGTGGTCCATCAGTCTGTACACAATTCACATTTTCAGCGTCTTGTCTGAAATCTTCAGCCAGATTCACTTCAAACTTGATGGGAATGTACATTGGGTGGGTCTCTACCAATTTTGTTCATATGGTCTTGTTTCATGGATTTTGGGTTTTTTTAGCTCAGCTGACTCGTCAGTCAGCTGAGCTTTTGGGAGGGTCCATCATCCGTCCATCCAACTGTCCGTCCTTCTGTTGTCTGTCCACAATTCACATTTTTGACTTCTTATCAGAAACTGTTGGCCAGATTCACTTCAAGCTTGGTGGGGGTGTGTCTTGGGTAGATCCCTACCAAATTTGTTCAAATGGTCATGCTCCTGTGATTTTTTTATTTTTTATGATTTTTTTTGTTCTTTTTTTACCAAACCTTAAAAATCTTCTCCAAAACCACTCACCCAATTGCTTTGATATCCCACAGTAACACTCATGGAGACTCATATTTCATAATTTGTTTACCAGGTGGTACTGCAATTTTATTTTATTTTATTTTTATTTTTTATTTTTTTTGTAATTTTTTAATGATTTTTTGTGTGTTTTTGCTGTTTTCGACTCCTTTTTTAAAACCATCTCTCAGATTAAGCTGAAACTTGTTGGATATGTTCCTTGTGGAAAGGTCAAACAAAGCTGTTCACAAGGTGGCACTGCTGTGGATTCCTGATTTTTAACAAATTTTTCAATTCGCGTACTTATTGGTCAATGCAGCTTTCCTGTTGATTACAATATGCAAGTCAATGGGCATTCTAATGATAATTCACAATTTTGACTCCTTCTCCAAAACTGTCATTCAGATTGACTTTAAACTTGGTGGCAGTGTACCTTAGGTGGGTGTCTAGCAGAGATTGTTCAAATGGACGCACTCCTTTGATTCCGCTGAAACTTGGTGGAAATGTTCCTTGTGTAAGGTTCAAGTCAAATTAGTTGATTACATGATGTTACTGTGAATCCCTGAGTTTTGAGAATTTTGTTGATTTCTGTATTTATCACTTAATGCATACATTCCTATTGATTACTCTGTAAGTCAATGGGGATCACAATGGTATTACATGCATTCACATTTCTTTGTTTCTCCAAAACAAGCAACTAGATTGACTTCAAACTTGGTGGGTATGTACTCTGTGTGGGTCTCTGTCAAGGTAATTCAAATGGTCATGTTCCAGTGATTTTTGGATTATATATATAAATATATATGTATATTGCCAAAATCTTTAAAAAATCATTTTTCCTGTAACTGATGATGAAATTACTTTTAAATTACACACAGACCCTTGTGGGTACGAGTGTAACACTTGGACAGTATATGGGTGGCCCTGACCTCATCCCTAAGGTCACAAGACCACTTACATGAAGTTTACTGTTTACTTGATAACTTGAGAAATTTTGCAGCTAGCACTTTTATGTTGAATATGGTGCATGTCTGCTATGAGAGCTAGACTTCTTTTAGTGTGTGGATGAATGATGTCATTCCCAGGGTCATAGGGTCACTTTCATAATTTTACTCTTCATTTAATAATTATGTCTCCGGTGTGAAGCCGGGGGACATATTGGTTTAGTGCCCATTTCTTCCGCTTCTTCTTCTTCTTCTTCTTCTTCTTGTTCAGGTTCTTCAACACTTGGTTTCCGTGCAATAAGTCTTGAAGGACTTGACAGAATTTGATGAAACTTGGTAGGATTATGTATCTAGGCAAGACCTAGGTTGGAATTGTATTTGTGTGACCTTGACCTAATTTTCAAGGTCACAGGGTCACTTATGTGAAATTGGTTTCCGTTCGATAAGTCATGAAGAACTTCATGGAATTTGATGAAACTTGGTAAGATTATGTATCTAGGCAAGACCTAGGTTGGGATTGTATTTGGATGACCTTAAGGGAATTCTCAAGGTCACAGGGTCACTTATGTGAAATTGGTTTCCATGCGATAAGTCTTGAAGAACTTGATGGAATGTAATGAAACTTGGTAGGATTATGTATCTAGGCAAGACCTAGGCTGGGATTGTATGTGGGTGACCTTGACCTAATTTTCAAGGTCACAGGGTCACTTATGGGAAATTGGTTTCCATGCGATAAGTCTTGAAGAACTTGATGGAATTTGATGAGACTTGGTAGGCTTATGTATCTAGGCAATACCTTGGTTGGGATTGTACTTGGGTGACCTTGACCTAATTTTCAAGGTCACAGGGTCACTTATGTGAAATTGGTTTCCGTTTGATAAGTCATGAAGAACGTGATGGAATTTGATGAAACTTAGTAGGCTTATGTATCTTGGCAAGACCTAGGTTGGGATTGTATTTGGATGACCTTAAGGGAATTCTCAAGGTCACAGGGTCACTTATGTGAAATTGGTTTCCGTGCGATAAGTCTTGAAGAACTGGATGGAATTTGATGAAACTTGGGAGGATTATGTATCTTGGCAAGACATAGGTTGGAATTGTATTTGGGTGACCTTGACCTAATTTTCAAGGTCACAGGATCACTTATGGGAAATTGGTTTCTGTTCGATAAGTCACGAAGAACTTGATGGAATTTGAGGAAACTTGATAGGCTTATGTATCTTGGCAAGACCTAGGTTGGGATTGTATTTGGATGACCTTGATCGAATTCTCAAGGTCACAGGGTCACTTATGTGAAATTGGTTTGCGTGCGATAAGTCGTGAAGAACTTGATGGAATTTGATGAAACTTGGTAGGATTATGCATCTAGGCAAGACCTAGGTTGGGATTGTATTTGGATGACCCTAAGGGAATTCTCAAGGTCACAGGGTCACTTATGTGAAATTGGTTTCTGTTCGATAAGTGATGAAGAACAGTATGGAATTTGAGGAAACTTGGTAGGATTATGTATCAAGGTAAGACCAAGGTTGGGATTGTATTTGGGTGACCTTGACCTAATTTTCAAGGTCACAGGGTCATTTATGTGAAATTCGTTTCCATGCAATAAGTCTTGAAGAACTTGATGAAAATTGCTAGAGTAATGTATCTAGGTGAGAGCTAAAATAGGATTGTAATTTTCAAGCAAACTTGGTCATTTGTAATTTGTTATCACCTGTAGCTTATTCAGAGACGTAAGTGTTCCACCGGGAGACATTTGATTTTCTGTTGGAAAATCAGTCTGTTCTAGTTTTAAACTGTGTTTGAACAAGGGACTCAATGTTGCAGAGAGTGATGGTCCTCTATGCAGGCCACATTTAGAAAGAATTTGGGTGACCAAGCCTATCCCCAAGGTCAGAGAGAATATTCACTTGGTAACTTGAGAACTATGCAATTGAATGGAGACTGCATTTATGGTAATTGACGTTTGTTTCTTCTTCTCCTTAACCACTGACCAGATTCACTTCAGACTTGGTGGTAGTGTACCTTGGATGGATCTCTACCAATTTCATTCACATGGTCAGGCTCCAGTCATTTCTGAATTTTTTTAAAAAAAGTTCATTTTTTGGCGAAATCTGACAAAGTCTTCTCCAAAACTGCTTGGCCAACTGATTCAAAATGGCTCAGGAAGACTTATCGGGACCACAAGACCTTAATTGTTCTACCGGTGGCGCTGTAATTATTCAAATATTTTTCATGCAAAAAAGTGTGTTTTCTCTATTTTTGACTTCTCCAAAACTGTCACACAGATTATGCTGAAACTTGGTGGAAATATCCCTTGTAGAAGAGCCAACCAAAGTCATTCACAAGATGGCATTACTGTGAATCTCCCATTTAAATAAATTTTTGGGTCGGTCTCTACTAACTGTGTTCAAATGGTCACACTCCTGTGATTTTTGGATTTTGTATTTTTTGGGGGGTGGGGGTGGGAGGTGGCCTAATCTTCAAAAATCTTCTTCTTCAAAACCCAATTCATTCAAAATTGCATAGGAACACTTGAGTGCATAACAATGGGAGTTCTATACTATATTGGTGACCTTGACCACATTCTCAAGGTCACTTACATGTAGTTGTATTTAACTCAACAGGTGATAACTTGAGCACTATTTCAGCCTGGACTTTAATGTTTTACCATGTTTCGAGGGTCACACTCACATTGCCTCATTGCCAAGGTCACAGGACAGCTGACATGAAATTTACTGTTCACTTGATAATTTAAGATCTACTTTGAGTTAAGACTTTGATGTTTCACACGTTAATGTTTCTCTGTGAAGGTCATGCTTAGACAGTAGATGAGTGACCTTGACCTCATTTCTGAGGTCACAGTGCAACGTACATGACTTTTACTCTTCACTATAACTTGAGAACTACTTGAACTGGGACCTTGATGTTGCTCATGTTAGTGTTCTTCCATAAATATTAGACTGTCTCAGTAGGCCTACAGTGTACATATGAGACCTTGATCCTATCCTAAGTTCACAGAGCCACAAGTGTGATGACTGTCTATGTCAGCTGTCTATGTCAGGTGTCTATGTCAGCTGTTCATGGGCTGTTCACACAGCTCTCCTCTTAATTTATGTGGTTTTTCATTTTTCTTGACTGTTTCTTCCAATTGGGAATGTACATGGACTTGATCTCCACCAATTTGTTCCTTACATGGTGTAGAGATGCCAAGATTCAAAATGCCTTTTCAGAGACATTTAAGTGAAAATATCAGGGACACAGCATATTTAACAAAGAATATATAAGAAAATACATGTACTCAGTTTCAATGTGGGACAAACATTGTAAATTGGTCAAAATTTAAGCTAATTTCAGGGACTGTTCCTGATGATGAGGGATAGTTTGCATCTCTGCATGGTGGTGCCTTCATATACCGATTTTTAACAAATTATCAAAATTCGGAAAAATATGTAAGGAGATACATTGATGCAAGCAACAGTGATGATGGGCTTAAAGAAACGTGACATTCCTATCGTTCTGAAGTTCACAGGACAACTTCAGTCTTTGCGTCTAAGGTAAGCTGAGCACAGGACTGTCCCAGTCCTCTTTTTGTTCCTACTCATATTGTTCATTGATACAATTTGGTAGAACCTGTTCATGCTGTAATGTGTATGGGGAATGATGATAAATTTCTTGGGGAGCATTTATTGATTGAAACTGGAATGTGTTGGAACAGAAAGTCCCCATGTTAATTCTTCAGTGGAAAATGACAAAAGCTTGAGTGTCTTTGAAAATGTATGTATTTCTCTGGTCTCATGCTGCCAAATATATGATAAAAGCATGGTAATGTGTTCTTGTACATATTGACTGTGGTCCTTAAAGCATGAAAATTGATTCATTCTGTAGTATTGCCTGCAAGCTCAGGGCTCCTATTGATTAGTCATGTTCCTCATATAAAAAAAAATATAAGTCTTTGGATAATCATGAATTTTTATGAAATATGTCCTGGTTGAAAAAATTAACATGGCATTGATATGAAATATGAATAAAATAGGGGATTCATAGTCTCGGTTACAGGTCCAAAATGGAAAAAAAAAATAAAATAAAATAAAAAAAAAAAAAAATAAAAAACAAAACAAAACAAAAATAAATAAATAAAAACAAAAAAACAAAAACAAAACAAAACGAAACACGACAATTAATACCCTTGAAAATAGATGAGTTCACAGTACATGTGAGTTGTTAATTGTGACCAATCCAATATTGCCCACAAGGTACAGAAAGGTAAAATACCAGCTGTGGTTTGCTTTTATTTATGAGTCTAGTTGTGTAGTAAATGTGCATTAATTGTGTAATGACTGGCAGGGAGAGTATACACAATACAGGTAAACATGGGTATTTTTGTAGAGGACTTGTGTCTGTGGTAAAATACTATAATACATGCTCCAAATCTTTGTTTCTTTTGGTCTGACAATCAGAGTGGGATTGTAAACTGACCTCTGTTCATGACCATGGGTGTATTCAAGTTATAGATTAGAAGTGAGAAGTGCATAACACACAATAGGTCACTATACACTTTTGACAGCTGTGTGAATAGCAACTGTCGATACATGTATCATATAAATGGGAGGATTGGCACGGTGTCAGGGACCGTGACCTGTAGGTGGAGCCACTGCTTGCATAGGAGGAGCAACATCATGTTGATCCAGCGGCTCTGAAGGCTGTCAATTTTTTCAGTGCCCCATGTGGGTAACTACACAGGTATAGTATTGATAGCCCATGTTTTGTGTCATTCACCATGCTGTGAGTCTGTCTTTATTTAGTAGTTTGTGTTGCTGATGTTGTTTTGTGACCCTGGACAGCCATTGCTGCCCTGAGTAGACAAAGTAGCTCATAGTATTGTCTCCTGCGCTGTACACCTGTTAACAGGTCAACCCTCATCTCAATTTGGTTTGCATATTTCAAAAAATAGTGACTGCAGCTTTGCAGTTTTTTTGTCAGAGATGTAGCTTAGGATGAACCAGATGTCTAATCTACATGTATATATGCATGCAAACTAGCTTCCCTTGTTTTTTGTGATTTTTATGTCTGTGTGTGAACACAGACATATTGTTTTACCCAATATTCTTTCTTTCGTTCTTTCTTTCTTTCTTTCTTTCTTTCTTTCTTTCGTTCTTTCTTTCTTTCTTTCTTTCTTTCTTTCTTTCTTTCTTTCTTTCTGATTTTTGTGTCGTCTTAAACTCAGACACCATGCAAGCTAGAAACTTCAAACTTTGCATGGCTATAGCACCTGCAGTGAAGTTTAGCATATCGTTCTGAATAGTCAAGATTTTGAAAATTATGCAAATTAGGGCAATTTAAAAATTTCAGTTGCTTCTGGCTTCCAAAGTATTCATCCGATTTTGATGATGTTGGACCCAAATTGTAGATATTGTAACACTGCACATTTTTGTAATTTACATGTGACCTCTAAAGGTCTAAGGTCAAGGTCAAGGTCATTTGTTCGTTTGAAATATTCATCCAGCCATAACTCAGTCAATTTCCATCCAATTTTGATCATGTTGGACACAAATTGTAGCTACTGTAACACTGCACATTTTTGTAATTTACATGTGACCTCTAGAGGTCAAAGGTCAAGGTCATTTTGCCATTTGAAATATTCATGTAGCTATAACTCAGTCAATTATCATCATATTTTGATCATGTTGGACACAAATTGAAGCTACTGTAACACTGCACATTTTTATAATTTACATGTGACCTATAGAGGTCAAAGATCAAGGTCATTTGGACCTTTGAAATATTCTTCCAGCCATAACTCGGCCACTTTTAATCCAATTTTAATCATGTGGAGCTCAAATTGTATATATTGTAACACTGCACATTTTTGTAATGTATATGTGACCTCCAGAGGTCAAAGGTCAAGGTCATTTTGTCGTTTGGAATTTTCATCTAGCCATAACTCGGCCAATTATCATCCAATTTTGATCATGTTGGACACAAATTGTAGCTACATATCGGCACTTGTCTATGTGGGCAGGCGGGATGTTGCTGATATTTTGGAAATGAAGAATACTTTTTACAGGCAAATTCTAATTTCTTCTGATATCCAGATAGTTTTCATTTACATTTGACCAAGGTCATTTTGCCTTTTGAATGTTTCATCTAGCCATAATTTGGTCACTTTCCATCCAATTTTATTCATGTTGGACTCAATTTGTAAGTGTTGCAACACTGCATATTTTTGTAAATGTGCAAATTTTCACACACACAGACTGATTTGCTTTTAAGCAAATCTTTCTTTTCTAGTTCTTTTTCTTTTTTCTTCTAATATAATGAATTTTGAGAAGGTTTATTAGAAAGAGGCCACCTCAGTGGTACTCAAGCGTAAGACAGTGCAATATGTTGAGAATGACTGGCTGTGGCTTTGTCAAGTTTGTGTCAGGGTTGTACCTCAAGGCAGACCATACAACCCTCGGGACAGACCATACAACCCTCAAGACAGACCATACAACCCTCAAGACAGACATTAGTTGTATTGAAAAATGGCTGCCTCTGATCATTTAAAATTTATGAATTGTTTAATCAGTTGATTTAACAGTTGAGCCTAATTTGGTGGCTGAATGATATTTTGAGTCTTGTTTTACACCTCTGCTGGTCAGAGGTTTTTGCATTGGCTGGGAATAATGCTTTATCTGCTGTATAGTTGTCACACTGAAAAACAACAGCTGAATTTAAATATCTGATGTGAAAAAACTAGTGGGTAGCAGAGGGTAATCTGTTCTTTGAATGCTATTTGTGATTTAGTGCTCATAACGAGAGGTACATGCCCTGCAGCTGCCCTGACAACTACACAATAAAAACACTTTGAAATGCTGGAACAGCTAGCAAATTGTCTTTGGTCTTCAGTTCTTGCATCTTATTAATCACTTTTTATAGTCATGGTCAAAGAAGACATCGCTGTCAAGTCTGCATGTCTCTCCCTTTGAGACAAACAAAGTGGGCCATGGCTTATACCATATTCAACATGTGTACGTTTAGTAAAACACAGATGCAAACAATGATCCATGTTTGTCAGGCATCCTTAGGTCCTCGTTCATTACACAGTTACACTCAGAAACAAAAGACGATTTTTTTTATTATTAATCATGTAACGATACACTGGACTGTAAAGAGATAAAGCTCTTGTATGTCCATGCCATGGTTTGAGATGACTGCTCTGCATTCAGGAACACCTTGTCCCACAGAATACATACATACATGTACGTACATACAGACAAACACATACATACACACATATTTACACTCCTCTGGACCCAATTTCTTTTGTTTTGGGTGGAGCCTTTTTAGCACAGGTGATGTGTCAGTGGCTGAGCTTATCTTATGGGCCTTAGTCCATCGTCTGTTTTCAACAATTGACTTCTTCAAAACCATCAGCCAGATTGACTTCAAACTTGGTGGCAATGTACCTTTGGTGGGTCTCTACCAAGTTTGTTCAAATGGTCATTCTGCAGTGAGTTTTGGAATTTTTGGTTTTTTTTAGGTCAGCTGATAAGTCAGTTGAGCTCCGAGGAGGGTAAGTCATCCGTGGTCCTTCTACAATTCACATTTTTTACTTCTTCTCAAAAACCGTCTGCCAGATTCGCTTCAACTTGATGGCAATGTACCTTGGGTGGGTCTCTACCAAGTTTGTTCAAATGGTTACACTCCAATGATTTTTTTATTTTTTTTCTTTTTTTTTTCTTTGCTCTTTGCTTTTTTTTTTCTAAAACCACTCACCCAGTTGCTGTGGTATCACACAGGAATATCATAGGGACTCCTAGTTCTTAAATTGTTCACCAAGTGGTGCTATGGTTATTTTCTAAATTTTTATGATTTTCTTTGTGTTATTGTTTTTTTTTTTTACTTCTCCAAAACCATCACTCAGATTAAGCTGAAACTTGGTGGATATGTTCATTGTGGAAGGGTTTTACAAAGTTGTTCACAGCGTGGCAATGCTGCCGATTCCTGATTTTTAATGATTTTTTTTTCAATTTGGGTACTTGTCCACAAATGCCAAGTCGTCTGTCATCCTTTGTCTGTTTGTTCACAATTACATTTTCGACTTCTTCGTCGTCCCTCCGTTCGCAATTACATTTACCACTTCTTCGTCGTCCGTCCGTTCACAATTATATTTTCGACTTCTCCAAAACCGTTAGCCAGATTCACTTCAAACTTAGTGATATTGTACCTTGGGTGCATCTCTACCCAATTTGTTGAAATGGTCACGCTGCAGTGATTTTTGATTTTTTATGATTATTTTGGGGGTTTTTTGGGGTGGGGGTGTATCTTAAAATATCTTCTCCTCCCAAACCACTCACCCAATTTCTTTGATATGGCACAGGAACATTCTTACGGACTCCTAGTTCTAAATTTGTTCACCAGGTGGTGCTGCAATTTTTTTTTCTTATTTTTTATGATTTTTAGATCAGCTGACTGACAGTTATGTTGTGACTGGCCATCCATCCTCCGTCCATCCGTTGTCCAAAATTCACATTTTCGACTTCTCCAAAACCGTCAACCAGATTCACTTCAAACTTGGGGATGTGCCTTGGGTGGGTCTTTACCAAGTTTTTTCAAAGTGTCAATCTTCTTCTCCGAAATCGCTCACCCAATTGCTTTGATATGGCACAGGGACACTCCTGGGGACTCCTAGTTCTGAACTTGTTCACCAGGTGGCACTGTGATTTTTTTTTCTATTTTTTTTATGATTTTTGTGAGTGTTTTGCTATTTTTGACTTCTTTTCCAGAAACATCGCTCAGATTAGGCTGAAACTTGGTGGATATGTTCCTCGTGGAAGGGTCAAACAAAGTTGTTCACTTGGTGCCACGGCTGTGGATTCCTGAATTTTAGCTCAGCTTACTTGTCAGTCAGCTGAGCATATGTTATGACTAGCCATCTGTTGTTCGTTCATCATCCTTTGAATGGAGGAATTGGCAAAAACAAACTTTACAGCTGCAAAAAGATCATATTCTCACACAAGAAGATTTATAGGTGACCTGTGTACTTTAAACAGTGGAGATGAAAAAAAGGGGAATTGGAAAAACATATATCCCAAAGAACTTATATTAAATCTGGAAAATGAAAGTGATACAAAAGCTACTTTCCTTGATCTGGATATAGAAATAAAGAACAACCAGTATGTAAGAAAAATATTTGACAAGCGAGACCAGTTCAAATTTGATATTATCTCCTACCCTGATCTGACAGGAAACATTCCAGAGAAACAAGCATATGGAGTTTGTATCAGACAAGTGATACATATTGCTAGAAACACCACACTTTTTAGCGATTTTGTCAATAGGGTTAGACCTTTGTTGCATAAACTACAACACAAAGGTTATAAAAAACGTCTACACAAAAATCTGTTGAAATCTTTCCAGGAGATATGACCAAATACCAAATAAATACAACACTAACTCAAGAACATTAGTCAAATTGTGTCAAGATGGAGTTTGAAATGACAAAGTATAGTCGTCAAAGTGTTTAGAGTGGTAAGAGGGAAAGTACCCTGGGTAAAATATACTTAACCCACCTAGAGAATTTTCTCTAGTCCGTCTTAAATCGGAAAACTATGATCATACTCACTTTTTGCAGGATTTCTTTCTTTTCAATCTTCATCCAGTACAGTGGAAGAGGTGGCTTTCAGCTAATACCTTAGTACACTTTACCTCATAACACCTCTAGTCAACTTTATGGTGCTAAAAATTGTATTACAATTTACCTGTTTATACCAGTGTCGGTATGGTGGAATAGTGTATGAAGCTTTTAAGTTTCAAAGGAGACGTCTGTCATCTACAAGTCACATTTTCAACTTCTCCAAAACCATCAGCCAGATTCTCTTCAAACTTGGTGGGTATGTGCCTTTGTTGTGTCTCTACCCAGTGTGTTCAAATGGTCGTGCTCCATTGATTTTTGGATTTTATATGAATTTTTTCGTTCTTATGGGGGGGGGGACAAATCTTCAAAAATCTTTTTCTCGGACACCGCTCGCCCAGTTGCTTTGATATTGCATGAGGACACTCCGGAGGACTACTAGTTCTGAATTTGCTCGCCGGGGGTGCAATCTTTTCCTAATTTTTAGCTCAGCTGACATGTCAGTCAGCTGAGCTTATCTGATGGTCCTCCGTCCGTCATCCGTCCGTCATCTGTCAACAATTCACATTTTTTGACTTCTTCTCCAAAACCATCAGCCAGATCCACTTCAAACTTGGTGGGGATGTGCCTGCAAACGTGATGGCAATGTCCTTTTGCTGGGTCTCTACCAGTTTTGTTCAAATGGACAGCTTCCATAGATTTTTTTATTTCTTATGAATTTATTTGTTTTTTGGGGGGGGGGGCAAATTTTAAAGAAATTGCAAGGGTATATGTACATGCCCTCTGAGCACAGGACTGTCACAGTCCTCTTGTTCTTTGAGTTCACCTGGTATGCATTATATTTTAAATATGTTCACCCAGAGCACATATATTTTAAATATATCTGCCTGACATATTTGAAGTCCCAGTGGCCTCATGACTTTGGAGTGGAACTCAGGCAACATTTGTCTACACTTTTTACCGAGGGGAAAAAATTGTGTTGGTGGGTAGGGTTTGAACCAGAATGGTTTGTATCAGAGTCCAGTGTTCCATCCATTGTACCACCAGATATATCATTTCTAGGGCTGTTTTCATCTTTTCTTTATCAAAGCATGTCTATTGTTGACTAGAAATGAATGGGCCAGGGCATTGGACATCACAGGTCAAGTGTCAAGGTCACTATATGTTTGTCTGGGGTTTAATTTTTATTGTTATCACTTAAATTAAGTTGTTTACATGTTTAAGCAGTTTTTAATGGCATATAATGTCAGAGTATAACTTTGTAAAACTCCGTGGAGCCAAATGTATGAAAATTAGACTCCAAGCTAACGGTGAGCATTGTATACCATACCATACCAGTCATGAGGCGGTCCCTTTGACATTAGGTGGCTCAACACTCAAGTTGACCAACCTCCATCCCAGTTTTTTTTCATATACAGTGGTACCTCTTTTGAGAGACCGCCCCTACTGTGGGTCAAAATGCGGTCTCTCAAAACAGGTGGTCTTTCATTAGAGGTACAACAACATGGAAAAGATAACGCAATGTTCTGAGAGAGCGGTCTTAAAAAGATATGCGGTCTCTCATTAGAGGGGTCTCTCAAGAGAGGTACCACTGTACATGCACTTGGTTCCACAGAGATTAACTGTAGCATATGTACATACATACGTACATACATACATACATACATACATACATGTATTTATAAATACTTATAAGTAAACATATGCATATACATTGTACACATACACATTGTACACATATATGTACATATACACGCCATTTTAAAACCAGACATTTCTCAGTATATTAATATGACCTTCTATACATGGAGCTTTTTTTATTGGGAAGGAAATCAGTTTAGGTGCTTTCAACACCCAATTACATGTGCATGTTTTAATGGCTGGTCACACCTGAAGCAAACTAACTCTTGCTATTTGCTGGTCACTGTCATGGAATGTGTAGTTTTTTTCAATTTTGTGCTCATTTCAATAACTTTTCAATTGTATTTCTGTATGGCTGTGGTGGTGCACCTTCTTTTCATTTAAAGACTTTTTTTAATCCACACACTGTTTGGCACTGTGGTTAGCTTTTGTTACATACATGTATACCTGTATGGTGGACCCCATATAACCAGGCCTCTGCTGGGGCAGTAGGAAAGCAGCTGCATTAGACGGGTGGACCTTCTTCAAGGGGACTGTACGAGGGGACATTTCTTGTGTGAAGATACATGTATATAATTATGCACAGGATTGCATTTAATGACTAGAGCCTCATCAGAGGAGGCCACAGTAATAATTCAAGGTTTACATGTGGGCATATCATACAGTTCCGGTGCCTGAAATACACACTTCAGGCAGGTGGTTTTGGGGGGCCTAATTTCAGGTAAGTGTTCTGATGACACATTGTCCAAAACCTGGGAAGCATGTTGCGGGAGAGTGTGGTGTCAGTAGCCGGTGGGCAGTGTGTGGGTCATGACAGTGGACTTTGTTGGGGATGACACAGCATCCCAGCAGATTAATGCCCAACCTGTCTTTTGCCGACACATCACCTGCCATCCTCAAAGACCTGACTTTAAAGACTTTCACGCAATGATGACCGAGGCTTGCTGCACTTTCTGTTGATTGCAGAGATGACAAACCCCTTTTTCTTAGGAGTGGAATGGAAATATGGTAATTAAAAACCAGACTTTTTTTCTGGCTGATTTATCAGAAGCGATAATTCCTTTGATGTGGGAGATGATTGGTACAGGTAATTGTGGTCCTCCACAGACCACTGGCCAAAATTGTCCATGCTAAATAGCGAAAGCAAAGAGTTGTTTTGACGCTCACTTCAGATTGGTTTCATTTTTTACCTTTACTGACCAGAGAAACGTCCACTTCTACCACATGTGACAGTGTAGTCATGGCTGGGCAGCTGATTTGTACGTGTGACGTGCAAGAATAATTATATGTGTGTGGGACAAAGTGTAATCAATGAAAAGTCAAATTATAGTTTTGGTGATAATGTAAAGAGTGATATGCTTTTGTGTGCATTTGTATGGAAAATTTATGAAGAGAGTGGCACACGTGTATACTTAGCAGCAAGTGTAATATTGCAGATAGGTTGCGGGGCTTTGCTTTGCAGTAAATACTCAGTCATAGAGTTTCTGGTCACTGTTGATAAGGTTAGTAGATGGTGTTTTTTTATAGCATTCATTTTGGTATGAAATGAAATTTGAGAACCTATAAAATTTTATTTTATTCAATCAAGCAGCTACTTTGATGGAATGCTTACATGCCAATACATCTGTGTTGTAGACTAGTTGTAATGATCAAGTGGAATGTAAATTCACTAAATTTCACTATATTTTTATTTTTTGCTCAGTTGGTAAGTCAGCTGAGCTTTTAGGAAGGTTAGCCATCCGTCGTCCATAGGTTGTCCGTCCGTCCACAGTTCACATTTTCGACTTCTCCAAAACCGTCAGCCATATTCCTGAATTTCAACTCTGCTGACCTGTCAGTCAGCTGAGCTTTTGTGAGGGTCTGTCGTATGTTGTACATCATCTGTCTGTCCGTCATCTGCCGTCCATCCCTCGTCTGTCCACAATTCACATTTTTTACTTCTTCTCCAAAACTGTCATTCAGATTCATTTCAAACTTCATGGCAATGTACCTTGCATGGGTTTCTACCAAATTTGTTCAAATGGTCATGTTCCAGTGATTTTTGCATTTTTAATGAATTTTTTTGGTCCTGTTTTTGGACAAATTTTACAAAATCTTCTCCACAACTGCTCACCCAATTGCTTTGATATTACACAAGAACACTCCTAGGGACTCCTAGTTCTTATTTTGTTTACCAGGTGGTGCTGCAGTTTTTTTTTCTCAATTTTTTTAGGATTTTTGTGTATTTTCGTTACTTGTGACTTCTTCTCCAGAACGGTCTCTCAGATTAAGTTGACACTTTGTGAATATCTTCCTTGTGAAAGGTTCAAGCCAACATGTTCACCAGGTAGCACTGCTGTGGATTCCTGATTTTTTAATGATTTTTTTTTTCAATTAGGGTATTTATCGGTAAATGCACCTTTTCTATTGCTCACTCTGCAAGTTAATGGGCATTCTAATGATAATTCACATTTTGGACCTTGATGTTGCACATGTTAGTGTTCTTCTATAAAGGTCAGATTTACTCAGTACATGGGTGACCTTGATCCTATCCCAAGTTCACAGAGCTGTAAGTGTGATGAATGTGTGGGTGAGCTGAGCATGGGCTGTTCACACAGCCCTCGTGTTTACTTATTTTGCTGATGACACAACATTGTGAAAATTAAAGCGTGATGAAAAAGTATTTTAACAGGATTATGTGCACGATAGTTAAATTAAAACTAAAGTAAAATACATTGAAGTACAAAAATAATGACAGTAGATATACATGTGCAGTGTTTCAAAGCAGATAGACGCTTTCTTACATTTGGACTTTTGATTAGAGATCAAGTTAAAAAAGGAGGATATTTGCCAGTCAAACATTTGTCACGAATGTCAACAAGTGAGAAACCTTTAGTAACACCTACCTTCTCAGAGTAAGACACAGAATCCATGAACATAGGGAAATCTACCAACCAGTTTTTAAAGAAAATTTTGGTCAGACCATCAGTCTAATGTCCAAAGTTGCTTGGCCCCTTGCTTGCTGAAAATATGTCATCTTTGTTTTTTGAGAAACTGTAAAGGAAAGAAAGCTCATGTGTGTTTCAGATGCATTTTTTATCATAACAATGAAACATGTACCAGACCTGCATGCTGTGTGCTTTTAAAAAGTTTTATCAAAGATGAAACAACGTGACAATAAACTGAATTTGTCGTGAAGTTAATTGAAAATAGAGTATTCTGATGTAAATATGGTGCAAATCAGACCAGTGTAGCTGAAGTTATGATCAAATGAAGTACATTGTTGCTACAGTTTTTGCCTCAATGCTGCAGTCAGCATTGGTCAGCTGCTTGGCCAAATATCAATCCCATAATGCAACAGTAATGACATAATGTCATCACAGACAAATTATCATCATTTCAATTGACTAAGAAGATAACAAGGTTAAAAGTCATTCATTGTATGTCGTCTCTCGGTCATTAACAGTTACAGTTGGTATATGTTATTGTTTTGAAACAGATCACAGACGTTTATTTGTCAAAATTTTAAAACCATTTGTAAAATGAACCAAGGGTCTGGCTCTGTCATTTTGTGCCATATTTGCATGAACGGTTTCACCAGTTGAGTGGCTTTTCAGGAACTGAATGTTTCAACTGCTGCAGCGTGGTACCATTAAACCTGTAAAATATGTTTGTTATGTGATAATACAGTACGTTGCCAACAAAAGACGTTGCGAACAATGGGTTAGGCCTAAAGTCTTGGTTGTGTTTTGGTGTTTGCTCCGACTATTTATAGTCACACTTACCTTGTCCAGTGACAGGGTGGGACAACATATATGCAAATGGCATATAGTTTTGAGGTGTTTTTGTCTCCCAAATGTATTTATGGGAGGAGGCATCCCTGATTGTGTCTTAGAATGTCCTAGTGACCAACCTCTGCCCAGTTTATAACGGAATAAAGCTGGGTCAGGGAAGAGGTATTTGCTCAAATATGTATAGGTATACAACAAAGATAAAGTTCTTGAACTAGAAAAAAGATTTGCTTCATAGCAAATCTGTTTGGGTGCCTTCAAAATGAGAGCAGTTTGAAATGCTGCACTTAATTTGCCATTGTTCAATTAATCTAAATTTTGTGTATTGACCTAATTTGCATAAATTAAAATGCTACAACTTTTGTCCCTGGTTCATAGGATGTAGCCATGTCACAAACTTATAAAGTGAAGTTGAATGACACCAATATCTATAATAGTTTTGAAGCTATTCAACATTTTAATTTTATGTATTTGCCTAATTTGCATAAATTAAAATTGTACAATTTTGGATCATGGTTCATGGAATGTAACTATGTCACAAACCTATAAATTGAAGTTGGAATGGCACCTATGTCTAGTGTAAGTACTAAAATAGAATTACACATATATTTTATATACATATAAACAAAAGTAAAAATTATTACATATTAATAACAATGACAGCCAATGTGTAACTGTTAAAGTTATGTACACTTTATATTGCATTCTGACAGTTGTGGCAGATCTAGTTTGAATTCCCTGGATATTAATTCAACTGAATCCATCAATGTGCATAGGATTTATCTTTTCAACTTAGCAGAACACTTTTGATGTAATAATGGGATCTTTTCAAGCATGTTGTCCAATTATTATAATATATTTGGCAGTTATTTATCATCACTCTGTAATGATCGAGAGGCCTCCTTTCCAAGCTAGTGCCTTAAAACACCTTAATTCCAAGTAAAATAGAAAGCATCTATTCCAAGCTCAGTACAGGAAACCTCCACTCCATGTTCTTTTAAATCATTCAACACTAAGAGTAACTGTGCTGTCTCCAGAGTGTGCCGCTAATTAGGATCTGTAAGAATTTAATGACAAGTAAATGGTGTATCCAAGTATATAATGAAAAGTTTTTCCCAGTGTGGAAATGAAAGTGAGAGTTAATGGTGAGTAAAATGGAAACACAACTGCAACCACAAGTACACCTCAAATGTGTTGGGTCTCAATGATGCTTTGTGTCACATGCTTTGGAGGGATCCATAAGGAGAGAGGGGTAAATGGATCTGTATAGTGAGACAAAAAAATAATTTTGTAGACAGCTTTATAGCAGAAAATTATGTAGAAACAGTGTTAATGTATATGTAGTGCCACATGTTATTGGATTTCTGACATATGTACATGTGAAAAATATATATCATCCAGCAAAACGCATCACCCCCATGGGTTCCAGTAGTAATATTACAACCATAAGGCAGCACCTGTGTTCTCTACATGTTCGCAGTTTTTTACCCTTTGGCCTTATGAGGCCAACGGGTATTGTCGTACCCGGTGCTGTCCGTCCGTCTGTCCATCTGTCCGTCCTTCCGTCCGTCCCATGGTTTTACCACCATAACTTCAGAAATTTTTGAGACAGGACTTTCAAATTGCACATGATAGTTCACTCCTGTATGGCCTACTTTGTGTGATGTAATTCTCAAGGTCACACAGTGGTCACATGTGCTAAGCAATGTTACCGCTCTAACTATTGAAAGCCTGCATCTAGCACTCTAAATCTTACACACAAGAAGCTTCATAGAGTGATCTAGAAGCCTATTGAAAATCAAGGTCCTAGCTCTATATTTGACCTACTTTTTTAGGTCAAAGGTGAAGTGCACAATGGTGGTATTGGTATAAGTAAGGAAGTTTTTAAGTCAGTTACAGGAAATTTTATACATGCATGTATAACAACCAAAGAATGTGTCATGAATCGAAAGTAGGCCACTAGGTCAAGTATCTGGGTCACAGTGACCAATTCATTGAAACTTTGTTTACCACTATAACTTCAGAAGCTTTTGAGACAGGACTTTCAAGTTGCATATGACAGTACACAACTTTAAGGCTTGCTTTGTGTGCAAGCATAATTGACCTTGACCTAATTTTCAGTCACACAGTGGTCACAAGTTTGCTGAGTAACATTGTGCATCTAGAAATCTAAATCTTAAAACAGAAGAAGCAACATAGAGTGATCTAGAAGGCTATTGAAAGTCAAGGTTATACCTCTATATTTGACCTAATGTTTTTGAGGTCAAAGGTCAAGTGTACAATAGCAGTATTTGTTGAATTTATGACAAGATCTCCATTTGTGAAATTATTTGATGAGTGGCAAAATGGCCGTGATCTCTTACATTACAGGCTACCAGCAGCTTTCTGATCATACACTATACCTGATGCTATGGGACACTATTCCTATTCACTTACAGCAAAAGAGATTGAAGGCAGCCGAAGGGTACTGCGTTCTTTGAACGGTATTTTTTTACCCTCGGCACGTAAAGTGCAGGAGTGTATTGTTGTTCCCTGTGCTGTCTGTCTGTCCGTCTGGTCGACATTACCGCAATAGCTCAAAAAGTATTCACAATAGCTGTGCCAAATTTTTGCCACAGAAGGACCTTATGATGGACCAGGTTCCTATTGAAAACCAGCTTCCTCTGATTATTTTAAAACTTTAAATGTATGGCATCAACCCTGACAACATTATCGTGATATCTAAAAAAAAATTGACCACAGCTTTCCTAAATTTTTGTCAGAGATGCATCTTATGATGGACCAGGTTCCTATTTAAAACTAGTATCCTCTTTGCATTTATAAAGTTTTTATGAAACTTGAAATTATTTATCTTCAAGGCTGTCTGAGTGGTGCACAAGGGGACGACGTTACCATAATGTCTCAAGAAGGATCCAACGCAGCCTCCCATATTTTTTTT